>CM060962.1:79021911-79334411 GCA_030765045.1 Tenodera sinensis | reverse complement strand
ATAACAGGTTGTATTTCTTTGTACACATTTTTCCCATCTTTCTGCAAGTTTGAAGGTATACTTACGATAGAACTCCGTTCCAAGTGGGTTAACACTCTGGTGTTTTGTTTTAGGGTTGTAATGATGGAACCAGCTTCCAACTGCTGTCACAATGCTCCTAAGAAACCAGCACCTTCATTTTGAAATATCTGAAGAAGGTGTTGGGTAATGCCTCTTCTCTGAATTGCAATCTTCGGTCAATGAAAGTGGAACCCAACAAGTACAGAATCGCCGATAATCTACGCTTCCAATCATTTGTTGCACTTCACGATTTACAGCTTTTTTACCTATAATAACATCACCTCATGAGCTCATCACCTTTTCCCTAGTTGCATTCCCTGCAGACATTCTGAGGGCGATCACTACGAGGCTCATCTCGGATACTCGTGTTCCCCTATTCGAAATGTTTCACCCATCTTTAATTTCTGGCGTCCATGTAGACATCCCCATAGACATGTTGAAGTCTGAGTTGAATTTCAGCAACATATTTTGCCTCTTTCACATGGAATTCAGTGACAGAATGTTGTCGAAACGCAAAATGTTGTCCACCACCTTGGAAATCAGTTATGTTATTAAATTACTGAAGAAAACCCTAAATCTATAACTATAATCGATATCAACAAAACGACCTTTAGATGTTATCATCCATCTTCAATTATCAACATTTATAAGGTGAAAAAATGAAACAAACAGGATTAATAGGGACTGTCTCTGAATTGGTGTGATCAGTGCCATGACTGTTCAATGTGGAGGTTCCAGGTTCAATTCCTGGGTTAGGGAGGAATTTTCCTTTAATTAGAATCCTACATCTACCTGTACTCCGCAGAGTCTGAAAGAAGACATGTGAGTGAAGGCGAGCGTGTTTTATGTTAAAAGGATAAAAAATACGAGAAATAAACTAATAACGTTAAGAATGAGATTTTTCCAAGTCAAATCCCAAGTAAACAAATAAACAAACAAATAAATAGGTAAATAAACAAATAAATAAATAAACAAATAAATAAATAAATAAACAAACAAATAAACAGCTAAATAAACAAACAAATAAATAACTGGTAGGTAGGTAGGTAGGTAGGCGGCTGGGCGGGCGGGCGGGCGGGTTGGGATTTTCTCAAGTCAAAGCCCAAGTAAACAAGTAAAAACATAAATAATTAGAGAAATAAACAAACCAATAAATATATAAATAAGCAAATAAACAAATAAACGGATAAAGAAAAAAATAAACAAACAAATAAACAAATAAGTAGGCAGGTGGGTGAGTGGGCGATCGGGCGGGCGGTTGGGCGGGCGCGGTGCAAGGAAGCCCTGCACCTTGGATTGCACCCGGTGCGATTTTAAGCCTTTAGAGGCCCTGCCAGAGAAATTAAAGGGGGCTGTAAAAAGGAAACAATAAGAAAGCTAAAGACAAAATCCCATATTTGTGCGCGCATGCACCCGCACACACACGCACGCACGAACACGCGCGCACGCACGCACACTCACATACACACACACACAAATTCAAGTTAATTTAAACGTCGGACTTGGGCATTTAAAGGACCAATCCACAGTAGGGTTCTGATTCCGCCCTACTTGAGTATTGTTTGTATAAAAAAGCTGGCAAAAATTCAGTATTATGCACCTTTAAATATACGCTGGCAGCCTATGAAATTTCGTATCGAATTCTATATTCAGGATCGATTTTAGCAGGTGGAGTAAAACGGTGTGGATATTTACCAGCGGTTGTGAAAGAGTTTCTATTACAAGTGGCAAGGATTACATGTTAGAGCCCAGCTGTATTCTAGACTTATAACGCTAAACAGTTTGAGGGATGGTAAAATGCAATGAGTGCTATTGTAAGAGGGTATACAACCATGTCGCGCTATCCTTTATTCCAATTGTTCGCCCAGAACTGAAGGTTTTGGCCCAGGATCTGCAATACAAAGCTTTATTAACAGTCCCAGAAAACCAAACGATGAAGTTGCAGCTATCATAGTAGCGCGGAGGCTTGCGCCCACTTTTACCTACCACGAAGAATTGTATCAATGAGGTGCGTAACCTGACAATTGCAAAACGACGTGGTAGGGAAGGCCATTACAGTTCCCTTAATCGTGTTAAACTTAGTTATTTGCTCCGGTCGACAATTCTCGTATGCGGCAGCGGAAAGACCAGGGATTCTGTCATTAAAGCTTCCGGAAAGGTTTGCCACCGCAGAATACAAAAGGGTAGATCGTTTTGGTTGAAGCGAGATTATTGCTATCTGCTCATCCTTTTTTCCGACTCATGTAACCTTGGCGATTTCCTGTGCGTTTGGACAATGCTGAGGCTAAAATTACCAATGTTCCCATCCTTTGTGATTTGTAAACGAAATGGCTGTGCCCTATGTGCGAAATTTCAGCAGACATATTGGTGCCTGGAAACAGGTACTTTAAATCCACGCCTCAGTCATTAGCCGCGCCAAAACATACAATGGAGGAAACAAGTTACTAATTTTCAGTATTTCAGATGAGTATCATGAAATATGGGATGAAAGAGCCTAGTAACAGAAATCTAACAGAATCGGTATGTGAAATGTAGTAAATCTAACTGAAAAGAGTTAAAACTTGAAGGGAATTTGAAGATACCTATCTCATCAGTGCCAAAAGTTTTAGTCTCTCTGAAGAAAATCCATCTTCCTATGACACTGTGTGCATCTTTGATCCACTTCAGTAAGTTGTCCTCGCAGCTGAAACAATTTGTATACTTTTTGTACGACATAATTTGAAGTTCTGAACTAATTTACACATTAGTATTGAAAGTCAGGTTGAGGAGTTGCATGCCAATCGTAATTTCTTAAACTCTTCAATGTCACAAAAATTTTAAATTTCAAAACTTACTTCATTAACTGCCCAAATATTTCATAGGATTAGGCTAGTTTAGGTTAACAGCCACCTACATTTGCTGCATTCAAACAGCAGAAACTGCTGTCTACCATTGTTACGTTGAATACAGCTTTGGCAACCATTTCACCAAATGTTTATTCGCTAAAAAGAAGACTATGCTAAAGCTTAAAGATACTGATGTATTATTCTCAACCCTGGAGCCGGGAATGAGAAGCAGGACTATCAGTACGTTCAGTACCCTAACGTTCACGATATTAATACTATAATGGTTGCTACAAACTTCATGGCACATAAGTAGTAACAATGCCTATATCTCATTGGTGGGTCCCCTCCTCCTATCTTCTAGGATGATGTAAGCAGTTTACCAATCAAGTGTCTGGAGAGGGCGAGGTGCAGAAGCAGTTCATTACCAACCTGAAGCGTCCCGTTCCTGCATGGGCCATTTTTCTGCACCCTAGTGTAGGTCCTTTAAAGTTACCGGTACTTTTTCCTGTTTTAATTTTATTTATATCATCTTCACATTTAGTCTAAGAGCCATATTTGTAACAACGTACGTAGCTGAAATTTTCTAGCAAGGGATATACTTCACGTGTGTGCACCAGCAGATATTGTGTTATTACGGGGACCTGAGTTTCGACTGTCATATAAGCGCAGCAAGGGATAGCAATAAATTGTATTGGCCGTCTCCGTATGAGACAGCCGGACCGTAACAATTGCGTTTGGGAAGGACACGCTTCGATTCCCACGCGTGTTCCTATTGTAACTGAAGCTCACTTTTTTGTGCTCTGTCTCTCGAGATCTTCTAAAGCCCATGATCCGTTTTGTATCTCATGTGAAATACGGGCAATACTACCCTTGTGTCTGAACGGAGGTAAACACAAAGGAGGCAATGGTTGGACAGGTCAGGGAATGGACTTATCTTGAAGGTTATTTATCACATCTTTAAAGGCCAATTTCTAGACACAAAAACAACCGCTATCTCTATCATTCACCTCAGACTATATTCAGTAAAGCGTACTACGCTTCAATTCCCTTGTCAATTCTCACTGAGCTTCAAGAGAATACTCAACTGAAATTCAAATTCAAGATTTTATTTTATTTATTTATTTTTAGCTTAATTTTATTTTAGTTTTACATTACAAATACCTATATTTACCGAGAGGAAGGTACTGCTTTGAGCATACTTTCCACCCGGTATAATGTGTGTTAAAAATACAGGATTAATTTTTTTTCATTTTGAAATTTAAGGTTTTTTAATTCTTTTGATCATATTTACAGTTATAAATATACCACACAATGCAGTTTTCATCCAATTCTGTATAATTTGTCATGCAGATTCCTAAAATACAAATAATTAAATTACAGATATATTATTTTCTTTTTTGGCCGTTTTTGAGTTATTACTTTTTAAAGCTGTATAAATATTAAACAAAACTAGAAATTTCAAAGGAGAGTATTTAAAAACGTGCGTTTGAACTAAGTAGTACAACAAAATGCTGACAGATTTGTGCATTATAACCAGATAAATTTAACAGATTTTTTTAAAACTTTAATTTTTAAAATTTGCACCGTTTGGAGCATTTGGCATAGGATAAAAAGATCCAAATTTAACATTTCATAACTTTGAAACTAAAAGGGATATCACACTGAAACTTAATACCCTCTAATGTTGATATAAAGCAACTTTGAAAATAAATGTTCAGCTAAATTGGATTCAGTTGTGCCTTCCCTAAAAGTGCTGAGAATCAATTGTATTTCGGAAACATATGTCAGGTGTGAATAAAGTTAAGTATTTTAATTCTATAAAGGTTAAATTCTAGAGCAAACCTTTGTGGGCAAGTTCCTTATACCATGGCAAGAAAATGTCATGTGCAACACTCACACGAATTTCTCTATTTATTACAAATCCAAGATTAGGTATATTATGTATAAACATAATCACATAATCGTAAAATTCCAATGAAATTATTTTATACCCATGTACCATCATAAACATTTCCCATTAAGGCGTCTGAATTTAAACCCTTCCACCCTGTTGAATGAAACACGGGAAAAGAACGCTCAACTGTGGATTTAAAAATTCGTTTCGTTCGCTAACGAGTTCTATGAAGAAAAAGAAAGAATAACACTAATTTTTAAAACATTTCATCAGTTGACTACCTCAGCATGAGGAAATACAATAGAAGATTAATGAAAGTGGTTAATGTTGCATCATGTAATTTAATATAAACTGAATATATAAACGTCTTCTTCATTTTGCCATAGTAACCGTTTTGTCCATCATTTCTGGTTCCCCAATGAAATAAAGTAATAAGAAATCACATAAAGGTACTTCAATGGCTATTCTCAGAAGATTCAGGACATATATCCTGTCATGATTTGTCATGTGAGAATCTCAAACCCATGATGGGAAATTGTATTAATATGTGTAGGTAAAGCCATCTTTGAGTTAAACAAATTCGGTGTAAAGTAAAGGAATGCTTTGGTGGCGAGAAGTTTATACAAATATTTTCCTTGCATCATAGATGCCAATTAGACATAACTTTGCACACATTTACATTTTTCTAAGAATGGATTTTTGGGTTTAGTGGGTTTCAAAACGTAATTTTGCGGTGAAATGACCATAATTAATTTTCAGTGGAATACAACGCTTGCCCTGATTACAGTAAATAGGTGGTAGAACAGAATAATCGTTTAAAATTAGTGTTATACAATTCGGAAACATCTGTATGTCCGCCCTTCTTTACTCGCTTTTCTGGTTGCACAAAATATATAGTGGAGAAATCCTTTGTATTTTTAGCATTAGGGGTGTGACCTTTATTTTTATGCAGTGGGTGTAGTGATTTCTTTATTCTCTCTTTTGGCTAATTTATAGAGTCCTCTTTAACCGCTATGGAAGCTTTTCCTGAATTTGTTGATGGTGTTCCTACTCTGAACGTTTGGATTAAGTTACTGTTGGTTTTAGTGGTTTTTAATTTTATTTCACGCGTATGTTCACTCTCACATCTACACTTCCAGGCTATTGAGAATGGACAGTAAGAAAAACTCGCACCCTCCTGGCTTAGAATCGAACCTTGGACCTCCGGTGAGAATTCAGCTCCCTGAACGTCTGCCACGAAGGCAGTATTGTAACTATTTCCTTAACGGTTATAAGTGACGGTTACGAATGTCAATTAACTGTTAGCTACCTGTTATTAGGGGCTGCAAATGCTGACATATCTAGTTAGAGAGTAATAGATATATTTCTGTAACAAGCTGAGTTACAGCAGTGTTTCAGGACAGCAAGATGAATTACGAGAAAGCGTATCAAAAAATAAAACTTCAGTTTAAAATGTTATCCGCTAATTATGTCTTTCCAATTACTTATTAGCGCAATTTTATATCCTACCATTTTCCAATATATCACCTTCTGTGTACACCTGAGAAATGACACTTTCAAATTTTAGCATTCATAATCAGACTAATTTCTTGGCTTAGAAAGTAGACGGAAGCGGAATTGAAAAAAGAAAGACAAAAAACAATCTGAAGTGTTTCACTCACATGACTTTCTCTACTCTTGTACAAAATACTCTTAAAAACGCTTACTCCTCTATCTACTTCAAGTTAATTCAGATAAACATTTACAGAATTTAGCCTATTGATAATTTTCTTGTAGGTACAAGGGGAACATGACAATACGGTAAGCTTTAAGTGCTAGTCAAATCTCTTAAAGTTGGTTGCCATATGATGGCTTTTAAAGGTCATTCATCTCGCGTGGTCCAGAGAAACAAAAAAGAATACCAATTTCCCATTTGAGAAAAGTACACGTATTGAAAATTCCAGACAGGTAAAAGGGAATATCTCCTAAGTGGTTCACTCTACAAAAAATGCATTTGTCGTAAATTATTGCGCTTTAACCCTAGCATTACCAACCCTAATTCCAGAACATGGATTACCAAGAGAGTGTAGTTTGTGAGCACTACTGGTAATAAAATGTCCAAGCAATTTGTAAAAAAAATTTATTGTAAAATAAGGTATTATTTATTTTTATAAAGGTAATATTTAACATTGTTTACCTACTCCTTTTTTACTGTTTTATGTGAATCACATACCGACGGGGCAGTACTTGAAATTGTATTGTTTCTCAAAAAGACCAACAATGAAAACTTTGAAACAATTACGCAATTCAGTAGTAGAAACAATGACTGACAATAACTATTAGCTACATAAAAGTACCCACCAACTCGGTAATGCTAGGTTTAAAGAGATCTATATTTTTTGAGAGTTATATTTTGTGTATGTCTTACGGTTTATCAGTTATGCAAAAGTCATCCAGAATGAAGAGGACGTAGGACATTTCCCAAAAATTCAAGATATACACTTCATTTGTTATCAAAATATCTTAAACATGTATTTTAATCAAGATCGTTAGAGCCATTTTTAAAGAAATTAGAATTTTCGAAAAAATGTTCCATATAAACACCAATTTTGGTACTTTGCTGACCTTTCATTTTTCAGTTGTGTTCTTCACAGACACACCTAGACGTTTTTCTAAATATGTTTTTTGTCTGGACTCAGAGGGTCTCAAAACATCTATTTCCGATGAAATCTCGATATCGATTTTTGGACGCAATATAGAATACAGTTATGGGCTGCAAGAAACACAGTTGGTATTCAGGACTCCAAATTATACAATAGAACGACGGTGTCACGCTACTTTGAGGGGCAGTACAATGTAACATTACAGCGATTAGTTGTCCAGTCTAAGAGATGTCAACGCGTAATTCATTGGAAGTTTACGCATACGCAGTGAATGTAATTAGACTTCCGTTCACTTTTGTAGCCGTTGGTGAGTAATATAAAACCATCAGAAAGAAGCTGTTATGATATTATTGGCCATTCCGTAAGAATGTCCACCTAAATCACAGATACACTTATATTAGGAGAACATTCAATTATGTAACATGGAATTTAGAAGTGATGTGTATACACACACAAACAGTGGAGGAACAAAAAGTGCATTGCTGTTGTCCATTAGTTTCTATTATAAGTCTTTTGTTATAAAAATGTTGTGCTAATTAAAAATGTCAATGCATCTGGGTATAACACTTGAAACTAAGGAAACATAAAGCATTGAGACCTGCGTTGCAGTCTGCTCACGAGTCTCATCTCATCTCGAGTGACCTAGCTACCAGTTCCGTGAAAATTGTGCGCCCCATAGGAGACCCCACGTTATAAAACGAGGAAAGAATGATTTGTAATCCTTTAAAACATATAGATAATTTCTAATTATACAGAAACAACGATTTGGGGTCTCTGAACATCCAGAGGCTATTATAAATTAGAGCTCAGGGATTCGTTCATGGATAAGGGAGGCACGGCCCAGGGGTGCCTAAGTTACAACTGTCAGCGGGTATTACTGAGTCACCCTTTCTCTCGGGGACATAAATTGGTAATCGAGGTCATCCGGGGAAAGCGTTTCTAGGGAGACTAACAAAGCCTCTATGGTACACATTTCTTTTTATACAAGCAAATCAATTCCGAAGTGTTCAAATCTGTATACCATGGGAACTACATTCCAAATGATGGCATGAAAAATATAAGGTTAAAAGCGTGCGCGAAATTGGGTCAAGTTCAATAGTGTAATCATAATAAACAGAAATTGCTATATTAAATAATATACAATTCTAACTTGCTGATTACAGCTAGTCAATTCTATGTGATGAACTTCCTTTGTTTAAAATGGTCTTGTCTAAGGCGAAAAGACCGCAAGCAAAATTAACTTTCAATTATAAGATTTGTCTCGCTTGATAAATATTGTTAACCTAGTGGTGGTAGTCGTCGTGGTGATGGTTGTGGCATACAAGGCTACTATCTGGGACCCCCGTGTAGGAAAATGACTACAAGGAAGACCGAGACGCAGATGGACAGACCTCTTGAAGGATCACGCAGGACATCAGTGTTTGCGAGTAGCGAGAGGAAAAAGTGACTGGAATCCCTAGACATGTCCATGTAGGGACTAAATAGTAAATAGTGGACAATAAGCATGCGCAGCAATAAGCTTGTGGGGTAGCTCACCACGTTAGTAGAAATGAGCTTTCCCTTTTGATAGGAGGCCTTTGCCCTTCTCGGGACATTTTAGGCTATTTTCATTCTTTCATTCTTTCATTCTTTCATTCTTTCATTCTTTCATTCTTTCATTCTTTCATTCTTTCATTCTTTCATTCTTTCATTCTTTCATTCTTTCATTCTTTCATTCTTTCATTCTTTCATTCTTTCATTCTTTCATTCTTTCATTCTTTCATTCTTTCATTCTTTCATTCTTTCATTTTTTCATTCTTTCATTCTTTCACTTTCATTTTCATTTTCAAGTGTCGGTGGAAGTTTCGGCGTGTATGGCAGGTGCTTCTTCTCTGAAAATTCTCGTCCTCGGGATCGGGGGAGGTCTCCGAGTTCAGGCCCCTCGGGGGACCTAGGGCCCGCAGGGGGAAGAGAAGCCGGAGTACGAGCCACGAACGGGTATTTCACATCTGTAGTCGTTAGAAACCTTGCCCTCTCCTGTCGTCTCTTCTCAGTTACCCTTTGTATCCTTTTATTTCACACCTCTCTCCCGAGGGTGGCCCGTCAGAGCATAGACACAAAAGATCTTCTAGAGATCGCGATGCTGCGTTCCCACCTCCGAACCTTGTCTGGCCTATTTATCTAACAACTTATTTAAATGTATCCATAGGTATATAAGATGTTATTATAACAAATACTAAATAGGATATCTTATAGGTCGTTGGTATAAAGTAGACACAGGCACTCAATATGAAGTATACCAAATTCTCCTATGTTTTGACTCTCCATACGAGTACACTAGAGGTCCTGGTACACCCGTATACCGGGAAGTCCTTACCCTACGGTGTTAAAGTGGGCTTATTTCAATCACTGGATAGCCTTTATGACCTGAAATATTTATCGTTTTTAACTAATGCTCTGGTCATTGCTTGACTACAGCCAGTGTCGTGTTCGGGAGTAACTTATCCCCAACATCTCTTGCATTAGATAAGTGGAAAAAAAGCTATGGCGGACACAAGTTTAATGGCTGGTGGCTTAATACAACACTCAAACATGGGCTTGCCACGCCTTGCGGTGTTGTACAATTAAAGATGCTGTGAAATCATCTGTAAAGCCAGTGTTATGAATATCATTTGAACCCACCAAATTTATTTGCACAGCAGGAAAGAGAATAGTAAGTCAGGTGTCAGTCACAATTTAATTTTACGTTTACAATGGATTCAATTTCTTATAATAAACTGTATACGAATATATTGTGTCTGTCGTCGTTGTCGGTCTGGGTGGCTCAGTTGGTTAGACGCTGGCCTACTGATCGCGGGTTCAAATCCGGCCCAGACCGATGGTTTTTAAGTGTGCTTAAAAACGACAGCTCCATGTCAGTAGATTTACAGATTTACTGGCATGTTAAAGAACTCCTGCGGGACAAAATTCCAGCACACCGGCGACGCTGATGTGATCCTGGCAATTGACAGCGTCGTTAAAGAACAAAATAATTTAAATTTTTCTGATGCCGTTAAGGTCCATAATTTAAACGGCAGGATTGCGTACAAATTCCTCCAGGCCCAAATTCCCGGACTAAGATTTTATCCACATTTCTGTACCCATATCTGGAAATACTGCATAGTTATCCGAAACTTAAGCCTGGAACGTTTCCTTCACAAACTTCCTTTCCTTTTCTACGCATGTCTACTGCCTCTGGTACTCTATTTAGACAGAATGGGCATTAAACACTGTATGCAAACTAAAGAATTGTGTATTAACAGCGTAATGACATTTCCCGCACAAACGCACATAAATAAAAATTTAATACTTCATTCACTGTACAATAAATCATAACTATTTAAGATCCAGACATTTACATTTCCTTCCACCTCATGTGTTTCAACTCAATCTCCATGTTGCCCATCGTAGCTCAGGTGTTTAGCCTCTTTGTCCTCCACACAGTTTTACTCCTTCAAAATTATGAATAAAAGCATGCATACATGATATGTATATATTACTGTACTTAATATGCACCTTTACATAAATATGCTGAAGCTTATTGCTACAACACAGCAAGGCTATGTAATATTCCCTCTGGAATTACTTAAAAACGCGAGGTTTATTGTTGAATCTCAAGAGAAGGCATGGCAATGAAAGCAAGAACATTTACTACCCGTGGGTAGTTCCTTTTAGGGCGTGTTGTCCACTTTCTTAAAGTGATTGGCTTTCAACAGCAGCACTAAAATTTAGTTTTGTATTACGTAAAATGCAGCAAGGCAGAGAAATTCGAAGCCAGAGTTATTTTAGATCTGTATTACGCCCTTGGCTTTATGTCTTAATATCAGTAGCAACCATATATACAAACACATTCGCGTTATAACTATCAAGCTCTCTCTGACTGAAGGTTTTACTCATTAGTAATTCACACTTACAAACATAAGTTACAGGCCATGTCTTCCAATAAAAGCTAAGATCGTCATTCAGTAGACAATAATAATAATAATAATAATAATAATAATAATAATAATAATAATAATAATAATAATAATAATAATAATAATAATAATAATAATAATAATAATAATAATAATAATAATAATAATAATAATAATAATAATAATAATAATAATAATAATAATAATAATAATAATAATAATAATAATAATAATAATAATAATAATAATAATAATAATAATAATAATAATAATAATAATAATAATAATAATAATAATAATAATAATAATAATAATAATAATAATAATAATAGTAATAGTAATAATAGTAATAGTAATAGTAATAGTAATAATAATAATAGTAATAATAATAATAATAGTAATAATAATAATAATAATAATGATGATGATGATGATGATGATGATGATGATGATGATGATAATCACATTAATAGTATATTATATATAAAGGTATTCAAAAGAATTAAAACCGTGTTATACAGATCTTTTCACATTTATTTCAATCAACTTCAATCCTTTCGTTGAATATGAACATCAGGGGATATTTTCATCCACTTATTGCAAACATTACTTATTTTAATAACTTTAAACCCAACAGAGAAACTTTGGAGGCTAACAGGTCTTCTAGTTTGAGGTATTGGGAGTTACATGTCAACTTCATAATATCACAATTTCCCTCGGATTACACTGTTATGAAATTGTATGTCTTAAATTACTTTGACAACACTTGATACAGTTGGGTTTTAGAAACTGAGGAACTACATTTAACTCTCAAAAACTGTCTTCAACCTGTGTGCAAATCTTTATTATATAGTCATAATATGGGACCTGGAAATCTATAGCATGAGTTACAGCTTCCAAAGACTCCCCGAAACTTCATTATCATAAATATAGTATCCCGAAAAATTAAAAATCACTACCCTTATAGTGTTTTGAAAAGCGATAGGCACGAATATACCGCTTGGTTAATCAGACTATAAACTTTTGCACTTCAGCTATGGACTCGAAAGTTCTAGGATACTCTACTCTTTCAAATAACTACTATGGCACGATTTCAACCTCTTATGAACAAATATGCACTTCTTTCCCCTACTCAGGCAAAACTTTAGACACAATTTAGGTACAACTATTGGAGGTTACTCAGCACTTTCAAAAGACATTCCTTTTCCGACTTAGTGAATGCATCTTCCCTATTCCGGGTAAGACAGTTGTATGTATCAAATATTACACTTCTCTTACGATGCGATTTTGCCATTCCAACCGTAGCTTGATACTAGCTGGCCTAAGTATATAAGCTGAAGGAAATTGTGGTCACTAAACTGTAATTCTGTACTTTCATTGATACCGAAATTATAGATCCTGTAAGTACATTATCATTTATAATCATAATAAATTATCGATAAAGAACTGACAAGGAAATCAAACAAACAAAATCAATTTAAATGTAAACATCAGAGGAATATGTTGCATAAAAATTGTTAGACAAAAGAATTAGTTTTGTTTACCAGATGGTTTAGTAGGTCAGTAGCTGGAAAACTGTAGGGAATGTGTTGCAAGGTGAAATTAGCGACTATGAGTGAGATTGCTAAAATATATCTCAGTTAGCACATTGTAGTAAGTTAAACGACCCTTGGTCGACATTAAAGGCATTACTAAACATATTGTTCAATGTAAAATATGGATAAATAAATGGGATAGTTATTAAAACATCCTGGTCTTCCAACATTACCTAGCCGTGAATTGGGAAAAGAATCACTACTACACGAATATGAGCATTTTTTTCCTGAGAATATGTACGTCCAGAATTGATTAGTTAGAAGGAATTTGATTACCTAAAATAGAACTAGATATTCCTTGAGAAACACTTATGCTTAGTTTAGACAAATAATAGCACTTTCAGCTACAAATCGTTTGCCAACATTGAGAAATACACCAAATTTCGAAGGGAATCTTGTTAAAATAGATGCGTCTGGTATAGGTTCACTTGAAATTGAGTCACCAGTGCATATATGCAGCTAACTACTTCCACGAAGCACAGTGGAGTTTTATTTCCATGTGCGGCGGGCACAGTTGCCAATGGTAACAAGCAAAACAAGTTGGAACTGCCGAGCTCCGGGTGAATTTAATGCTGTGATTGAACATACATTTCAACTGTTGCAGGTATTCCAAGTTTCCAACGAATGAACCTGCCTCAATGGACCGGTCGGTTTTACTGCCATAGCATATGAACACTGCACAAGAGAACCAGTAATAGGATATATCTCATTGAGCGTAGTTGGAAATGTAGGTTAATTTCATCTTACTTCATTAGACGGTCAATTGACACACTGTGATGTCATCCCGTTTTAGTCTAGCACCGAATAATAAATTACAATGTAATCACTTTGTGTCCAACATTTTGATTATGAGATTATGGTATCTAATTAAGCCATGTGTAACCTCACATGAAACATCCCCTTTGAAAAGTAATATAATATTTATTAAATACCAGGTCTGCGAATAAGCTGTCACTCCCGTTTCCCTCAATATTTAGTGATTATTCAGTATGTTTTCTCTAAGGATAATTGTGCGGTGTGCTATGTAGGAGCAAACTTGACGGTGCTTAGCTGAGGGGAGACGCTGTGGTCGGCCGGCCACCCTTCCAGGGGGACTGATTGATCAGCCGGACCTGGATGGTGGCGAGTTCTCTGTGGTGACCTGGAACTCCGTCAGGCGGAAGTACTTACATGCACCTGTTAGGAACCCATCGTAGTTGTAGTTCCGCCTGTGGTGCGTTCTGCCCTCATCGCACACTTCCTCCCGGGGTTTGACATGCCGGAATCCCTGCCGTGACAGACAGACAGACAGACAGACAGACAGACGGACAGACAGACAGAGAAATATACCGATAGACAGGAGCATACTAAATCTCAACCCACTACCTAATCTCACATAATGTTCACAACTTGGTGGTACAGGTGAACCAGAGAATAGTCAAATGTTCAGTTGTTTTCCGAAAATATTGGTGCATCTGTCTTAGGAATTTAAGATGGCTCAAAATCTTCTTCGGGAAGCAGAAATGCTTCAAAGAGTTTGTGGTTATAAGCTCTTGAATTAATTTGGAAGCTAAGCATTTGTTACATCTACTGCCATTAAGAGCAGTTATAATTTTACAAATAGTGTGCTACAATATATAATTATGTTTAAGTTGATAGGGTGTTTCAGCAAAGCTTAAAATGTGTGATAAAATATAGAGCGTATTTTCGCAAAATATCACAAGGAAACAAACCCAAAAAGGAAATATCATTTAAAATTTTTAACATCTAGAATGCGCATTAATACATATTTTAAATCGTTTTCATGTACATACATTAAAACTCTGTGAAGCATTTCTGCTTCCCGAAGAAGATTTTGAGCCACCTTAAATTCCTAAGACAGAGGCACCAATATTTTCGATAAACAACTAAACATTTGACTATTCTCTGGTTCACCTGTACGACCAAGTTATGAGCATTATGTGAGATTATGTAGTGGATTAAGATTTAGTATGTTCCTGTCTGTCTCTGTCTATCACTCTGTCTGTTTGTCTTTCTGTCTGTCTATCACGGCAGGGATTCCGGCACGTCAGACCCCGGGAGGAAGCGTGCGATGAGGGCAGAACGCACCACAGGCGGAACTACAACTACGATGGGTCCCTAACAGGTGCATGTAGGTTCTTCCGCCTGACGGAGTTCCAGGTCGCCACAGAGAACTCGCCACCATCCAGGTCCGGCTGATCAATCAGTCCCCCTGGAAGGGTGAATGTTCAGAATTTTAAATGATATTTCTTTTTTGGGTTTGTTTCCTTGTGATATTTTGCGAAAATACGCTCTATATTTTATCACAGCATTTTAAGCTTTGCTGAAACATCGTATCAACTTAAACATAATTATATATTGTAACACACTATTTGTAAAATTATAACTGCTCTTAATGGCAGTAGATGTAACAAATGTTTAGCTTCCAAATTAATTCAAGAGCTTATTACCACAGTGGTGTCGACACAACGCATCATACCGCTTAGCTATGTGTTTTCACAGGCTACCGGAGCGTACTGATGCATGCATAGGAGTGAATAAGGTACAGTTTGGACAAGAATACTTATGCATGAATATGTGTGATAAACGAAAATAGATTACGCTATCACAGAACAGAACCAAACTTCTCAGCTTTCTCCACAACACAACAAAATATATCTTGGATACTGTTATCTTCTGTAGGAACTTATTATGCCAGAATATAAACTTATTATTGGAACATTGAATCACAGATTGTAATAGAAACAATACTGTGGCCCATAAATCTCCAGTGGCAGTCTCGTCATATTCACTTATAGCATGTTCTTTCAATACCAACTTAGGTACATCTAGTGATATATTATTAGAACAGACAAGTCTAATAGTAGTCACCATGTTCTTATCAGACAGTTTAGCCCCTAATCATGGCTTCGTTAGCTTCATCAAAGAGAAAAACTGCTCACACGTGCAAGTGCTGGCAAAATTGTCATAATGCGCGCCGGAAATTTGTAAATATTCGGACGCTGTATACTGCTCAAAGATTTGTAAAAAGCAATTACATCCAGGTTGTTGTACCCATGCTATAGCGTTGTAATTCTTTGCTGCGTTCATGGTTACTGTCAACTGTCTTCTGTTCACTACTTCCTAAAAGTCAGACGCACTGCTTAGCTACAGCTAGCTCCACGTGCTCGTTCTATCTGGCTTATGCGCTCCGGCTGATATCCCTGTCTAAGCTTATACATAGTGCCCGATGTGCCTCGTTAATTTGTCAAGCAGTAACTGGACTGCCTTTTTCAAAGCAGAGCTTCCGCATTCCGAATCTTTTCCTCTTGCTGCCTACCAGTGGCGCACAGCATGCCCAAAACTCTTCGATACGCAACAAATCGTGAAATGTACTGTTAAATATTCATGTTCCTACAGTTATTCAGAATATGCATTCAAGCTTGCCCTTGAAACTTTGTCCTTAATTCCGTACTCGGTACAGAAAGCACTTACCTCAGTGACACCTTTCACTTGTGTATCTTCTACTCCATTTACTTTTAGTAAGTTTCATATATTATTGTATTCGAAACTTTTTAAGAATGGGATACGAAATAAGAGCTCAGCTCTTCCGCAAAACGTTCCTCTGTATCAGACACCGATTAGGAATACCTGCACTATAGTACTGAAAGTGACAGTCCGTACTACAAGTTTTCTAAAGAATACAGAAATGAGCGGACAGTTTCCCGAGTTTTGGTGCTTGCATGCGGTAACTTCCACTTGAATTTGCATATTCGAACCAGCGACATGAATTTTGGTTAATTCTTATGCGGCTCTGGAAATGGGATAAAATAGTTGCCATTTCTCCAACCGCTAAAACATTCACACCATATATTAAGTAAATATTTCTGAGCATACATATCCCACTAATTTACAATTCCATACTGTTATAACAACTAATTTCTATACAATTACCCGTTATAAATATTCTAAGTTATGACATGCGGCTTTCATTCGAACGACGTATACGATTTGTGCCTGTGATATTATTTAACTAAACAACTTTCAGTGCGAAATCAGTTTGATTTTATCCTCCATTCTACTGCGTAGAGTCTGTTAGCATACCTTGTTGGAGGAAAATAGCAATGTGTGCGATAGGGACGTTTCGTTGTGCCTTTGTAATTAGAGTAATAGACAAAACAAACATGAAGGGAACCGAGAAAAACGACACAGAAAAGTCTGTAAAATTAATATACCAAATCTTTATCCCATTACAGTTATTCATGGAAAGACCAAATGGCACAAAGTGTCTAAAAATATAGTTTTAGTTTTCTATGCAGCATTATTAATTGTATTTTGCTGTTTAATTACTTATAGGATTTATCACAGTGGCCGCAATATTTATTTTTAAGTATAGTTTTTAAAACAATACTATGAAATATGCACCACTTCACTGGAAAAAAAAATCGTAACTACTACAAAGTTCACCCTATATTTTAGGTGAGGCTTTGTTTTAAAAATTGCTACTATTGTTGAGTATGACAGCTTTGAAGTATCCGCATCATATAGTTTCGTTTGTTATAACTATGTCCCAGTTCATTTTCCACCTTGAGCAGCTGTTTCTCCAAATGATGTTTTCTGGTACAATGACTCGTTTTTCCAGAAAACATTTAAGAAAGCTAAATTAAATTTTAGGATGATAACTAACCTCCCAGTGCTCTTGTGAATCTACTTAGGTGTTAGTAATACGGTTGATTATTTTTAAAAAAATAATTGCCCCCAACTTAATGAAAATATTCTACAATTAATACAATGATTCAGCTTCCATAATAAACCAATCTACTGGGTAGAAGTAAATCATTAAAATGCATTAATTCCAACCGGTAACAATTTCAGTGTGACATTTTGAATTGTTTGAGACCATGAATTATGCACTTAACAGATTTAGTGCTAGCGAGATACCTTGCGCCTTCCTTGAAAGGTAACCTTCGATGGGCCTTCGTAAATCATACAAGAATTAAAATGTGTGTAAAATTGCAGAATATAGACGACGGGAATTTTCTTTTCAGTCTCATAGGATAAAAGTATGCAACAAAAGTGTACAATTTCTCCTTAATTTAAATTAATCGAAAAGGGAACATTTCTAGTTACGTGTACTCATGTGATTCACTTTCAAAACTCTGTTGTACATAGAAGACAATACAGATATACTGTGAAGAAATTTGGTTAACCAATTTATAATTTGAAGAACAATTATTTATGCAGGATGTATAGAAAACTACAGTAGGTCTCAGATAAATGTAAATATATCAAGCAAGTTTACAAATAAAATACTGGGCTGAAAGGAATGAGATACTTTTCCCAATAAAGGACGTCCAAAACAACCTATGTAATTGCTAAAACGCTGAATTTTATACAATACACGAGACGAACAGCAGGTTAGGAGCGAAAATATCACGCTAAAGGAAAGAAAAACAAAAAGCACTGAGGACAAACCTCCACCGATGCAACAGAAAATATTGCGCCTGGCAAAGGGCTTCGTAATGCAAAGCGAATGCATGCTAAATCGGAACAAATGAAGATCTATGGATCTGCTCGAATTTCAATGCGTGGTATGGAAGGGAGGGCAATGGATGAAGGGGATGGTGTAACTCAAGTTTGCTGCAAATGAGTTTCCCCACAATATTTAAATCCTTGCGCCCTTCTACCCACTGGAGTGACAGAACGAAATAAGTTATTGCGGAATGCAAAATCGAGTGAAAATACGCATACGTCACACCACAGCTTGCATGTGGAATGAACGTGTTATATGCGATAAAATAGCAGCTAGAATTCAACGAGAGTGGTTTTCAAAACTCTGCATTTGCCATTTCTACATGGGAGAATATATTTTATAGCAACGTTCACTTTCACATAAATTGTAAAAAAAATACAATGACAGCGAATTCGGGTTCATTTCGACCAGTCCCATGATATGTTGAAGGAAATGTTAGTACTTTTCTCGAATTGCTATTTTAATTATTTCAGCGCGCTCATTAGGTTAACTACCACCTCATCTTTCATTCTGTAGTTGGTTTTCTAGTGAAACTGAATGTAGTGGATGTAATTCTTTTCCAAAGAAACACTTTCCTCGCCCGTAATATTAAGCTATGTTATAAAGCGGGAAGTAACCTAACTACCACAAGTGAAATCTATGTATTTTCGCAGAATCTCTTCTGCTTTAAAAACGTTAGCTGAGGGCGAAACATCGGCAGAGGGCAATGCCACAAAATGTATATTCATTAAGGATTCCACGCTTGCAAACGTTACATTTTTATAATACTGAGGTTTCACTGCAGTTCTTAGTGTATCCACTAAGTGTCCAGCGGAAGGACAAATCTCTGAGTTAGGAAAGACAACACCTAGCAGGAGCTAGGGGACACGACACAGCATGCCATTTGCCTTTTCCCTGAGCACAGTCCTCTATAGACACGAGCGGTCCGGTCGGTCTCCAGGGTCCCGTTACTTACGTGTTCGATACTTTGCCGTTATTATTTAACTTCAGCAAACAATGCGGAGTAGTGTGGTGCCCAGGTATCTATCTTACTATCTATAGCTTTTGAAAGAATTTGTATGTTTAAAACTTTATAAAATTACTAAACTCTCTCTCTCTCTCTCTCTCTCTCTCTCTCTCTCTCTCTCTCTCTCTCTCTCTCTCTCTACTAAATAATAATCTTGTAGATTTTAATATGAAAATGTGTATACAAAGTATAATAGATAGAATTTTTCCTGTAGTGCTCAGGTATCTTGCTTGAGAAAGCACTTGTGTATAAACGTAGGCAAGGGCAGGTTATAGGTATTGCTAAAATTGTCAATTACAAGTTACATCTCTACGCTCAAACAGCAGTGACTATTACAGCAAAAATCTTCTTGTATTACTGAATTATTGTAAGTCGTAAGGATCTTGCGCACAATCGTACATTCTTGTACGATCAAGGGCAAGAACTTGAAAGCCATATAGGATGAAGTAAGGAGAGATGCCGCACATTTCGAAAAATATGTCTAAAACCTGCAGTAGTGCATATATGAGAGTATTAACGCTTGTGAATTGTTGCATGTACTCCTCCCGTCTTCAAATAATAGCTATCTTATCTTCTGAAAATGACAATTAAATTATAATTTTAAGTAATATTTAAACAGACTCTTCTCTTAGGTAGGTAAGATGACGCACTATAGGTAGAAGCCTTATGGCTACAGTTTGCAATGGGTTTGTTTAATTGATAACCAATTTAGCCTATTGGCTCGAAAAAGGGTTTGTTACAATGTCAAGCCAATGGGAACAACTAGGAAATCAAAATAACAATTAACTGCTATAACTAGCGCTCGGAAGTTCATGTCCTAAAAAACACTGAAATATGCATACAAATATGCTCTTAAAAACTTGAAAATATGCCAAGAAATATGCACTATTTAATTAAAACAATTAATGTCCCTTTGCAGTAGACAAGACGAGTTAGTATAAATAAAGTTACCTTATTCTTTAGAGGTTGAAGCAGAAGTAGTCCCGCTCCTAGTATTAACTGCTAAATTCCAGTTCACAACCAACGCTTTGCACAAATTTTCAACTGTAAAACATCGTCTGTTGTCTCGCAAAACACTTTTGTAACGTGAAAAGCTTCTCTCCACGCCACAAGATGTTACCGGGGCATATTTAAATGATGCTAACTGCTTCACAGACACACAGACACACAGACACACAGACACACAGACACACAGACACACACACACACACACACACACACACACACACACACAGAGAGAGAGAGAGAGAGAGAGAGACATGTTTGGTGAGACATGGTTTTCTTTAGAGGATGTCTCGAATAGCACACATCTGTTTATAACCAGAATGTTTTGAAATTACATAATTCACTTTCTCTTTCAGTTTTTGTCCTATGCTACCATGAACCGAACTTAGATCACATATTGTTTTTTCAAAGACAGTGATTCATGCAAAGGAGATCCTACAGCTTCCAATGCCGTTATTGCTGTTGGTAAGGAAGAAAAATGGGCAGATATGAAACCAAGATCCTCTTTTAACCAGTGTCTGACAGAATATTTTGCACAGTTTCTATTGATGAAGCATCTTTCAAGTCCAATGAATTAATAACCTCTTCGGCTATTTCTATGTGCTCAGCATAATATAAAACTGCACCAATCCATGTTCCCCATCGATTAACACTGGTGCAGGAAGAAGTCAGATATTAGGTGCTGTTGATCTAAACAACTTAACTCTTTTAGGAGATTTAACAAAAATTATCTTCGTATTGGACACAAATCTATCTACCAATGTGAAAGAATCATTGTCTCAGAAATGCTACCAATATGAAAAATATTATACTGATGAAAAAATAAAAAAAGCATAAAAATCATTAAAATATGCAATATAGGGGCAATAATATTGAAATCTTCGTGAATTACATCATGTGCAGTACTGCCAATATGAAAAATACTATCCAGGTAGAAAAAAGTAATAAAAAGCCATAAAAATCATTAAAATATGCAATATAGGGGCTATAGTATTGAAATAATACGCATTTATCAAAAATCAAGAAAATATGCAGTTATATGCACCATAAAATCATGTCCAAATAACTGAAAATTCCGTAATTCGTGCACATAATGTAAAAGCATACGTTTTTAACCCCTATGAAAAACATGCAAATGTATGAAATTCCTAGCCCTAGCTATAACTATACACGGTAGTTGATACAAATGCAGAAATCGATCTAATATTGTTCTCAGACGTCTAAATAAATATAAACACAGCACAAGAAGAGTAACATAATTCTACTTCTTGGTTAACAGCAATTCTTGCTGTTTGTTCTTTTGGTTTCTTCAACAAAGAGCACACATGTTGTAAACTGAAGAGTTCTGATGCAACCATCTTTTGCACACTACACACCGTAACCAGTCACATTTACATAAGAGTTTTGCTCTATTATTGTCCTTGTGTGTTTTAGGGATGTTGAAGTACTTGCTCGCTGCCCGCAAAGAAAGATTTTTATTCATCACAGCGTTGGCAGCATTTCTTAAATCATCTTCACTCCAAGAAGCTCGGCTCGTTATACGGTTGTAGGTATTTTGTAGGATTTATTTGACCTGTAAGCACAATACAGGTGATTTAAACATTGAACTACAGTGTGATAATCGCGTATTACATCACATTATATTGATAACCATTTCAGGACAGCGTCATCTCTCCTGCTGCCGTCATGCCTCAACCGTCCTAAAGCGGTAGAGAAGAGGATGTAGCTTGCCTGCTGGTGTAAAGATGTCTTATCGCAGTTAAATGCTGCACACACCATTGCCGTTAACCTATCTATCGCGTTCATCATTCGGTTCTTCGTTAATTCCTTTGCGCGTCCATTATATAAAAATATTGTACTATGTTGGTGAAATTTCAGACTCTTACCTCAGCTGGTCGATGAAGAAATTCCTTTGTAGATCTTGTAAATTTGCTCACAGTTTCTAAAGTAATTTACAGCAGCTTGTCTTCCATAGCCACTAAGTCACTACTAATAGATTGGTGCTGCCACATACTGGCAGGTATGAAAACTGAAGGTGCGTCATCACTCTTAACTGAGTGAACTCTACTAGCTTTACCCTGTGGAGTAAAGAATCCAAGAACATGTAGAGCTGCCTTCACTCAAACTGAAGTCAATTAAGGAATAACTTAACTATCGAACTATCAAATTAAATTATGAGCTTTAAATATTTTTACTATTAAACGTTAAAGTTAAAAACAATACTTTCGGGCTAGATGATACTTTATATAGTCGCTTTGCTACTGTGCACTAAGCCTGTTATTTAACACATGTTTCCTTTTGGGATATTTGCCTCCTACAACTGATATTGTATGGAATATTTTTAGCTTGGTATTCAGAAGGTTGAGCATTGAAACACGCTCTAAAGGGATAAACAGTTGGACCGAAAAACAAAGGACCATAATGATAGAGACCAAGTATAGGTAATATGTATGTGCCTCCTATTGTCTGACATACGTGACACGAACCGAATTCTGATGCCATACATTTGGGCACTGCTCACGTTCACTGCCGGCAATTACGAGTGAAAATTTCTTCCAAAAAATGGTTTCTAATTAGTGAACGTAGATGTAATATCGTTTGCTATATTTGCTTTTATTCTATCGCCGTCTCCATTAAAGAGCTAAATCGTATTTATAAGTTGCCAGATTGCAGTTACCTTACAGGCTAGAAAATTAAATTTATTTTTAGTTACAATGGACACCAGTTGACTGGATAAAAAGCCACCCAGGATGTGTTTTAAAACTACAATTAGATAAAACCATGTTCACAATCACAATGCCAAACCTGTTCTGTATAGCCGCAAACACCATGAATTACTTGGTTAAGCGTTGTGCGGAAACTTGGAATGTTCATTAAATATGCTGTATCAGTTGGTGATTTTGCCTTTAATTCCGATATTTCTGCCTTACTGGAGTCCGTGATATAATTAATACTCAGATGAACACAAAGGGACTGCATCAGAACACTTGCAGTTGCATATTTGAATTCAGATTGCGTTTAAACCTTTCTAGTGAAATATGTTAGTAGGTATACTTAATTTCTCTTCAGCTACACACTTAGGATTAGAAGCAGAAGTTCGTTTCAAACTGTTTGCTTGCTATAATTATTTTATATTTATTTTATCTGTATTTATATTCCAGCTATGAAAAATGCCCCTTAGAAGGCTGCTGTCCCAATGAAAATTTTAAGACTATCTATTTTTTCAATGGTATTCCCAAAATAAGGGGTTTTAAGAAAACTGTCTATAATATTTATGGGGACATGGGGAATACAGAGGTTACTAATGAGGCACTAAATTCTAATGGAATCATTGGTATTAAGAGCTGAAAAACCATAAATTACATCTAATATCAATATATGAACAAGGTAGTGAATCGAAATGAAACTCTAAATAAATCACATCGAATTGTCAATTTGGGACAGATAATGACCAAGGAATTGTTTCAAATTGTTCAGTTCAATTTTTCTATTCTAATTCTATTCCAAACATGAGATATCATAGTTTCTTTTTTCAGAAACCTAATATAAAACAGCTATTCATGAACTCAGCCTGAGCTTCTAAAAGAGGTGAGCGTTTGCAATACCTTAGGAAATATTTGTACCAGCTTCAGGAAGGTGCGTGCTTGTCAATCAGGCTGTCAGAAATATAAACTGCTTCTAAATACATTCTAGTTCTGTAGCAACATACGTGAACAGCAAAACAGATTGGTAGGCTCAGTAGGGAATGGAAGAAGTTGTGTAGAATATTCTTTTTTTAAGTCATAATTAATGTTTCTTTCTCAAATGGTGCGTCGTAAATTGCTTCCTTCACGGCACCCCAGAGACAAATATACGGAGGTTTCAAGCTGCAACATATAATTTCCTGAAGGAAAGTTGACGTATGTAAAGTGGTAACGAAGGCTATGACTACACGATTCCTTCTACAAAATTTTCGTATCGATTTTCTGCGCATTTCTGTTTCTTATTGTGTAAGAACATAGTTCTCAAGGTTATATTCTGAGACCTGGATTATCTTTGTTACTTGAAATTACCGGCAATAGTTTAACCATGCCAGAATCATATTCTACAAGACTTCCAGTTGTATTTGTTACAGTGTACTTTCATCCTCCCTTTTCTGTAATGTTTAACGGATAGAGCAACTAAAACACAATTGATATGAAGGTACTCGTTTAAACACCAACTGAGTTATTGTTGATCTTTATGTATTTACATTGATGTAACCATTAATACACCAGGAATTTTTTATTTTGCTTTAAGCATAAGTGATTTGTAGCAACAGGTTTATGTATGATTCTCTGTGAGCAAGTTCCGCATTTCAGCTAAAATTCGATATGCAAATTTCACTGAAATATAGGTACATTTTGAGGTACCCTTATTGCCCCAAATGCACTTTTTTACATACTTCTCTGTAAGGATGTGGCTCTTACTAGTTCATTAGACTACATTTATCTACCCAAAATTATCTTTTAAATTGAAGAATGTTCATGATTTATAAATGTTTGTACTTAAAACAGCAATTAACGATTTTGATTACAATATTAGAGTTCGTTATGTCTGCATGAAGAACAACAATTATTAATTACATTTTCTATGAAAAGCCTGTCAAGCTTTTTATAATAGAAACACCGTAAAGAATAGACAAAAATTAGCATATAAAAAGATAGTATCTCCTTAAAGTATTCAATTTATTCTAAACATAATCCTACTCTGGTTTTAAGTACTTCGCACATTGTGTGAATTTTCTAATGCTTCATCATATTTTTTAAAGTGATATGTGATAATTTTATTCCTTTGTTTACCGACAGGCCATGAAAGCCCCAGTAGGCCTTTGTATATCATGGTACAACAATATATGCATAGAGACCAGCATTTATGAAAACTAATGTCACTAGATTTTTTATTTATTTAGAGAAAATCAAAACTCGAGGGAGATTTAATTGACTATCTCACGATGGAAAAAATGATATAAAGATTACAATAAATAAGTAAATTTTTAAGTTACTACATTAATTTGTGGAACTACACCCATATACTTTTTATGGTACTTGGTGCCGTGATGTTTTGGGGGGAGCTAACTTCGAATACCTACGGAAAAAAATGATCCCAAAGAAATTAAGGGATGCTAGGAAGGTAATATAGAGAAATACTACACAGGTGATAAACATGTGTGATAAGCAACCATGAAATTATTTAATCACGCCGTTTCGGAGCGTCTTAAATCTTAAATTAGGTACTACCACAAATCAAAATAGGTTCTAAAATTTTAAAAATAGGTGAAGAAAAAATGACATTTTTTTTATTCCCCGTTACAAATTACTAGCCGAAACATTTGACTGTCTTTATTGTATATGTCCATAATTATGGTCACATTAAACAACTAATATCTTTTCTAAGTTTCCCATTGAGAAACTACATCGCTTGTCAGATAACACCATCTTATAAGATGAAAATGAACGTCCTATATCAAGTGATGTCACCGAAGCATATTTAAACGTTGGTGGTATTAGACGCAAGTGAACAGCACATTCATGTTTAAGTGTTTTACCACAAGATGTCAGCAACTGTGCGGAGAACTGCCAGTCCTGGGTTTATTTGAACAACTGATTTGAGTTTTTCAGAAACTTCTTCACCAACATAACCAGGAATCAAGTTGATTTTATTCTGTCACCTCTTCTATCAATCCCAATCGGTTTGACTGAAGGCTCTAGAGCATTAATAGTGACGAATAGAAATACATAATGTGATTTGATGAATGCAGTATCATGGACAATTGTTGGGTTCTGCAGAAACTTTTGAGCTGCTGTCTGCATCCTCCTCCAGTTTCAAAACAATGTTCTTACTGTCTTCCATATTATGTATTGTTCACTGTGATTGTTGTCAAGGCACGACTGGCATACAGGCTTACACAGATTTTCCGTATTACCAAGTGAAGAAAGTGAAAAATGTAAAATTAGGTAAAAATTGGTTCTAACGTGAAATGAGGTATTTTTAGGTTGTATAAGACTGTCATTTTCGAACATATATTACCATAATTAGTATATACACAACTTTTATATTCTATATATCATGAGGAAAAAAAACAGGTTTTTACCTAAAATTCGAGGTCTAGTAATCACGTAATAAGAGCACAAGAGCCATGTTAAACAGGAAGTAAAGAAAAGAAAAACAGGCCTTTTAACGAATACGTTAATCGACTAGCTATGAAAGGAAATTATAGTGTGTGATTAAAGTCTGGTGACTGAGAGACAGAGAGAGAGAGAATAGAGGGGAAGGAGAGATTTTCTTAAGGAAACTTCGTAGTGCCAGAATAGCAATTTCCATGCAGAATCTCAATGCAATGGTTGTTAGTGTTTCTTGAAGATTATACAATATGTTACAATGAAACTTTTACCGTTCATAAAACAGCTTCTTCTGATTCAGAAATCATAATCAAATCATAAGTAAGGTTATTCCAATGAACAAAAAAATTTAAAATTTTTCACAGATTTTCTTCGTTACATTTTTCTCCTAAACAGTGACACATTTCAAACTTCGTAGTCACTTTAAAACAGGTTACTCATTATAGCTGGTGAATGACTAAGACATTTTAATCAATAATAGTAACTTAAAATGAATAATTATGCACTCTTTATTTTTTTATTATTTTTTTTATTTTTTTTTTTAATTTTTTTTTTTTTACGTCTGAAAACTTTTTAGAGTAATTTCATGAAAATTTAACGTAAAAATATTTCACCGACTGTTTAGAGCAGTACAATCTGCATATGCTCAAAAAGTCAAAGCTCTATTTATTGTATTATTTTGAAAACTGAACCTAAATTAAAAGAGAAGAAAGAAGCAAGTTGCGGTAAATGGCAAAAGAAGATACTTTGCCGTGTAAAAGGGGCATGACAGACTGTCCGCCATATTTAAAACTGCATTTAAATACACTTAATTGCTGCAAACACACAAAAACCCTATATGGGCATGTACTGCAAACTATGTATATTTATATTAAGCAAAAAAGATATTCTTTTCCAAAATCACTACCAAGTGTCCTTAAAGATTTTGTCTTTGGCTATTTTCGTGTAGAAGTCAAAATATTTTAATTACATATCCAAAGATAGTTTAAAACGTTACATTGTAATATAATTTATATCTCTCCATAAAGACAGAAGCACGGAAATCGATGAATATTTAATTTTATTAAACTCTTACAATAGTTTTGAATTCCTTGATACTGTTGGTAAAGCACGTGTTTAAGATCCGGAATCATTTTCTATACGTACTATACGCCATATTGCAAAGGATAAAATGACGGCCGCAAGACCACGTGACGATGGCTAAAATGAAGCGATTACGGGGAAAAGTGCATTTGGCGCGAAGAGACGTAAAACGCGTGCGAGGCTTGAAGATGTGACATAGGTAGAGCAGAGAGGCAGATCCGCACCGTGCCGCAGTGCGGTAGAGAGGGGGCGACCTTCCCCCTCTTTGCCACGTGAGGTGATGCGGAGGGGGGGGATCAAAGCGACGCGAGCCCTGAATGGGATGATTCCATTCCACAGATCCTATCATTTAAATTGGCTTGTTCATGTTGAATATACTTATAGGATTAAGGCGAGTGAGTAGCCAGACCGGTGTCACATGTGAAGGCTAATGATGGCCGCTGCAACAGCACTATGCACTTCCTTATGGCCTGCTCTCGTCTTTCACATCGTCATTTGGGTGTTTACCGAAAACATTTGCTTATCTCGCCATACCTCCAGTTTCTTCTGTTACACAGAAATGCACGAAATGCTACCATATCTTTCTGTTTTCTAAGGAGAGGTGAAACAGCGTTCACCTGAATTGAAGGAGAACACTGATGATCCCTCTATTATCTACATTTTGCTTCAATACTAACATCACGTGCACTGCCAAGTCTAGTTGCACACTTTGCCAGGGTTATCTTTTCTACTGTCACTGGATTGCTAGGCTGCCTACCTTCGCCCAAAAGATGACCAAAGGGTAACATTCAAAACTGTTTGTCTATGTTCTCACTAAGTGAACCCATAAACAACATTACAGTGAATTTTGACGCAAAAATGAAATAGAATACAATAGAAATAAAAGCATATGACGAACTTTAAAATATTCTTTGTCCACCTAATAGCATATACCACTTTTCATGGTACTCCCAGTCATTAAACCATCTAATACACAAATAAACGGCCCCATGTCATTGAGATAAAGCTCAGTATGTTGAATTACAATCCAGTATTCATTCTTGAAATTTAAGGAATAGCTTTAGGTATTACAAACAGTATGTTTGTATAATTATTAATAAAGCATTAAATCTTGTTTCCAATTAATATTTTCAAAAAACATCCGTGAAACTCAAAAAGTACATAAAAAGCTACATAAAGCTATTGTATCTTAATGCACAGATTAAAATGAATATCTTCCTAGAAATTTGCTTAAATTTTAAGTTAAATATAACGGAACAATGGAACAGATAATAATGCTTTGGAGCAAAGGGTACTTTATATTAACGTGTGGAAGTATTTGACAACAAATAACACAAAAATTGTCTGATGATACGAATCAAAATTAGGTACTATCAGTCTTTTTAAGCATAGATTATCAAACTTCCAAGTTGTTCAAAAGTTTTTATGTAGTTGGATGCAAATGCATTGCATTAAGTGAATAATTATGTAATAACAGCAATGATAATGACATCCCATTCCTGGTCATATTGTTAAACAGCGGCTATCCATGCGGTCTCTGAAATTCCGGTCATCATGAGAAAGGGAATCATAATGGCAAGGATATTGGAAAATTCAAATTAATGTAAATCTAGGAAGTGGAAGTAGTGATCAGCGAGATTCAAGTTTTGCGCGGTGGGTTTTTGTCCATCTCTTATGTTGGACAAAGGACATAGACCAGTTGCAGAAAGTGCAACCCGTAGTGCTTATTTGAAAAAAATTAAAGATATAAATTTTAGTACTTAAGTAAATATGTTAAAGGTACGCTATTTTAATAAAATTTCTTATAGCCATTTTTAGGGAATGATATACTGTTTGAGGCCGGGGCCAAACTTTGAACGCTTTATGACAGTATCCTTTATCTTACATACCAAGTTTGCTATCGTACTGGTTTATATTTAGAGAAAGCTTCACGTCTGAGTGTGAACAGCATAATTAAAAAAACGAGCTTCTGATGGTAGGGGACCTCAAATGATGTATTTCTAGTGAACTATCGTCGAGTGTCTGCCTGGGTTAAATTACTTCCTTTATCTATTGTCCATTTTAAAATTAGACTAATGTCCACAGCAGTAAAGTGGAACCTGATCCTAGCACGTGAAGAAGATATTTTGATGTCTCTGATTGGCTAAGGTTAGATATCACAAGATTCCAAATGGATGGAAGTGGAGTAGCAATGACCTCTATTGCAGCCAATAAAGGATATGTGCGGTGTTCTTAGCTGCCATTCCAATCTAATTTCAAAGTGGACTATGTCAGAGGCAAGTGGTAGAGGAAGTAATAATTCTCTTTCCGGTTTTTGCTCTTTGTACTATGAAGGAAAGGAGATTGCAATAGGCATCAATTTAGCGAATAAGTACAATTAATTGGATAATAATTTTATTCAGGTTTTAAGGAATTATCTCTGGTAGTCTCATATACATAGACACATGCAATAAAGCGTTTAAAAACCATTATATGATAACCCTAAAAAGTCGATAACAAAACGAACACAATATTCTATTAATCAATTCTAAAATTTCTTCTTGAAACCAAATACCGATACTTCACAATAATGCCTTGGTAGCTGATTGAATACGGTGAATTATCATTTCACGTGGTTGGAATACATTTTTAGAATACCTATATCTAGTATATTAAGAGACAATAGCAATGACTAATAAAAGCCTTCCGAACATATCAAATAGTTGTTGAAAATGTGTAGTGTTCTAACAACTAATGCACTTAATGCGTGTAAAGGGGGACTTTCTTTTTCTATAGTCAAATTGATGTTTATGAAAACAGACACGTTCATATGTTTGAATGAAAATTACGTATTTCATAATTTTATGAGAACTTGTATCAAAGAAATATGTCTATAACTACTTGGATCTTCCCTTTTACCTTTCCTATAAACTGGAAAGATTAGGGGTATTCCTAATTGATCAGAAACTGCCCTAGCCCTATCAAGAGAGCAATTAATTGCAAATGAATGTATTATTATTTTCAGCTCTTGTTACTACGTAAGAAACTTTGCCATTTGAACGATTCCGAAGATACCACAGGTTATATTTCTCCATATGAGAGTGCGTATTAAGGCACACTGAATCATCCTTCAAAGAAGAGGAGTTGTAGAACATTTGAATGTCTCGTAAGTGAATGCGATATACACATGTTACTCCATTTTTGCAGAAAATTCCAAAACGCGTTAAATGAACATCACAATGCCACTTGGGATAAGTATGCACATCACTCGCGAAATTAGCTGATGTTTCCCATTTGACGTGCCCCTGGACGGCATCAACATTTCGGCCGTGGGCAGACAGCGCATGCGCTATTCAGCGCGTAAATAATAAACTGTCACGTTGTACAATACACACAGGGAATGTATGCGCCAGTGATGGAGGCCGTCAATTTGCTTCCCAAGTCCATTAATTAATTTAGTGAATCAAAATAACGAAATAACTAAAGCGGATTCCACAGAGTATAGGGGTAAATAATGGCTGTAGTGGAAAGCTCGATGAGAGATAAAGGTAGATGGTTTTCTGCATTTGAAATAAAATTGATAATCAATGCTTTCTACACCACGTGAGATACGGAAGCTAAAGATCTACATCTCTCGAACCGAGTTACTATTATGCGCATAAGCAAGCTTCTAATACAGTCATTCTTTCATCTACAGAGCATTTCTGGAGGATGGCATGTAAAGCTTTGCAAACACTCTTTGTAGATAGTGTGATATAAGTCATCCAATTCAGTATTTACCAAGCTGAAGAAAGCTTAATTTAAGGGCACTGGGACTGAAATTTGAACTTTCTGTTTTTATAGGTATGAAATCAATACTTTGCACACTAAAGGGTGTTTCCCTTATGCACTACCACACAAAGCTCCAACATAACCTGTTTTATAATTTTGAGGGAATTAGTCATTCAATTTATTCACAATACAAAAATACCTCAATATTCAAAATGTTCCATGCACATCAACAGCTAAAATATCATAACATTTTATAAGTTTATAAATTTATAATTTTCAATTTCTGGCAGGAAGTAAAAATAACTACTTTTAAGTAATTAATTTCTTTGCTTTGACCGACATTGAAAATATTATTTTATCTTTTTTTATGTATTTAATTTTTTACAGTTAAGTAAACTTCGAGGCTTTGAAACCAAAGACTGAGGTTTAAGTCACATAAATGCAGCACATGCTGGAAAAATTCTAGGAGCATAGCAAAAAATTTGATGCACATGGGGCAAATAGTATATTAAAATTGTAAAGTCGAGGAAAGCCAAAGCTCATACCTCAGACTACCTATTTATCGCACCTTCCCTCTTTTGTCTTTTGGTATCACTCCTCAGATTCATAGCTTTTCTCTTACGGCGAGATGCCACTTAACCACTCCTTTCCACTGAATTTGCCCATTTTTAGCCCTTTTTGTACCATATTTTGTTAAAATGCTAGCGAAAATTTGAGCAGGAAAAGGGCATTTAAATGCAGTATACATGGCATTCCTTTAAACACGGCGGTACTTAAAACATTTCACTGCCAGCTGCATATACCTAAAAAGTCTCAATTTGATATTCTTACGGTCATTTTTCAGTCCTAAGGTCCCTTAATTCAAGATCATACGTTTGTACCCTTCAGATCTGAAAGATAAGCTAAATAATAATTACTAATTCTATGCTACAAACCAAACCTGCTAGAGTCATATCAACATCTCCAGTGTGCCGGAATTTTGTTATATTTTTTATTTCTTTTCTTGTTACATTTTTATAATCATTTCAGGTTCTTACACTTAAATTTACATGTCATAGACCTTATCCAGGATTAAAACGATATCCTCCAGCATTAGACCTTCATTTGTTCTCGGGTTATATGTAATATACCCATCCCTCTTAAATTTATTACTATACAAAAGCTATATTTTTCAGAATGTTGACATGTTGCAAAGGTTTTCGGCAAAAACTTCTGTACATTGTATGTTTTAATGTAAAGATTGATGATTCCAATAGCAATAAATACACAAAATATCTGCACTAAATGAGGAGATTTACCACGTCAAATATTTTAAGTAAGCTAAGTATAATGTAACAGTCAATGTGAGAATAGACAAACAGCAGCATCTTGACACCCTTCGAAGGTTAGTGAAAACGAAAGCTTAGAGTGGGATACTCCGAGTGTATGCAGAAGACGAAATGTTTCAAACTGCCTGAACTGAAGGGGTTCATACGTGTTCCTAGTCTTTTTTGACTCCATTGAGTTACGTGGATTTCTCGGCAAAGCCGCAAGCGAACGAAAGTCCTTTCTCTTCTAGATGATACAAACTGTCTTTCTTTCCTACTTGCAGATTCAGCCGTGAATCTGTGGTATCCCTTAAAGGGGAAATGGTGCTCTAGGCTTTCAGATGTTCTTCATGCAAAAGTGCTCATCTGGGGAAAAGCGAAAAACGGCTTTGATTCCCGAGGTAACGATCGTGACGTTACATAGCATCGCTTTTCTATCAGCGGCGTATTCCTTCGCCTTGCACATTGTTTTCGTTCGTGTGTTAAAAATGATAGAATAAAAGCCTTCCTCTACTTACGCTAGGAATTGGGTAGAGAACATGCTTCAGATTATTGTGGCTGAATGCTGTATTTGTGTCTATAATCTTTAAATCCTAGTACCATGATCTCATTCACGTTTAGATTCTCTGATACTTAAATAGAAAGTATTGTATTCCAAGGAAATATTCATTTACGAAATTTCACCCAAAATACCAGTTTTATCTTTGAGTGTACGTCATGTGTCATTTTGTTATCGTCTTATGGGGTCTAGCAAGGGATGAGGCATAACTACTAATCAATCACAGTTGCAATACGGGGCAAGAGGCGTGGCGCTATAATGCGGACCAGCAAAGGTGGTGCTGGGGGGAGGGTAAGATGCACTTGACCTGGTAGAAAACCAACATTTGCATTTTCTTTAGATTTATCTCCAAGTTCTTAGCGCCTGTTATAGAAAAGATTGCAAATCTTGTTTGAAATAAGCAGCATTTATTGGGTTAAACGATTCTCCTTTATAAGAAATGCTTCAACTTTGTCCTTTAACGACTTTAATTTAAATTTGGTACGTTAAAGAAGTCTGCCTGACTAATAAAATCCGTAGGCCTTATGTGAGCTGTTTTTCATTTCAGAAGACCCTGCAAAAGTTAATACGCATGGCAGCTCATAGTAGAGCGTTAAGTACCCCGAGCATTTCAGAGGCCCCTAAGCGGTGGCCAAGTCACCTATAGCCCAGCATGCCCGCCTCGGTAGCGTGATGGTTAGCGTGTCTGCCTCACGTTCAAGAGGTCGCGAGTTCAAATCTCGCTTAGGGTAAGTTATCCGAGTAAGGTCTTTTTTCCGAGGTTTTCCCTACCCTGAGAAGACGAATCTCGGGTAACTTAAAGCTCCATGGACCTCGGGCTCATTTGAGCATCATTTCATTTCATTTCATTCATTCGTCCGATATGACAGAATGTTGGAGGACGTTAATTCAAAAATAGCCCAGCTATTTGCCGAGCGTGACCGACTCTGGGTGGGTGGCATGGGCGACATAGAAGAAAGTATATTGTGAAATTATGATACTTACTTTGTTTTTATTTAATTTAAATGATATTGTTCACCTACACTTTTGCTTATAACTTATGATCTTCACAATTCCTAAAATGGATTCCTTTGGAAGGGCCCTCAAAACATGAAGTTCTGATCATCTAAATGTTGAAAATTTTGCTAGAATAGCTTTCCTCTGGTGCTTTCCAGCACTACGAATTCATATACTTCTGCTTCAGTGTGCATAAACCATAAAAGAAGCAGCATTTCTTTTTTCACCACATTTAGTTCGATCTCATGTGATGCACCAGCCTCTTAAACTTCACATTTTACCGTATGACTTCCAACACATCTTAAAGGAGAATGTAAGACCTTTTAACTGTAAGGGATTTGCATTTTGCCATTTTATTTTACACTATCACTCTTACAGAACTGAATTTAAAGCAAACTACCTGTAAAGTGGGAGCAAACACTTGAAAGGCATTGAGCGGTCCATCCAATTTATATAAGAAATCGTCGATAACCTGTTACTGTGAGATTAAAAGCCATATACTGCCAATGTTAAATCTACGAAATTCATCACGCATTATGGCAGAAACAATTTAAGATATCGTATATGAATTTTTACACAATGTAGATGCGTGCCATAGAAGTGCACTGATTTACTTTTATCGAATAAATTTATCAGTCCCCAATATTACAAGTACAACTTCGCGTATGACTGTACAATACCTTATATACCAAACGATAAAACTAGTTCTTTTTTTCTGTCGAGGCATTATGAAAAAAATGTTTCTGAGGGTACGAAATAAAGATAATTAGGAAAATATTATGCTGACCATGTTTTAATAATTAACTATAAACAGAGATTTTTACAATGTGTTTTAACTAGCTAACGCCGTATGTTTCCATTACATGCAATCATTTTCAAATAACATATCTGGTGTCAGCGGCATTAAATCAACGTGGCGTTGCGGCATTCCACGCTCACGTTATGAATTAAATATATTCATATGTTCCATTTTGTGCTAAATCCATACAAAAATATAACGTGTCGTGTTACCAAGCCATAAATCTCGTTGAAATATATTCAGGCAACTGTCACCGGGTCACTGTATCAATTTAAAAGCGCGAAACTATTGCAACAAGCTTATCGGGTTGGACTCAATATCATGAAGCAAAGGGATTATTATCCGGCTTATGAATACCAAACCCATAATTGACACCATTTGTGCCTTACCAGTAAATGCCCATAAAAATAATGATTTCAGCTAAAGCAGCTAATTTCGATAAACTCGAGCGAGCATCCAGAGATGCGCCAATTACAATTCGGCACGTCATTCCGTTGCATTTGATTGAACGTTAAACACAATAAATCTATATGGGTGTCATGAAAACTGCGTACAGCCGCATAAAATCGATACACGTTGTTCATAAGGTCTTATCAATTAAATGTGAAGTGGCATAGCATGTTAAAAAGCACAATATAGATTCAGTTAACGTTATGTACACGTTTCTGCCCATTCTTGTAGAGTTCTGGAATCCCAAAGAATTCCAAATTTCTTATATTAGTCATACTTTTTAAATATATTCACGTAATGCTAGCGAAATTCTTTACACGTGCAAGTTCCTTTCGGCATCGAACTCAATACAGCCGGATTTGGCAACCACGGAATCTCTGAATGCATGTTCCTCCAATGTCCTATGATAACTCCCTTGAAGGTTCCTTACACAGAAGGGAATATTGGAGACCTACTAACGACAGCCAACTCAGGCCGGTTCGCTTCCTGCAGCTATGAAGCAGTTCTACACGTTTTTTTTTACCGAGAACTACGAAAACGTGTTTGTCAGATATTCTTTGTTGACTCTGGAACACAAATAAAGCTACAAAAATTTAAATTTGCATGCATTGATTTGCCAAAAATGTATTTATAAATGCACTATTCCTTTTCACTGGTTTCAAAACACTCATAAACAAAATAATTCAAGTAAAATTTTGCTTTTCTAAATATTTATAATTATTTTCATTTTGAAGGTTATAAAAGTGAGAAACAAAGTGGGATGTATTTTGAAATACAGGCTGTTCAAAAGAAATAATAGAATTTTTTACTTTTGTTTCTAGGTGTACAGTGTGTGAAAAGGAATTGAATTGCACTGATTGCTAATAGATGCCCATAGGTTCAAAACCTTCAAGATGCCACACATCATACAATAGAAGGCGTTTTGTGCTGTGGAATGCTCAAATACGTCTATCATCTATTTCAACAGAACCTTCAGGGACAGTTTTGGATCAATCCACTGGACAAGAGCTCCACTAAGCGTTGGCATACAAAACTCGTGGAAAGAGACTGTTTATGCAAAGGCAAAGGAATCGGACGTCCATTGCAATCGGAGCAGACACTGAATAGAATTCGGCAATCCGACCTATGCAGCTCCAAGAAGTCAGTTGGGGAAGCGAACCAAGAGTTAGCATTATCCCACTCAGCAGATGTTCTTCACAGACGTTTAAAGTTGACGGCTTATAAGCAGATTCTTGCGCAGGCACTCACCGTAAGTGACAAACAACTTGGCGCTTTGTTCAATGCAAACATTTTGGAATCCCTAGACGATGATTTTGGGGACAGGATACTCTTTAGATATGAGGAAACCTCCCATATCAACGACAGAGTCAACAGACATAATGCTCGAATCCGTGCTTCAGAACATCTTTGAAAAATCATTTAGCATGTCAGAGATTGTCCAAAGTATAACGTATTTACTGCCAAAGCTATAAGGGCCATTTTTCTTTGCAGAAAGCTCTGTAATGGGCACATGTATCTTGACATCCTCCGGAAGTGATTGATACCATAACTTGAAGAGGACTCCCAGGATTTAATTTTCTAACTGGATGGAATTCTTGCTCATTTCCATCATGATCTGAGAAGGTATCTTAATCAACATCTCCTATTTAGGTCGCACTGGTTATGATGGTGAAGTGGTTTTGAAATCATCCTCGAGGTCTCTGGACATGAAACTATGCGATTTCTTTTTGTGGGGCCTTGTCAAAACCACAGTCATTGTCCCAACACTGCCTTGAGATATGGTGTAGTTGCCAGAGCGGGTCAGAAAAGCCTTTGCTACCGTTACAAGCGACATGTTAGTGGGAATATGGAGAGATTTGGAGTATCACCTAGATATCTGCTGTGTCAGAAGGGCGCCCATATTTGCATCTTTTTTAGGTAGAAAAAGCCTTGATATATTACCTAAATTTTGTTATATAACAGATTCTAATAGCAAATCAGAGGGTCCACGGGAAATGTTTGAAATGGTTATTATATCCGGTATAAATATTTCAAGAATTGCTTCTTAAATATTAAGAAGTACTACACAATATAATTCCGGAGACCAGTACTCAAGATAAGTAGAATTAATTTTTCGCGATCACTTCAAAAGGGATTTCAGCATTACTGCAGAGAACTGAAGGCAAAAGATGTGTCACACCGGTCTACCAATTAAAACGCTTAATTTTTTTCATTAACCAGTAGCAGTGCTTACAGCTCCTCATTAAGTTGTGCGCAAACATTAATTATCGAGTACTCATTAATTGATCCTTTTGGACACATTTCAGATTTCTAGAGATTTGGGGCGTAGCTGTAATCAGGAAGTGAAAAAGAAGAATAGTATTTGCTGTAAGAGCTTGCAGTTCAAATATGCTCTACACGGACCCTTTACAGGATACTCTACAAATTAAACTGTTCCGGTACTGCTTGGATAGCAAAACGTTTAGTACAGATAATTTGAGTTTGCAACAAAGTGAGGAAACTCAACTGGAGGCATTTGAAATTTGTGTATGGAGCATAAGGAAGTGGGAAATGAACCAAGTCAGTAATTATGTTGTTTAGGGAAGAATGGTAAAAGAAAGAACAATGTTTTAACTCAGGGGTTGTACTCAATGGAGCCCTAAGGGCTCTGCAGGCACTTTCGAAGGGGCCCTGGGACCGGTTCCAGGAAAATAAAATAAAACCAATGAAACAGCAAGAAATAAAATGCAGAATTAAAGAATCTCGATTTATAAACTAAGTTAAACTTCGCACCTCCACCAAACAAATCACCATAACATCAGAAGGTAGTAGGTGAGCCTAAGGAGCTACCCCGTAGAAATAGATTTTAAAATAGACCACGCGAGTTATAACCTTTAGAAATATCTACTTTAATGATGAAATAACTAATTGATAATCAAAAAGAGAAAAGGCAACCAACTGAGTCGATGGGTGAGAAGAGTACTTGCTAAGAAACGTATGAGAAGAAAGGTTTGTTGAAGACGAAAATTACAATTGACATTATTAGAACAAAAATATTTAAGTTGCACAGACTAAGACAAGCGTTTCAAAGCAGGAAACCGATTAATTTACACGGTTACATTTTAATAAGAGGTTTGACTTACCGATAGAGGAACGTGTTTTCAAAATGTGATATTTATAATTAAATATTCAAAAACTCATTTGTCCCGGTAGAAGTAGATAATGGTTATATCTTGGAAGATATGTCCTTCTTTATTATCCTAGAGCATCTAGCCAAAAATTTTGAAGGTAATATAAGATTACAAACAATATTAGAAATGACTGAATCATCGTCGCCGCCGCCACCACCGCCACCGCCACCGCCACCGCCACCGCCACCGCCACCACCATCATCATCATCATCATCAGAAAAATGACCTCCCTTCGTCAGACTAATTCTAGGGCTCCCGAATGCGAGCCTCAATACCTATGCCGATAATACTGTAGTCTAAAATTTTTCCCAACTTACATCAGTCTCTAAAAAGCATTTCTGCAACTGGCCGTTGCTCTTCTAAGAAAATGTCTAAGTACAATGAACGTATCTAAATAATTTCCGTGCTGAAATACTTTGGTAACTGTAAATATTTTACCTTGAGGTAATTAGATAACCTGTTAATGCCACTTATCGATCTGTAGTTCACTAACAGTGAACTTGGTTCAACATAAAAAGCCACATCGTACGTTTTTGTCAACTGCGAGCAAACGCGTAAAGGTCGAGTAGCAGTTTTGTGGTGGTTGTAACGCGTGTTGAAATTAATGCTTTGTGGTTTACTGTTGAGCAGCTAGAGTTTATTTACGTTCTTGTGCTCACTGACTCTGTACCCACATGGGTAGCTCGTGTGGTCAGAGCCAGTGTCCTAAGCCAGGTACATAATATAGTTTCTGAAGGTAAATAATTCTGGCAATCTCCTGACTCTCGTCTGGATGTTACCAACATTCAAAACCCGTGGAGGTATTTTTAAGTTGAGAACCCTCTCAATCATTTTTATTTCAGATATCAACATGGTAAGTGTAATGCAATAGAACAGTGTCCACTATTTGATAGCCCACGGATCCTGAAAATCTGTGGAATAAATTTAGGTTCATGGGGCTATTTGCTTCGTATTATTTAGAATGTACTAAACTTTTTAAAGCCAACACTTTATACGCTGTTCAACAGTGCGGACGAAGCAATCAGGTGAATCAGAATAATTTTTGTATTCATAGATAAACTCAAACTACAAACACACCACTACATTGTAGTAAACGAGAACGTTCCAATGTTTAGTGTTGTTCCCTATTTAATGTCAGTAGAATCTCCTTAGCATCTGTGTTCCATTACAGCATCGAGTGAGCTATTCTCTTATTGAATTGAATTCAAGTCCGATATACACACATTAGCTTATGAACTAAGTTTGGGCTTAGGTGACTGGCGAAAAGTAAGGACTACGGAACCATTTCACCTGAGTGGCAGGAAGACATGCTAAGCCAGCACGGTCCACACAAGCTCTTCAATAGGCCCGTCTTGTGCTGGTTTGATGTCAGAGGTCCGGGATTTAACCCTCGTATTACCAAGAGGAGGGAGGGTGCTTTATTCCCACCTTCTGTAATTTTTCAGATTTTCTGTTTTAATATTTTGATTAATGGCATGCAGCTGATAGTTATTGTCAATCACTATTTCTAATACTGAATTGCGTATTTATTTCAAATGTTTCATTGTTGGTCTTTTTGAAAAACAATGAAATGTCAAGGTGGTCATAAAGTACAGCCCCGTCAGTATAATGCAATTCATGCGAAAGAGTAATTAAAGGAATAGTTAAACAATGTTAAATGTTGCCTTTATAAACACGAAAAGATATAATACCCAATTCTAAAGTAAATTTGTTTTATAAATTGCTCAGACATTTTGTTACCAGTGGTGGTCAGGCCCCTTGGTAGTATAAGCTCCGTAATAAGGATTGGCATAATATCTAATGTGATTCATGTAAAAAAAGTAAAAAAGCAATAGTCCAACAATCTTAAATATTACCTTTATAATCATGAGAAGATAACACCCATTTTTAAAATAAATTTGTTCTGAAAATGCTCAGACATTTTGTTTTTAGTGGTGATCACAAAGTAAACCCCTAGGTTATGAAACATGACTTAGTAATGCTAGGGTTAAACACTAATCTACGAACATAAGTCGGTTTCAGGCTGAGAAGGTCAGTGGAAGACGAACATTGGGTGAAGTACTAGAAACAGGTAAGGCGAGCGTAGCAGAGGTGGTCTGGTATTTATGTACCTACCACAAACAACTGTACATTACATCTGCACAATACAATGCACTCACGTGTACATAATGAGGTGGATTGTATATTGTACCAAGCTTCGACTCTTGACTCCCAGAATTATGTAAAAATTACAGGAATATCTTTAGAAGCTGACATATGTCGCTACTTTGGGCAACAACAGAACTTTGTCTATTCAGAAACATTTGAAGCGACTCTTTGATTCATGAGGCAAAATTATTCGTGAATGATGTAAGATTCATTTGATCAGTTGATTACGTTTTCCTGATGCCTATTTAGAAGATGCCTAGTTTATGTTCTTGAATATTCAGTGTGAATGTTCGAGGCAGCTATATGGTATTTTATTTTTATGATAGCACTGAGGTAGACAGTACAGTACGGCAGACCTTTCTAACGTTGAAATTATTCCTTCAGTACATTGAAGTAAAATGTGTCATTATTGAACCCCTGACTAATTTAGCAACTAACTTCTGCGATTAGTTCCTTTCCTTAGATTCTGAAAACTGATGAATAAGAAATCTTTGCATGTATCGTGTGGTGAATTTAAAATCTTTGTCTGAAGTGATCAGCATGACTTTGATGTTACTTGAAGTGGATCGTTCAAAATAGCTTTCAAGGTAGTACTCTGGATAAATTTTGGGTGAAGGTATTTTCTGATACTAATATCAAAAAATAGGTGAAAATCGTATTTTGTACCATCTACATTTTTGCACAAATATTTTCAACACCTTGTTTTCTGAGAAAGAAACACGGAAATCTCATCAATGCCCAACCTCATTTAAAGCTAAAGTTCACCTCAAATCAGGTCTGGAAAGAATTTTACTGTTCCAAACAGAAAAGAGGTACCACTCGCATGACATCTAGATTCTAGTATATGCTGTCTGTCGCATAACTTAAAGTTGGTGGTGGAATAAACAACGTCATTCTCAGATACCAAAATTAAAATGTGTAAACTACACATCTTGCCTTAGAAATAAAAAATCCGCTTGGCTCTTGAAGTAACTGAAAACCACTGCCATAAAATATACTAGGCGAATCGCCCAAGTGTTGTTTTAATTTGTGCTGCCTCCTAGAAGATCCGCCTACTTTGCCTATTTTACTGCCCTTTTACATCTTCAGATAAATGATGGCTTTACACTCAGTGAAAAAGCATTAGAGCACTTAACAGAATAGAAAGTGTCAAAGTTTTATTTCGATAAGTTTCATTGAGCATGAGAAAAATGCTTACATTTGAAGTACTTAATTAAAGTACTCAACGCGAATATGACACAGCATACTTTATAAAATAAAAACTGTCACATATTTTGTGGAAATACAATGGCTGACATTTCTATTAGAGTTTTATGATTTTGCGTCACTTCGTCAAAGTGAATTGTAGACATCTAGAGAAATAAAAAAATAGTGTGTTGGGAATTACCAATTTTCCTTAGTTACACGTAGTGTCATTTTAAGGGAGAAAAGATCCGGTAGTTCGGTAGCTGTCCTATTATAGGATTCTTATAAAGACACAGTCTGCTAATAAATGTATAGGAGAAGACAATATTAAGTATGAATAGGAAAGGTTAAAAACATGTATAATGTGAGGATATTCGACAAATAAAATATAATAATATATATAATTATAATAATTGGAAATAAGGCAGCTAATCATCTTAGAAGTCAGTTATTTATTTAATCTAGTGTAATATACAAATGATTGTGTTGAGCTTAATAAGAGTCACGGATAATTTGTAAACATCTTGTAAAACATCTAGTCCTATAACTCTGCATAATATATAATATAATTATATAACATAATACTGCATCTTGTGGGACGTTTTGAAATCCTGTCACAAAACTTAAAAAAAACGATTAATAAATAAGTGAATTTTTTTTCTTTAAAAACATTTCAAAACTTGGAAAATGAAGTTACCAAAAGTGAACAGAAACGCAATCCATCGTTGATAGAAGAGTGGATTAATAATGATATCGCCAAAGACATATCGATTGATTACCATATGCGAGCCCTTCTGTTTCACCAACAAAAAACTGGGATGCACAACGCAATAAACTCCCACCAATTACACGCTCCTAGTGGTTTACATTCATTTCATTCATCCACGGTCATGTGCTTTAAAGGTATCCTTAAATTCAATGCCAAAGTTATTGGACAAGTGAACGCTATGCTGTTGCAGCCTGGAATATGCTAATGACTCCGGAGAGTAATGCCTAGGATTTACAAGCTTTTGAACAAGTTAAATGTTGAGGGGGGGGGGGTCGGGGGAGACCTGTTCCTTCGGTAGCAATCCTCTATGTTGAGCATAAAGGCTTGTAGTGATGTAATGTAGAATACAGATTTGACTCTGTAATTAACGTTTGGAGTTAGCAATTTGTTCCCCAATTCCAAAATAAGCAATGGTTTTGTTGGGACATAAGTTGCATACATTTCAGAGCTGCTGCCAAGTACCCCAAATACATCTTCTGCCAAAGGTTTAGTAAGGCTGCATTAAGATGGGAGACCTCCGAAGTTTGTATCTCCCAAAATTGTAGTTCATGTGCTTCAAAGTATGACATTAATTTAATAAATAAATTTTAATGCCTATAAATTGAGCTAATTTAATACACCGTAAAATTGGCAATTGCACCAAAATACTGAAAAAGTACGTACAGGACTTGGGAAATACTTTCCTATTTACTTGTCACTTGTAGTCATGTACACCTAACAGTACAACAGAATAAAATTAAAAAAACTCAATGTTTATCCTTAGGTAAAATGCCTCACGTGTTAAGAATTTGAACATTTGAAGCCTTTGAATATGGTAGGTATATTATATTTTTCAAACTCAGCTGTCTAAAATCAAATATTACATTTTGTGTAAGCTTCTTCCAGAAAATAACACCACCCAACATGAAATTTACCTATGTGTTTTCAGTCCATTTTCACACGTAGATCCTGAAAATGAAGCTTTGAATTGCACATCATGTCCCAATTTTTATATATTTTAGATATACAGCATCGAAAACGAGTCCGCCTTCCAGCCGGTAACTCGCGTGTCATGGGTTGCCACCCTTATTCTATACGATTACTTACGCAGGTACTTAAATTGTACAGGGTGTTTTCATCTTCCACATATTTTAACCAAGCCTTTGTCAACAGACATTTGGATATTCTTCTTCTATGGAAGAGAATATGTGTTTCTGTATAGACTTCAGTGGTTTAACAAGTGAGTTAGGAAATGAGCATAATCCAGATGAATGGCAATTGTTTATAGATTCTTTAAAGCTCAGCTTAAAGGCTGTGTTACTTCATAATGGTAACAATCTTCCACCTGTTCCAACTTTCCATTCTGTAGGTCTTAAAGAGAGTTATGAAAGTATGGCTAAGACTGTACGTTGAAGTTCATTGTTGAGAGATACGTGGTGACCTATTGGTTTACTACCTGAATTACAAGGGGGGTTCACGAAATATTTTGTGTGTGTGTGTGTGTGTTTGTGTGTGTGTGTGTGTTTTTGGGACAGCTGTGACACGCAAAAACATTATGAGGTACAACGGTAGGGCAAGCGGCAGGAATATGTCCAAGGGGAGAGTAATGTCAAACAAGCACTCAGCCCGATAAGATTATTTTTTCTCCCTTAAATATAAAACTTCGGCTGATGAAGAATTTTGTTAAAGCACTCAACAAAGATAGTAACGGATTTGCATATTTGCATGGCAAGTATCCACAGTTAACTTACCCAAAATTGAAAGAAGGAATTTTTGTTGGACCTCAAATCCAAAAAGTCATGGAGAACGAAATGTGTGATAAAACGTTACATATGGTGGAATTAGCAGCTTGGCGATGATTTACAAGGATTGTGCGTGGTTTTCTTGGGAACACAAAGCAAAAAAGAACTATAAACGCTTGGTGTCAAATTTGCTGAAATGCTACGAAGACATGGGTTGTAGAAAGTCTTTAAAAGTCCATTTCCTCCATTCACATCTAGACTTCTTTCCGGAAAATTGGGGGGATGTTAATGATGAACGAGGGGAATGGTTTCATCAGGACATTTCCGCCATGGGGAAGAGGTACCAAGGTTGTAAGGTCCCAGTAATAATGGGGACATATTGTTGGTTTCTTGTTAGAGAAAGCACACAGGAGTACGAGAGGCAATCACATACTACCAAATACTTTTAAGGAGAATTACAGATATGTCCCTTATATATGTAGTTCAAATATTATTGCATACATGTAAAACAACATTTTGAATTAATCTTAATTCATCATGATATATAGTACTATACCATGTATCATTATATCACAACTATAAATGTGACTTGAAAGTCTCGTAGGTGAGAACTTAAATGTCTTCGTATCCTTTTAACCTGACGTGATAAGGGAATTATATGCCAATTTTAATAATCAGCACAATCATGTTTTTCCTTAAGAATCACCTACGTTTGTCGCAGAGGTATGAAAAAGTTTCTCTCTCTCTCTCTCTCTCTCTCTCTCTCTCTCTCTCTCTCTCTTTTTCTTTTTTTTTTTTTCCTTGTTTGGTAGTTCAATCAAGCCACGGTGTGTTAAATGATTAAAACCCTAATCCAAAGCTACACTCGATATCAAGACAAACTCTTTAGATTTCTTCATTCACCTTCAAGGGACGTAGATGTACTTAAAATCTAAAAAAACAAACTAAGGGGAACATTATTGGCATAGAAGATTATACACTAAATTCTAAATTTGGGTCAACATGTAGAATCCTTTAAAAGCAATTATACTGGTAAAGCAGCTTAAAGCTCATTCACCAACATAGTCTCTCAAACTCCGGGAAACAAATAGTTGTAATTCATCAATGGCTGTGATGGCAAACCTGTTGCTGGAGTGACATTCCACAAACCTTAGGAATGTAAACTGCTCAAATTAGTTGCCATTTCGGTAACAAATACATGCAACTGCAGTCAGTATGCCATACATTTTATTTGTGGTGGTGTTGGGCAACTTCTTCGTCAAGAGCATAACATGCGAGTAACGAAAGTCAAACTCAAAGCCCTGGAGGCATAGCCGAGTTGATAGATGAAATCTTAAGACCGTTTACATCTACGCAAGTAGAGTATTACACCACCGAGAGCAGAGCACTCTTTTAAATGAAATAGCCATACTTTCAACAAATAACCCGACGGCGGCGGATGCTCGCAGATATGACTCGACACATGATATGTATTACCGGAAGCTCATTTAATTCTGCTAAGGGAAATGAAAGTGCATCAGATCCATAAGGGCTTAGAATATATTACTTTTATATTGTTAGTACATACATAATCCTGATAAATTTCTTGAACCGATCAGGGATTGAAATAACCAGTTAGATTTTGAAAGGGTTTTATATGAGATAGGAGGTATAAGGTCTCCCAAAAGTATTAATGGAAGTAAGGCGATACTAGGAAAATGTATTACACTAATGAAGATGAGCACAGGATATTTATCTCGGATTAAGAAGTACCGGAGACACATTTAATTTGGATTTTAACCCATTTTAGGAACCTAAGTTTTACAAATTGCACAGTGTCAAAATAAGGATGTGAGCTTAGGCTTTCACGGCCGGCGTCTATCCAGTAAAATTATGTATTCGGGCTTTCTGGTCGTGGTCGAGTCCATACGTGAACACCTGACGTTTCGCCCGCCATTCCGACGAGCATCATCAGGAGGAAGGTGAGATGCTGTCCTTTCCATGTAATATCAGTATTTTTCTGCTACCAGAAGTAGTACACCACCCATGTCAAATAACTGCACGTGTCTATAGTGTTAACATAGATGCTCGTTATACATTTGATTCAACATTCCACGTCTATATTCAGTTTGTGCGTTTCCATACACACGTTCACCCCAATGATCTTCGTAGTTTAACATTTTGGTTATTTCAACGCTTACAACAATTGGTGTGGTCAGGCATTTCAAATACCAGATCAGAGACTGGGAAAGAGTATTTGAAATTGCACAGTAATAACCTCAATAAATAGTAAAGTGTATAGTCTGCGGCACTTACTGGCTGATCAGATAAATTCGGTGAGGAAATCGGGGAAGCAAGTGGCTGATACCTAGGCCGCAGAGTCCAAGCAAGACAGTGGATGCCTCGTTGCACTTGGTTGTTGAATCGTCTGCGATCGTCACCGCTGCAGTAAGGTTAAACGCAGATAGATTCGTAACGTGTAGTGCACAGTACAGCTATGGTTGCTACTGCCCTCTGAGTAGTTTTTGCATTAGAAATATTTTATTTCTTGTAGTTTCATTTTATTAACTTACCAAATGGGGTTCCATATTCTGAAGAAGATACACTTCCAAAAATAAGCTTGCATATGGTAGAGAACAAGTTTCCACACAATGGCAGATTTTCCTCGAATTCCCTAATCATTTGGTAACCAAGAAAGGGAAATACAAATGCTCTGATAAAGAAATTAAAGCAAATAATCCTAAATTTCAGTAATGTCTCAGAATGCTGAATTTTAATATTTTAGAGCAATTCAACAATAAGTACATACATACCGGTTTATAGTATCAGTTCCAATAACGGTAATACGCTAATACACATCAGCTTTTGTGTATCTATATCTAAGCAGTCTGGTTTAAATATTGTGTATTATTACACTCACAAAGTATTACTACAACAATAAGCAGCCCAATTTTGAAAAATCTGCAGTATAGAAATTAAATGAATCTTCGAAATTGAACAAAAAGTGTTACGATGAATACTTTATTCTTTCTGGTCATCTCGAGAGCTACGAACATCGAACCCTGAGCACATACTCCGGAATAAAATCAAGAGAAAGGGAACTCCACTGTGTAAAGTTTACGCTGTCACCACATTCCAGTTATTCCCTATTGTTTTAGATTAAAATACATGAGCGCATTTGTCACATGCTTATGAGGGGATATATTGGAGTATTGTTGTCACAACTAAACCGAGGTTCCAACTCGCATCGGTCAAATCAGATGAAGATTACCCCTTCTTCTGGAGTAGTATAGCCATGTAAAAAATGAGTGAGTGCATTAGGAGAGCAGAATACTTCGGTTTGCAACGCGGTTTACAAAGCCGATATTTCCAACATGCAGCTGCGTTTATTGATAGTTCCTGCTCTATGTGTTATCGTCTGTCTGATACAGCCCTATTTGTGTTTGACAGAGAATAAGATATGGAGCAGAGACTATCGATAAGCTCAGCTGCATGTTGGAAATATCCACTTGTGTAAACCGCGCTGTAACGTGACATGGGACTTGATTCTGCTCTGCTAATGCACTCAATCATTTTTTCCGTGGCTGTTCATGTGAAACGTCAAGGAAATGTCAGAAAGTGCGCTCAATGAATTTTTTATCTTCGAAGCTAAACTTTGAAACAAGGGTTTCTAAAAGCAACAAATTAACGCTATTTTATTTTACAGTTCTACTCCAATGTACGATATTCCCACTCCAGTACAAGAGCTATTACTACAGAAAGTAATTTGTAATGTACTAAATCTTGTTTTAGGAGAATGTCCTGGACTGAATGATAATGATTTGTGATCAACAACATAAATAGAAATTTCAGCATCGTTTTCTCGCTTAGTTACTGTAATTTAGATTTGTTAATGTGGAGCACAAAAATATTTATCTCCCATCACAAGGAATATTTATATTCCAATGACTAATTTTATCAAACAGGTACTTGAGTGTCAGGATCGGCAAGCAGATCCACATGTTAGACATACATCTGTTTGCGGGGTAGCAATGCCCTAGGAAGCCCTCGAAGCTTTCATTTGACACCAGGAAGTGACACTAGAGGTTGAGAATCGTTAGGCCCCTTTGTGACTGCAAAGCGAATTTTTCGACAACTTTTCGTTTTTACCTCGAACCTTAACTCTGCTCCCCAAACGTTCTGGGCTCTCACTCTCAGAGGAATCAGCCCTTCAGGCACAACTTTTCCTTCTCATCCTTACACAGCTTTACGTGTATGCCTCCTAAAATGCATATTTATAACAGTTGTTGTGGTTAGTTGAATGCTTGTTGACAACATTTAACAAACCCAAAGAGGTATGTAAATCTATGTACTGAAGAGCCATGGTTGATGGCTGATCTCATATCACATCTCATATTTACAATCACAGCAGAAATGATGAAAATGTTTTTCTGTATTCCATGCAAGACACGGCAGTAAAGTTTTGCAGTAAGTCAGTGGCTGGAAAACGAGGCAAAGAGGAAGGAAAATAAACACAAGGGAACGAAAGGTATGTGCCTACTTTACTTCATGGTGGGCAAGGGGGCGGCCCGGATAGCCGTTTGGAATTCAGGAGCGATATCTCTGAGTGAAACTCATGAAGATATAGTAATCCTTCCATTTCGGAGATAATAAATAAGAACTAGTGACCTGTTAGTGCCTCACTTGCAGCATACACTATATTCTTTGCAATTAATATCTGGTAATATATCCCACAAGAGAACATTATTCCGATTTTGTTTGTTCTATTCCTTCTTAATATTACCATTTATGGTCTATGAGCATGTTATGTAATGACATAAATAAGTTTATCTGTGTTTCTCACAATCTATCATGATCTAAGTATTATAAGCTTATGGGAAGACTAAATTGCGAAAATTACATTTTTTATTTATTAATTTATTCATTCATTTATTTATTCACTTATTTGTTCGTTTATTCGTTCATTTATTCGTTCATTTATTCGTTCATTTATTCGTTCATTTATCCGTTCGTTCATTCATTTACTTGTTTTTTAATCTTACATACTGGGTTTCTCTCTTTAATTTCATATGCATTTCATTGTTTTTTGCCAAATACTTATATTTGAAATGGTTGTGCATCTGCCATTTTCGCACCACTTCAAACAACAAAATCCTAAACAACTATAAACTTTGGAGTACAGGGGTCCACTTCTCAAAATGCGTTCTGCCTTATAAATTCGTACTACTGTTAAGTAGCATACTTTCTACGTGCTAAAGTCATTAATTATCCTTCTCTGCAAATATGTCACAGTTTTATTTTCCATTTTTGCTTTGACCAGCCATTTCTCTGACTTTTCTTATATATGACCGTTTTCAACTATGTTAACTAGATTTTCCGGGCTCGTGGGCCGTGGTCGAGTTGGATTACCTTCCTCCGACGTTTTGCTGAAAACTGCCTCCAGCATCTTCAGGGTCAACCTCTGTTATTTTGGTCTAAATTAGCGGCTGCACATAAACTAAAGTTCACTGCAAACTTTCATATTCATCTTTGTTTGTTATTAGTGTCCTTGGTAACATAAATTTTTCACGATCGCTTGTTCTCATGAATACTAACATGAGATTATCGATCTCAAATTATATTTTCAAATGCGGGCAAATGGGACGTCTCTGATCCTGGTATAAAAGAGAAAGCTTTCCGTGTCTCGGGTTTTCTTCTCCCTCTTATTAGAGCCGGGAGCCAAGTTTTGCTTATCTGCTGTCTCTCTTCTTTTCGATTGTAGGAGTTCTTATGCATAAAAATCTCTATCGCTTCCCGAGTCAAGCGAGCCTGGTAGTGGCTTGTCCTTGAGAGTACCTCCGTGTCTTTGTAGTTCACGTCGTGGCCGAACAATAGAGAGTGTTCTGCCACCGCTGACTTGTCCGTCTGCCCCAAACGGCTATGTCTTTCATGTTCTTTTAGTCGAGTGCTGATACTCCGCATGGTGGTGCCTACATATACTTGTCCACAGCTACATGATATTTTGTAAACACCGGCTGTGCAGTGTGGATGTCTTTTATCCTTAACGGAGTTAAATAAATCTTTGACTTTCTTTGTTGGCCTATAAATAGTCCTAATGTTGTACTGTTGCAGCAGTCTTCCTATTCGGTCTGTTACCTTATGGATGTATGGTAAATAGATGGTACTCAGGGTTTGCTTTCTCCGGTCTTTTTGGACTGACGGGTACATCCATAAGGTAACAGACCGAATAGGAAGACTGCTGCAACAGTACAACATTAGGACTATTTATAGGCCAACAAAGAAAGTCAAAGATTTATTTAACTCCGTTAAGGATAAAAGACATCCACACTGCACAGCCGGTGTTTACAAAATACCATGTAGCTGTGGACAAGTATATGTAGGCACCACCATGCGGAGTATCAGCATTCGACTAAAAGAACATGAAAGACATAGCCGTTTGGGGCAGACGGACAAGTCAGCGGTGGCAGAACACTCTCTATTGTTCGGCCACGACGTGAACTACAAAGACACGGAGGTACTCTCAAGGACAAGCCACTACCAGGCTCGCTTGACTCGGGAAGCGATAGAGATTTTTATGCATAAGAACTCCTACAATCGAAAAGAAGAGAGACAGCAGATAAGCAAAACTTGGCTCCCGGCTCTAATAAGAGGGAGAAGAAAACCCGAGACACGGAAAGCTTTCTCTTTTATACCAGGATCAGAGACGTCCCATTTGCCGGCATTTGAAAATATAATTTGAGATCGATAATCTCATGTTGGTATTCATGAGAACGAGCGATCGTGAAAAATTTATGTTACCAAGGATACTAATAACAAACAAAGATGAATATGAAAGTTTGCAGTGAACTTTAGTTTATGTGCAGCCGCTAATTTAGACCAAAATAACAGAGGTTGACCCTGAAGATGCTGGAGGCAGTTTTCAGCGAAACGTCGGAGGAACGTAATCCAACTCGACCACGGCCCACAAGCCCGGAGAATCTACTTAACATAGTTGATAATGCCGGCCGTGAAAGCCTCAGCACTTATATTATGACCGTTTTTTCCCAGAAACTGTTGAAGTAAACTTTATGATGATAAAAGTAGCCTCTAAGTGTTGTTGTGGGTTTACTTTGGTGTCACTAACTTGGTTATCCTATAAAAGTTGCTGGTGAATTTTAATCAGATTATGGTATGCTGATTAAAACAATCATCTCTTATTTAATAAACAGACGTTGTATAAACGTAGATCAGTGAACTTAGAAGGGGTGCATCTACTAGTTTTCGAGAAAACGGGCCACGAGTTTAGTGGATTTAAAATGGACAAGATAGGCTTTTTAATTTCCCTTTAAGTGAAGCCTGTTGTAAAACTTAATGGAAAACCATGAACAAAAAGGGCTGGAGATTTAACATTTTTTTTTTCAAAACCTTACTTGCAATTAAAGATGTGTGTACGAAGTTTTAGTTCTGTATGAAATAGTTTTTCTGCAATATTAGTAACTCATACAAATTTTAAGAAAATATAAAATCTGTTCGGGACAAGAAATAGTTAGGTGTTTGGGATTTCCTTGAGTATCTTGGCCTTGCTCTTAAATTATGTTTGACATAATAATAAAACTTTTTGTATGTCCGGTTTATCATTTTAGTGGTGTATTTTCAGAAGCAAGTATATAATGAATCAACTTCTCATAATGCCTTTTTAGGTTCCGAGGGCCTTCAAATGTGTATTTGCGGTGAAACGTGGGTCTTAATGTTTGCATAGAATGTAATACGTCTTTCTAAGCGAAAGAGAAACAAACATTTAAACGGAAGAGGCAGTATTATTTATAATGAGTTCTTTATATAATACACCTTTAGTACAACGGAGTTCTTTCTTTTATACCGCATCTCCATGACACAAGTAGGTGATAAAATGTTATGTTTGATTGTAAAAAGGTTGAAAGATCTAGCTGTATTCACCTAGTTTAAAGCATTACTTATCAGCTATTGCAGCATAATTATTGCTTGCTACATTTGTTGTTCATGACGGTTTTTCCTGAATGTGATAAAGTCTTAGATCGTGATTTTTATATCCGAGGTAAATACTGGTAGCTTTTGTTGGGTCAAACGTTTGACATTCCCTCCTGAATATTGGCTGTTGTTTGAACCAAGAGTAAATGTACACCTTAAATAGGTAGTTCATTTCAGTACATCTTTCTTGTATTAAAAGCACCATCACAATAGGATCCAGAATTAATTAGTAGGGCGAAATAAATCAGGATTAAAACCGATAACTAAACAAAGCAAAAGTCCTTGGTAATCATAATAAAGATGTCCGTCACAGCATTTCAATTGTGTATCAAGACACGTTCTATGAACAAGAGTCCCTAACTAAGATTATGCTCGTCTTGTTTTCCAACTCTGAGGACTTAAACTTATTGTGTTGCACAGCAGGCTGCAGACATGCACGTAATTAGCAATAAAGTTTGAATATTACGAAATACTTACGACCTCCATTGGAATTCTGTGCCCAAGCCCCTGGATCTATATATCAATAAATAACTCGTTTCCCTTTATTATTAACAGAGTTAGAGCTACTCAGCTTTCTTGTAGCTGCGAGATGGCTAACAAGGCACCCTCCCTCACCCTCTTCCTTCTTCATCTCAAGTAAAAGGTCTCCCTTTTAATTCCGGAGAATAAATTTATGGAGTGTTAGGAAAATTCATCTCGAGCAGAAATGAGAATAAAGCCATGAGTGGGGTGAGCGGTAGAATAGTGATGTGAACTATGTAGATTCGGCTGAAAATATGAAACCGACCATCACAAACAATCAAGAGAATTGTAAGAAAATAGCTTTCATTTGAGATAGGATTTCACAAGGGATGCGGGGATCTAATTAAAGAAGAGAGGCGGTAACAACACTGCTCCTGAAAGATGCTGTTGACAGCTTTATGGACTCGCCTGTCAGGCATCTACACGTCTGCATTACTTATTCCACATGTCTTCCTCTGCGTGTTTGGATAAACGATGTAAACCAAGTTTGCCTTATAGTACGGAGTTAACACTTAAAGTACGGTAAGTTCAGTTTATCACTAAGATTTCTAAATGTTCCGCCGAGATTGCCCCTCGGTTACCTGCTTTAAAAGTCGGTATGTCTACCTTAAAACTACCAGGTCTTATAATCTTACACAATCTCTTGAATGGGAATCTACAGACAAACCCGGAATAAAGTGTTAGAAGAATTTTCTGCTAAGTCTAATAGTTCTCACGTTATAGCCCTGAAAGTTTAAGCAACCAGAGGGTGTCAATACTGCACACTCTCGCGGGCTACATTTCCTTGTCTGCTGCTGATGTTTATACCTAGTCCTGGTGTACTGTTTTAAAATTGAATTGCCGCTTAGCCACCAAATCCTTTATTAGAATTGTTCATTTAGGAGGTATCAGGAACTCCACAGCTCATCTAGAGTCGGCTGGAAATTCCACTTGTGAGTGTGCAGTAAGAATAGCGCTCCCTCATTGGTTAAATTTTAGGACTACTATTCTTACAGTTAGAACATCATTAATTTAACATTTATATACCTGATTTGCATCCAGATAATGACTGAAGTTATGGGGAAACTTGTTAAAACTATGTCGGAGTGACACAAGTGTTTTTTGTGGAACACTAGATTATTGTTCCCTGATTTCGCGTACATTGGGACTGGCTACTTTTTGTCCAGTCATAATCCTCTCCAGTTATTTTCTTCCGTTTCGTTTCAGAAAAGTATACTCTGACTATTTCTATTTCAAAATAACATAATATAAATAAATTTATAACTTCTATCATTCAAAGTTTGTTTTTTTGACAAGCTTCTCCTTAATGCATTCCCTCCCACAACATATACGTCCTTCTCAACATGGAACCACTGTTTCTTGGAACCAATAAATATACCCTGAGTACTGTACCTCGTCATTTCTAATGTTTAGAGGATATATAAGTAGAATTAAACACTTTCTTAGTACGATAAACTGTAACTACTGGAGCACCATACATTCTAACTTCTTACTATCAATATCTTTGCGATTTCAAATAACGGATTCTATAATAACAATGACAAGTGTAAGTTGCCGCGAGTCACTAAAATGTTGAGCCAAAGGTTCTCTTGCGGTGACCACCAAGTATATATAACCCCAACGCGGTCTTTAGGTGATACAAATTATCAATAATGGATAACATATCAATATCAACCTAAATCCAATATGCCCACTTAGGTTGCTAAATTTTAATTTCTCTTTATATATGAAATGCGGTTTTTAACTCTGTCTTGCTTAATTGTAAGAATTTTCACAATGTACAACTTTTAAAGTTTTATGTGCTATACATTTGCAACTCTGATTTCCGAACGTCCTAATTTCCAGTCACCGGAACCTTGAACTTATGGGTTTCTTTTCGACTGAGTTCATCGGAACGTGTGATGAATTTAACCACTCTTATACTATTTGCTTTCCCTTGATAATGGCGTCCTACTCCTAGAACTCCTGCTTCTTACCAGTCAATACTTCCGATATCACAGTAGGACCATGGCGATTCCTTATTAGGAGCAGCTAGAACTGTATTTTGTACTCGTAGATCTTAAAAGTTGTTATTCTCATTTCCTTTCTAGGAATTCCTCCCGTTGTATAAATTCATTGATTTATGACGTATTGTAACAAATTTAAATGTAACAAATTTAGCAAATCTTTTTTTTATTTTCTCAACACTCAAGTACAGCCACACTACTAGTTTCTGTCTCTTAATCTTTCCAAACTCTCACACCATACTAGTTTCTGTCTCTTCATCTTCAACAACTCAAAACTGTCTCCATAGCAACCTCTTGAAAATCAAAGAGTCTTAATGACATGGAGAAGCCATGTCACACTGCTCCCTCCTCAGAGCTGGTCGTCCCGACCAGCACTATCACTGCGGCATCTCCCTTGCGCCCCGGTGGATTAACCCATCGAACCTCTTCTCCTGGTGGTCCACGAGGGCCTGGTGGTCCTGGTATACCTTGAGGTCCTGGGTTTCCATCTCTTCCAGGCATACCTTTAGTTCCAGGTTCACCATCTTTTCCCGACAATCCTGGAGGTCCAGTCATGCCTTTGTCTCCTGGAGGTCCCTGAGGTCCAGGTAACCCTTGTAGACCAATGAGACCACGGTGTCCTTTTGCACCCTTTGGACCTTCTTCTCCTCTATCACCCTTACCTCCCTCTGGCCCTGGAGGTCCTGGCTTTCCTCTAGCTCCCTGTGGCCCTTCTACACCCTGTGGTCCAGTTTCTCCTCGAAGACCCCGTTCTCCTGCTGGTCCTGGAGGTCCATTTGGACCAGGTGGCCCTGGAAGACCTGGTGCCCCTGGAGTTCCCGGAGGTCCTGAAGGTCCTACAGGTCCCTTATCTCCCGGTCTTCCTGCAATACCAGGTGTTCCTGCTTTACCTGGTGCTCCCTCTGGTCCCTGTTCTCCAATTGGTCCCGGTGGTCCTAGAGGTCCTGCAATACCTTGTGGTCCTGGAGGTCCTTCACTGCCTGGCTTCCCTGGTGGACCTGTCTCACCTTGTGCACCTCTCTGACCTCTGAGGCCAGCAGGTCCTGTTGGGCCGGGTAATCCTGGAAGTCCTCTGTCTCCTGGAGGGCCCTGTGGACCAGGTTGTCCTGGAGCTCCATGTTGTCCTTGAGAGCCTGAGTCACCCTTAGGTCCTTCAGGTCCTGGTGCACCAGCTTGTCCTGGAGGTCCTGGATTGCCCTGTTCACCTTTCATTCCTGGGAATCCACGTTCACCCTTCATTCCAGGCAAGCCTACCAGACCCTGAGGGCCAGGGAATCCTTGTAAACCTTGAGGGCCAGTAGGACCTCGCTCTCCAGGGGGCACGATCCTAGGTATCGCTGTTGGATAGTGTCCCTTGGTCCAGGTAGGACGATGTATGCCATCCTGCTTCGAAATTCTGCAACAGTACCGCCGGTCTTGACGGTCCCTCGTCCAGTTGCCCTTCTTCCTGGTGTGTTGACGGGCCATCCTGCGCACTTTGAAACGGCTCACTGGGTACCATGTCCGCCGACCTCTCTGGCGCACCTTCGCAGCCACCTTGCTTCCGATGGGTCCGGCAACAAACCCCACCACATCCGCGCGAGTCGCGTCCACCGCTGCACTCGTGTTCACTCGTGCTCGGCACGGCCTCTCCTGTATCCTGCCGTCCACGATGATGTCCACCATTCTTCCGTTCACGGCACTATGCGTCAGGTGATTGGATGGCCCCGACGGTCCCCCCATGTCACACGCCAAGTCGGTTCTCGCGTGTTGCTCGTTTGCTTGTGCGCTTCCCTGCTGATCGTCCGAAACGGGCGCAACTGTCGCCTCGGCCACTAGGTGCTCCCTCCCCGGCTCCGCGCTATTCCGTCTGCCCCTGGCATCCAGTACTTTGACGCTCTCGTCAACTCTTACTACCAGGGCGCCAAGACGTTCCCCGTCGTCCTCCACGACGTCCACGTGCTGGCAGAGGTCTTCCACCTTTTCGCCGAGTTGTTCCACGTCTTCCGTCACGCCAATCCGTTCGCCGAGTTGTTCTACGTCTTCCGTCACGCCAATCCGTTCGCCGAGTTGTTCCACGTCTTCCGTCACGCCAATCCGTTCGCCGAGTTGTTCCACGTTTTCCCTCATATCATCCGAAACGGGCGCAACTGTCGCCTCGGCCACTAGGTGCTCCCTCCCCGGCTCCGCGCTATTCCGTCTGCCCCTGGCATCCAGTACTTTGACGCTCTCGTCAACTCTTACTACCAGGGCGCCAAGACGTTCCCCGTCGTCCTCCACGACGTCCACGTGCTGGCAGAGGTCTTCCACCTTTTCGCCGAGTTCTTCCACGCCTTCCGTCACGCCAGCCAGTTGCTCGTCAATTTTCTCCGATAGCTCCGTCTTTATCTTTTTCAGCTCGGCAGCGAGGTTGTCGTTTCTCGTTTCCATTTTGGCAAATAATTCTTTCATCATTGCCATCATCCTGGTTTCCGAATCTCCCTCCATCCCACTTCCTGACACCAAATGTAACAAATTTAAATGTAACAAATTTAGCAAATCTTTTTTTTATTTTCTCAACACTCAAGTACAGCCACACTACTAGTTTCTGTCTCTTAATCTTTCCAAACTCTCACACCATACTAGTTTCTGTCTCTTCATCTTCAACAACTCAAAACTGTCTCCATAGCAACCTCTTGAAAATCAAAGAGTCTTAATGACATGGAGAAGCCATGTCACAGTATATTAGTACAACTAAATCTACAAATAATAATAATCCTCATTATATAGTGCACCATAGACAGAAGGGCTTCCACGGCTGAATGGTGATGATACAGTATGAATATTAATTCCTCCTTCAAACACCAGGGTGTGATAGAGGATACGCAGAAAATTAAGTCGATATGAATTGTTATCTTCGTATGATTTATTATTTAGATGAAAAAATCATAAGCAGAAATGCAATGGAGTAGTACTTAAATCAACAGCGTGCAGTAATTATGGTAAAATATAAAACAAACATCCCGTCTACCACATCCAAGGAATTTGTCTTGAAAACATTCAGATCACGGTGGTAAATCTATGGATATAGTTTCATGGGAAGCACAAGCTACAGGTGACAATAGGATTGCTGGTCTCTCCCAATTCCAATCGCAGCGTTCAGCTGTACTGTAAGCCATGGCTAACTTATCTTCAAATACTGCAGTGTAACAAATCAAACTGTACACGCTGTGAAGTAACGCACTCAGGTGACGTCTGCATTGTGTAAGTCGAGCAGGAACAAGAATTTAAAGTGTGCTCGCGAAACATATGTTGTCCAGAGTTGAACCTAGCAAAGCTGTGTGTGTGAATCTTGAAGTGATAAAAGTGTAATTTGGAGGTGTGAGAGACGTGGCATGTCAGAGATAGCATCTGAGATAAAATCCTACACAGGGAAGTCCTTCCTAAAGAGAATATCATTTTCGTCGGTGTGACATTTAGACACATTTTAGGAATGTGCTTACTCTTGGTTTTACGGTTTTCATAGAGTTTTGGATACCAATTTCAAAAAAGCCAATAATGTCAACATTCATAAATATGTGTTTTAGTGTTATTAAATAATATAAAGCTCGTACCTTAGCTCAATATAGTTTTTATAGTTGTACGATGTTTTAAAGCACGTCATACAACGATTCAAATGGCTTCCTATAAACCTAACTTCATATAAAACTATAGTAAAGGAGTAAGTTTTCCCCTATATAAGTGAACAAACAATTCCAGAGAGGTATCAGGAATCTTCAAATACCAAATAGGTTGTATATGCACTACATTGCTTTAAAACTGTTATTTTGGGTTTGTACTTATCAACTGTTCCACACCATCTACTTTCGATATAAATGAATGAAAGTTTATATAGCTTCTTGTTAATAACACGGTAAAAAAATAAAAGTGACCACTTGTGACTTTAAACAATAATGTTTATATTTCATAAAATCCATAAGAAAAATTCAGGTCGTCTCATGTTTCATTTTATTTACTCGCAAACTAGTCTTATAATTTGAAATGTACACTTTATTAACATAGAATAAAAGGAATCAATTACAAGATATTAGTTTTTCAGAAAATAATTGCATTCCTTAGAACAATAAGTTTTCAAAAGATTAAAAAGCGACATATTTATACCTCTGGAAATAATTTATAAATATACCGGAAATTTTGTCTATATATTGTACTTTAAACCCTAATTGCTGCCTTAAAATTCTAAACGAATTATTTCGTACATGGGTTTCCTCATTATTTATCCTCTTTGTCATCATCAGCGATGCGCAACCTTGACTCTTATGTATTTATGACGTCACCTTGTAACTCTACCCTACCTCCTTCGTTTTGTACATGAAGTAATTCCCCTTCACTCATTCAGGTGACTATGCGTTACAGAGATGTGTTTTCGAGTGCGATGAATGCTTCATAGCTCGGCTAAAAGTAGGTGAAGGCAAATTCGTCCACCCCTATTCTGCATAAGATTGCGCATCACTTATTACCATCCTTTAAGATTTCTATTACTTAAAGTCAACATTTGACCTGGTGCAGCCTACATACTTTATTTTGGTACTGAAAACGTGCGTTTTAACTTTCCCAAAATTCCAAAAGCTCGTAAAAATATTTCCGGTTTTAAACTTCATCTCTAATTATTTTATAGAATTTTAAGACATTCCGTATATATTTATATTATTCTACGTTACGCATATAAAGGGTTTTGGTGATTATGATCTTTAAGTTCTCTGAGAACTTAAAAGTGTTAACGAACTTTTGTAGATAAACAGAAAGCCATGTTAATCACCATTGTACGTAATTATGTAAATTTCATAAATTCTGCTCCCACGAGAGGTTTTAAGAGAGGAAAGGCTTGAAGGCAATACAAAAACTTGGCGGAATAAGAAGCCGACTTTATTTTCCATGTTAAAGAAGGTCGAGCTGGACCAAAGCTGGTTCAGTTGTTATTCAGCAGAAAGTCCACGTTGAAACAAAACTCCATCTGCCCTCTCGCTAGTTCAACAACCAATTTCCAGGCACGCCAGTTTGCGGTTTTCGTGTTACTTTTTGCGGGGGTTTGATTGGTGATTTCGGAACCCCACGGGCCGGCTTGTCACGACAAGGGTATAGTCGGTTAACATCACAAGCTGTGTGTTCAAAATCTATTACAAACGCGCATAATGAACTATTACTCGATTCGAAAGCACAGATTAAATTTTGCAAAGACTGCAATGCGGTTAGTGGGCTCGGCGGTCGCCCCAAAGTAAATATCGAAAATTTGCCATAAAAGCAGACCGTGCTGCATCCAAATAATCTGCAAACGTAGTCATGGGCAGCCATTGATCGCCGCAATCGAAACTTTTGCTTTTATTAAGTATGTCCACAATATAGCCAGTAAAACCTTGCGCCACACATTCAAATTAGCTTTATTTGTTGAATAATTGTATAAGTTGAATCTTGTGGATCCGTAGAGATTAGTTATGACAAAATTGGGCACTTTTAAGTTGAGTGAAAATATAAAATGTATTTTTTGTATATTTTTATTTGCTGAAAAGTTAAGAACAAAGAAGTTTAAGCATTCTGCAATATTATTGCCTGAATATGGAAGTGGGGTGTTCTAAATCCATAACGGAAATGTTTAATTTGTATGAGACAGGCTTTTGCGAAAATCCGTTATTTTATTTCCTAGGGAGATCACGGAAAGGCCGGGTGTGCTGTAAACGCGCGAAGTTACAGCCATGGAAACAATGAGCACATTAGGTAAGCAGAAAATATTTCTAAGACCCCCGTCGTGTTGCAGCACTATTCACACAAGTCGATATTTCCAACATGCAGCTGAATTGATAGTCTGTTACATACGTTATCCTCTATACCAATAGGCAATGTGCTACACCGCTGTGAAGCTACCGCTGGCTGTATCTTGATTCACCGCTCGCATTTGTAGTTTTTCCTGATAAAGAAAGCGGCAGTGTAGCAAACTAACTATTTGTGCGTTCAACAGACGATAACGTGTGGAACAGACTACCAATTAACTCAGGCTGCATGTTGGAAGAACCGGACCCATTTTGGAGGAGTATTTCGGACGTTGGAAAGCCAAGAGTGGGACGAAGTATTGACCATGAAGAAAGAATTCCTCGTGATATGGGCGCAGACCCACCAGGTAGCATAAGGTGCACTGCAATAAGGGAAGGCGTTAGTCACACACCTGAAGAATTTTTGTATGAAAGCCTTCTGTATCCATATCACTTTCAGCGGGTGCAGTTAGCGGACTTTGGGTCAAGAACTTTCTGCCATTGCCTCCATCTGATTAAGCTTTACCCCTATTGCATTGCATATATTAAGGTTTCCGCATTTTGTTAAAGCTGTGTAGGTTTTATGTTAGTTGAAAATTAAGGGACTGCGGTATACAATTTAACCTCCTATAATTAGATAAAAATTACTCGAACATTCTGACAGTTACGCCACCAAAAGTTATCTACAGGCTGTGGAGCTAAAGAATTCTGCCATATCCATGCATTTCTCAACGTGCACCTTGTTCACTGATGAGATCGGTTTACCCGTGATGGCATCTTGAACTTTCCTGCTACCCTTTAGTGAACTTATGAAAACCATCATGACAGACATCAACAGAACTTTTACCTAAACTTTGGGGTGGGAACAGTCATGTTGACTTTAGTCACTATTTATTTATTTCGTGTCTGAATACAGAGATGTATCTACAGTTTCTCAGAAGTTAGTTGCATAATTTAATTGATGTATCACTGGACGTCATTCAACCGATGTGGTTTTTACCCGATGATACGCCAGCCAATTTCAGTCGGATATTGCGTAATTTCTTGAATGATAAATTTCCGCATACACAGATTCGTCAAGGGACATTCGTTGCAAGGCCTGTTCGGTATTCTGATTTGATTCCAATTGGATTTCTGAATCTGGGGACATTTGAAGTCCCTGGTTTATGCGACTACTGTACCGGATATTAACACTCTAAGGAAGCGTATTCGCACTGGATTTGACCAAATACGAAATGCTCCAGAAATTTTCAAGAGCGCCTAAGGTATGCATCAAAGCACCAAGAAGCCAGTTCCAGCAATTTTTGTAACCTTCAAATATGTCTTGTAGTTCAGCAATAAATGATCTTCATACCCATGTTCATATCAAATTGTTTTGATATTAAGAGAACTTCCCCGAAATACTTGACCCCCAAAAAGGTACACCTATATAGTAATGTACAGAACTTTAATGTTATTTCGTTCATTAAATTGACTCAAATATATGTACACAATTTATTTATATATACAATTTATCTTCAGTATGACCACCTTCTAGCGCAATGGTGCCGCCCCTATCTGGCGCGGCGGACCTGGGTTCGATACCCGGTAAAGACGTGAGAATTTTTCCCCCGCTGGTAGGTCTGGCACGAGGTACACTCAGCCTCGTTAGATCCCTGAGGGATCCTCAATTGAGGAGCTACTTGATGATGAAGTAGCGACTCCAGCTCGTGAAGAACACATTACCGGCCGGGAGGCCTCGGGGCCCTGAATACGTCCTAACCTCCAGTTCTGCATCCCACTCATGACGCTGGGTAGAGATGCGGGCGCAGTGGCCGGGTGGTAAGCCTTGGTCTGCGAAGGGCTGTTGCACTAGGGGTTATTTATGTTATTTATATTATTATCGGCATTTGAGTTAAGCATATCACATCTTGAGCAGCAAAAACGGTATCACAATTTTTAAGTTCATGTTCACCGACTTTGGGCTGAAAATGTAAACAATATTGGTTGCAAGTTACACAATGTGGAAGTGTAGGAAAAATTAAGGTGGAGTAATATGCATTAGAATTAAATACGTATAATTGGTAATTATTATTTATTTATACAAACAAACTTAATGCCGGTGTTTTTAAGCATACAAGCCGTCTGTGGGCAATGTTTAACAGGTGGAATCAGGACTGAAAAATTAAATGGCATAGCCGGTATTTGAACCGCGGATCTTCCACTTATGGAGCGGCTGCTCCATAAAACGTATAATTGATACTTGTGAAATTTGACGTTTAAATGTTCCTGTGTTGAAGCTGTATACAACATTTTTGTTGCTGCAAAGAATAAAACAAAATCACTGGAAAAAATATATATTCAGGTTTAAGTCAATCTTTCGCTTTATTGGTATACGCGACGTACATGTATATTATTATAGTGAAGAGTGTGTTTGCTTTACTCTGGGCCACCTGGTTGTGATACATTTGGAACGCTGGATCACGTATACCAACGAAATATCAACCGTTGTTTTAGTTACGGCCTTTGCGGTCAGACCAGCATACAACTGTCGACGCACACAGGAAAGAAATACACGTGCGCAATAAATCGAGCAAGTGGAAAAAGCCATGCATCATGTCCCATGAAAGGAAGGACTGAGGAAATCCGCGAGTCACCGCATTAATACATGTAGAGGAACATGAAGCCATTGTGCCACAGATAAGAGCTGCTCTCAAAGTCAACATATGTCCCATTTGCATATTCTAATTAAGGAACGACGTTGCAACCCTGGTTGATAAACGTTTTTTCAACAAAGCCATTAACAGGCTTTAAACATGTGTAAACAACGGGTAAGTCTCTTAACATAAAATGGAATACTTCGTTTTAATAATGCCACAATAAAGCTGTTTGTAAACAAGATACAATTTAAACACGCAATTTTCCCATTTAGAGCCAAATGATTTGCCTAAATGCTTGTTCTGCTTTTTGAAGTCTCTGCTGAACCCAGTGTTAATGTGATGAATAGTGCTGCCTGTTTAACAGAAGCGAGCATAGGCTATATCCTCTATATTACATTTATAAAGTTTAGCTTACTTTCTTTCTAAAACTGTACTTGGAATTGGCTTTAAGAGTTTCACTCGTTTAACATAAACAGGTATCTAAGTATGCTATAAACATAGTTTTCATTTAGCTTATTTAAATACCTAAAGAAAACATTACTTAGAATGGGTCCTCTGCTTAGCTGGTGGTAGCGCTGCTACTTGCCAAGCGAGAGACCCGGGTTCCATTCCCCCTACCGGCATGGGGATGTTCTCCCGCTGGAAGACCTGCTCAGGGGTGCACTAAGCCTCGTTAGGTCCCTGAGGGGCCAAAAGAGGAGCCACTTGATTGAAAAGCAGCGGCCCTTGTTTGCGAAGATCACGTAACCGGCCAGGAGAGACTGGTGCGCTGACCACGTCCCACCGCCAGGAGTGTACCCCACTGATGATGCCTGTCATGGGTGAAGGTGGGTGACGCAGCGACCGGGCGGTAGGCCTTGGCCCGGAAAGGGCTGTTGCACCTCAGGGTCCTTATTATTTCCAGTGGCAGAAATATTTCTCTAATTTAGAAAGCTACCCGACTATTTTCTATAGCTCCATGTCCATTTCATATATCTGCCTAAAGCTTTACATACTTCAGTTCAGTAAATTTTGAAAAATCAGTGCTCATATACGTCACAATATTAATATTGATGTAGAAAACTGAAATTATTTAAATTCATAAAAATTGGATAGATGTATAATTAATGCATTTAGTAATTATTGGGTTAACATTTCATGAACGTATTTGTGAGAATAGCCGGCCCAAATGTAATACTTGAGACATGCAATCTCCTCTTTCATTCAGAATACTAAATTGATAGTCTTAGATTCTCAGTAGTTCGGCTTAGAATTGCGGCCTTTTCTGAGCGGATTTATATGCAAAGGAAGAATCTGCAATAGTCTGCACTTGATGCGATTTGTATTGAACAGAAGTATTCCACCTTTATCTGTGTTTTCCCTGTCCCCAGTCTCCCACTGATTTCTACCCATATAATGCTGCCAAGGTTAATAACGAAAGGAATTTTTCTACGGTAATAGTAGAAAGTAAGTAATATATTAACGGCTTTAATTCTAAGTTTAATATTATTTGGCTGTGTAGCAGATAGAGTATTGGAAGTTAATGGTATAGAAAAGATAAAATAGTTCTGAAATTGCTATGCACAATATAGCAAAAGTGTTAAGCCAGACACAGTCTAAACTGTTCTGAAAGTGAAAAATCTAAAAATCTATATTAGTCCACAACATCGATACGGAATTTAATTTAATATCAAACGTAAAAAATGGAAGCACAGAACCTCTCTGCTTGCGGTTTGTATCACTCTACTTTCCGTAATAACGAAAATAACAAAATACTTTTTCATAAATACAGATAAATAATAATGCACCAGTATAACTGGATAAATACTAATTTTAACGGACTGTTTAAGTAATATACTGCTGGAAGAACTATACTTAAAATATTTATAACATCAATAGAATCTCTAATATTTTAATATAGAGGTGGTCTATGTAAATTAAAGTTTTTCAGAACATCAAGTTTTGAACAAAAATAATAAAAAATCTAATTTCATTTGTGAGAGATCTGTTATTAAAGACTGTCTATAATGAACTCTAAACGCCATGGAACAGTTAGGGACCTCCGCGCCTTTCTGCAGTCTAACTGGCTGCGGTCTGTAGCTCCCTATGGTCCCTTCACTTCATCTCTTCCTCCTGAGGGTTGGTAGCCAAAATACATCCAAGCAGGCCGCACTCTGCCAGATGTACCCCTGTTTTCTATAAGCTATAGACTCTAAAGGTCAATAACTTGTATGCTATTTGTCCTCGACTTTTTCAAATCCCCTGTCTGAGAGGAATGTAAGCACAGAAACAGCTAGCAAAATTAGAGATAGGAAAAGCCTAACATTGGTGAATGTTTCCACATGAAAACCGATAATTCAATGTTAAAAGCGATCCTAAAAATTACATTGCGCCAACAAAGTTTCAATTTCTGAGAAGAGCATCACCTCAGACATACTTCCGTTTAAAAAGAATGTATGTCTTTCCTTGAGTAAAATACTTCTAAAAAGTACATCGGACAGTTAGAGAAAACTCAGAGGTAACTAGTTAAGTCACATTCCCATAACTTACACATTCATGTAAACAATTACTTTTAACGTTGCAGTTCTTAAGTTTACTGTGCCTTTTCCAACCGGTAAAGAAAACATACAATCATAATTAAACGAAATGTCGGTGGCTTTCAATTTTCGGTTGACTGGCGCTTTGACAGATGTGCCCTAGAGAATGTGAGAAATGGAAATGCTACCAATATCTTTATATATCAGAAACACTACAATCTTGCTGAGCCTGCCGTTGCTGTCATCTGTCATATTATAAAAATCATCTTCCACATCGATCCAGTGTATACTCTTCCACGTGTCCAATTCTTGGCGTCCGTATACAACTATACCGGTATATCCCTCTTTCCTTTTTCTGACGAAGGATGTAAAACAACGGGCTTGGTTTATCTATGCTTTAACTTGCAAATGGTTCAACTTTTCTATTCCTCTGCCGTGCCAAATTGTTAGTACATTATAGCAGAACTGCATGGAATATCGAACTTAAGATTTTATAAGCTGCAAAGTTAATCCAAATCCAAATTATTAGAGAGTTGTAGAGGCATAAAATCTAACTCCCGAATATTTATGGTCACCTGCTCTATATCGTTGCATCTTATATATTACAGAATCAGAATAGTATTTTCAGCCTTATATATTAAATTAGAAAATACTTACAGGCATTCAAAACCGTGGTAATAGTGTTATAGTCCCCCTCTGTGATGTGGTTGTGGCGTTTCTGCCTTACATTGAGGAAGTCCCTTGTTCGAATCACGGTTAGGGTGACCTATCCGCATAAGGACTTTTCCGGGGGTTTTCGTTTTTGCCTATCCTGAGAGGATAACTGTCGGGTAATCTTATGCTCTGTTTGTGGACGTAAGACTTTTAAAAAAGGAAATGTTTGTATAAAGGGTACTATTAAAAACTACTAATGTGGCACTTACACTGTATTTTCTTTCCCCTAAGTAATAAATAATTTAAGCATTTTAAGAGACTCACAATTTCAGAAATTCAATTGGCACTTAAGGTGTCCTTTCATGCACTTATGGAAAAATACATATCTTATTAACGGGCCTAGAATTTAGTAGGTAACTTAAAATAGTTCAGCTTCATTAACAAGAAATTATGTATTGAACTTTTGAACCGATAGTTGTTGCAGAGGTTTAATTGGTATTCAATTAAGATATAATTCTATGTGTGATGAGAAAGGAAAAATTATGTAACTTTAACATATGAACAATTACTAAAGGAAAAAGTACGAGGGGTGTTCAATAAAGACTGGCACTATAATTCATACAACAATGTATTGTAAAAACTCACTCATACAGACTGTTGTCCCCCTCAGAATACTTCTCCCCCAATACAATGTACTTGTCCCACCTCCTTTGCCATTCCTGGAAAACGTGCAGGAAGCCATTCTTTGAGAGTCTGTTCAGGGTTGCCTCTAAAGCTTTCACTGCTTTGGTCTCATTGTCGAACCGACGTCCCTTAAGTTCCTTTTTGGCTCTCGGGTTAAGAAAAAAGTCACATGGAGCTAGGTCAAGATTATAAGGTGGAAGCGGTACCGTGAAGATATGATTTTGTGCCAGGAATTCGATAACCGCATCAGCAACATGTGGCGTGGCATTGTCATAATGAAGCTTGCACTGCTTAATGAGATTCTTTAGCTTTTGGGGCATGTGATCCTTTACCAATTGTTTCAGGATAGTGTTATAGTAATCTGCAGTGTCTGTAGAGTGTCTTGGAACTGTAAGAATGCAGACTATCCTCTGGTAATCAAAAACAGTAATGACTATGCCCTTATTGGGTGACTTCTGTACTCGTGACGATATTTAGAGGCGATTATCAAACACGTTCACTCTCACAGGCTGTCAACAATCAACTGACAGAGCTATCACTGTGTGATTTTCAGTGATTAGCGACTAGAATATGTAGTTCAATGGCACATGGACAGATGTCACAATCAGACACTTAATGAAAGGAAAAAAAAAAAAAAAAAAAAAAAAAAATCAGTGCCAGTCTTTATTGAACATCCCTTGTAGTTATCCGCACTTTTGGTTGCCAGTGAACTTAGCTAGTACAGCGTAATAACAAGCAGTTTCGTAAATATTTAAGTAATAGAATCTTTGTTCCGTAGAGCGAGAGCTATCAAACACGTGAAAACACTGAAAACATCATACTGTGAACCAGATCCATGATAAGTAGGCTTCAAACCTTTATACCTCTATCGCGAAACGAGGTGATCGCAGGTTACCTGCTACATGGGCAGAGCGTGACGTCGTCGCACGGGTGCAGTGTCAACACAAAACACACTGTCTACAGTGCATAGTGTCTCTCGAATGTGTTCACTAGTTCCACGCAGTAAAATACCTGAAGCGCGCAAATGGAAATATTCACATATTGCTTAATTTGTTCAACTTATTATTGCAAATGGCAACAGGATTGAATGTAAGTTATGTAAGAACTTCATCTACAACATTCGTTCTTCGACTGTAACTGGCCACTTCTGTGCAGTGATCTTGTGACAGTTGAAACTCCGCAACTTTTCGTTCTCTGTATGGAGGTTCGTTCCCTAATAATCATATGATTCCCCTTACAGTTCACTGTTGTTAGATCGTGTAGCCTTCGGGAAGGAAGGAATAGATCATAATGGAATCAATCTCTATCAAGAATGTCGACTTTCATTTGTGTAGTAAACACATAAATTTTGTTAAATATAATATATAACAAAAGCATATATTGCTACCTAAGGAGTTTACTCCTTTAATAAAGGTTATATATATAGTAAGTGTATCTGGTTTTGGATAGCCTGCCGTTGTTATAGCTCTTTTTGATTAACTTTGACTAAAGGTATGGTGAAGTATAGAATATGGCTTAATATTATGTCGGCGGCCACACATCAAAAGAGATTCAAGATCAGCTACCTCACACCACTACGTTGCTAGGCAACACGAAACAACGGCGGGTGAGAGCAAACACCATTTCCAGACAGTTTGAGAAGCTATCAGTACCGAGATTGTCACCAAAAGCATCGCTAAACTTTTATTTCCAGAAAACTCGCTGTAATCCTATTCTCGGCTTCTTGCCGAAGAAGAAATTCATCTTTTCTCCCAAGATATAGCTGCAGAACTCTAAGAAATTGTGGATATTTGTGAAGAGTATACGTCAGAAGACGAAATTATTGTAACAAAGCAGCAAAATCTAAATTCAGGTTACTTTTCTATCGTCTTGTTGCCCTCTAAATTTTACTACACATTCACAATTTCCTTCTTGTTGTTAACACAGTTTACGGGCTTTTCTGTTGTTACAATTCACAATAGTGCTTGTGATAATCTTTCTCAGTCTTTCTCCAGTTTCTCTGTCTCTTATATCTTGACTATTAGGACGCTCACAAGTACCGACTTCCGGACAACAGTTCAGTTTTTACCGCCGAGTTGTTTGCGATCTTTTATTTTTTACTTTTTTATCTCCAATTCAGTTGCTGAACGTTTTGTCATCTGTTGCGACTCGCTGAGAGCTGTTCAGGCACTGCAACAGTTTATTGGCAACTCGGCATTAGTTCTTAAAATACAGACTCCCGCATCTCAGTTGTTATCTCACGGACACCAGTTCGGTTTTACTTGGCAGCCAGGTCATGTAGGTATTCCCGGGAACGAGGAGGTGGATGCAGGTGCTAAATCTGGCAGTGGTCTCCCCAAATTTTCCACCCGCACGCTGCCGCATGTAGATGTGCAGCATTACTTCCGACGCCATCTATTTGCTGTCTTGCAGCAGTCCTGGGAAGCGTTAAGTGGCACTCAATTGCGGACAATCAAAGATACCGTTCAACCCTGGCAGACCTCTTGCAGGGATTCCAGGCGAGAAGAGGGATAGGCCACACCAGAGCTACTCATGGGCACCTTCTACGTGGTGACCCGAAGCCTATCTGTGCTACGTGCTCTCTTAAACTGTCTGTAGCACATGTGCTTATTAATTGTCCACGTTATGCTCGTGAGCACCATTCCCTTGGCCTGGGTCTTACACTGTGCACCGTTTTAGGCAACCACCCGGTAGCTCTAGCTAGAGTATTGCGGTTTGTTGCAACTGTCGATTTCGAGAAACAGGTGTAAAGTGTATTTTATTTTGTTGGTGCTACAATTTTACTTTTTTACTTGTTTTACCTTAACTTTTAAAAGGTTGTATCAGTTTACGTTTCAGTAAGTTAAGTTTTGCCATGTTTTAAGTCTTAGCTGTTTTTACTCTCGTGTTTAGTTCTTTTAACAGCATCTTTTTTAAAAGTTATTTTAGCTGTCACTTTTTAGTTTTTAGGGGTGAGGTTTTATTAGTTGTTTCGTTGTGCTATTTTTGTACATCGGGCCCTAATGACCTAGTTGTCGACGGGTCCTTAAACATCCCACTCACTCACTCACCCACCCACTCACTCACTCACTCTTGACTATTATTATACAATCACTCGACGACACATACGTACTCACTGACAGGCTGACCGATTCACTCGTACCTAAACACTAACTGTACACGACGACTTACACGCTACTCAAAAACTAACTACTCCCGACTACAACTCAACTCGAACTAACGGCTGACTGCCCGCTGCTGCTGTCTCTGGTCCTATTTATGCTGGAGATGATGTCACCTGACCTTTCGAGATCTTTCCATTCACACGTGCAGGATGACTAGGTAGAATTGCCGAAGCTTCTGGACCCTACTGGTGTTATCGCGCTTACGGTCATCTTCACAGTCGCTCTAGGCTGTGCGCTCTCGTGTATGCCTTGTAGGTTAGAAGCTCTCGCGTCCGTTCATTATTGTACGACCCAATGTCGCATTACTGAAGATGATCACAATACAGAATGGGAGTTAGAAGAAAGTGTGACTCGGAACAAAAACTGGATAAATCCAATGTAAGTGAGGGGAGGCAATGAATATTTTGTGGTCAGAAATAAAACATTATGAACCAAAAGATCCATTTCCAGTAAATGTAGTTAAATAAATGTCAAAAATATTGAAAGAATGTTACCTGGCCCTAAACTCTATGCACAAAACGTTACTGATGAAAGAAGCACCTCTGAAAAACTATTCACCGCTGACATTTTTGAAACTATTGTTATATGTAGAAACCTAGAAATTGGAAAAGCCAGCACAAACTTTGACCATTTGACGGTTTAATTATTTGAATTGTTTTGCATTATTACGACCTAAAAAGACAGCTTCTGTTTACTGTAACTGTATGTGTAGTAAACCTAAACTGTTTAATTAACGATTTTCCCAATAATTTTCGTTCTGGACGTTTTTGTTGTGTGATATATGTAATACACCACCAGTGTACTTATTTTGCACAAGAAGGTGCGTGTGCTTAAAGATTAAATCTTAGTTATATCACTTTATACAGAACCAGAGTAGCCTGTGAAGGCTCAGGTACAGAGAGAACTTTAGGCGGGTATAATGAAGCGTTTTCGGACCTATGTTTGGCAATGTGCTATAATCACCCACTTATATATGGAGCCAGGGTGTCCTATACATGTTTTGTTATGTCTACTCTCGAAATGTATAATAGTTTGTGCACGTTGGTCTGGGTGGCTCAGTTGGTTAGACACTGGCCTACTGATCCCAAGGTCGCGGGTTCAAATCCGACCCAGACCGATGGTTTTTAAGTGTGCTTAAAAACGACAGCTCTATGTCAGTAGAATTACTGGCATGTTAAAGAACTCCTGCGGGACAAAATTCCGGCACACCGGCGACACTGATGTGATCCTGGCAATTGACAGCGTCGTTAAAGAACAAAATACTTTTTTTTTTTTTTTTTAGTTTGTTCGTGTATCCTTGGAGGATTATCCCACAGCAGCTTTCTTAGGTTTTTGATTTCGCTCTGGTATGAGTTCAGTATGTTTGACACAATTTATTTATCTACATTTTAGGAAGCTGTTTTGTGAAAATAATATGATTCCTTTATACGATTCCGCAATATACAAAGCTTGAAAGAATTCTACTGCAGACGAAGATTGTAATTCAGAATTATACAAAAGGAGTTTCAGATCTTATGCGAGTAATGGTCTGAAGTTCGTATTTTAAGAGGAGAGCAAGTACCTTTTGCTTAGATGGGAAAAACTCTGTACAAGTAAACAAGGGGAGCCATCTCACCATCTGAGCTACTACACAAAGCTATCTCCCATTGCAGGAAGTGTTTTAAGCACTTTCCGTTATATTTCCTTTAGACGCTTTAAGAGGAATTAAAGGAGGTATTTACCGGAGCCAAAGCTACCAAGTCTATAAGCCCGCCTCGGTAGCGTGATGGTTAGCGTGTCTGCCTCACGTTCAAGAGGTCGCGAGTTCGAATCTCGCTTAGCGTAAGTTATCCGGGTAAGGTTTTTTTCCGAGGTTTTCCCTTATCCTGAGAAGACGAATGTCGGGAAACTTAAAAGCTCCATGGACCTCGGGCTCATTTGAGCATCATTTCACCCATTTCAGTCACTCACCGTCCGATATGACATCACGTTGGAGGACGTTAATTTAAAAAAAAAAAAGAAAAAAAAACAAGTCTATAACATACTAGTAACTCTTTAAGGGAAAAAATGGGTAAAGCGTGGTCTTTAAGCATGGTATGTATAATTAATGTTAACGGGTAATGACATGGGCATACAGACAGCCAATAGTTTAAAATATTACGAGAAAGAATCTTGAGATATTGTTTCAAATTTGTAATTAAACGATACAAATTCTTAGAAAATGAAACTTTAGCAGTGCGCTTAATGTCCTATTTATTGATATAGCACTAAGAATTCCTATACATCTGCTGCTCCATTTTTAAGTCAACAATGTGATGGAGTGGTCACGTTTCACTAAGTAATACCATCATCACTATAGCATACTTAGGTCAATAACAACTAGGACAGCATTACCCAATTAGACCAATTTAGGTGGAAACAATTTCGTGAACAAAACATTTACATGGACATATTTGACCTCTCTTATTCGCCTCCTGTTGTTTTTGCAGTACCCGTCATTTCTCCTGAAAGTAGGAACCAATCTCTCCTACGTGTTGTATAATGATACTAATAGTAACCAAAACAAGGATGATAATATAGTGACCAGGCATAGCAATTCTTAAGCATTGGTTCAAGTTGAACACTCAAAACCTTGTACTACATAAAATGTAAACCAGGAGAGACACAGGGTCAGTGATAGGCAGGTAGAAACCACTTGCACTGCTGTCTGTCAACGCCAAAATAATGCATAAAAGACAGTTTGTTGCATACGATTCCCTTGCCTATAGTCCAGCGATAGTTGAACCTTATTTCGTCCTAGCTTTAAGGATTATAAATTCCTATGCCTGATAACAACGATGGAAGGAATAATGCAGTACTCCCCTTAGTTTCTTGAGCTTAACCATCAATACCACTGATGTAGCATAGACATAAGGGAGACGTGTTGTTCAGATTTGAGATCCTGATTATACATAAAATACCTTGTCTATCCATTAGATCTAACACCGAACAGCCTTATGAACTTGACAAAACCATTTTTTTTTTTAAATAACATCCTCCTACCTAATGTCATATCGGGCGGTGAATGGATGAAACCGGTGGAATGATACTCAAATGAGCCCGAGATCCATAGAGCTTTAAGTTACCCGACATTCGTCTTCTCAGGATAAGGGAAAAGCTCGGAAAAAACCTTACCCGGCTAACTTACCATAAGCGAAATTCGTACTTGCGACCTCTTGAACGTGAGGCAGACACGCTAACCATCACACTACCGAAGCGGGCAAAGGTATAAGGCCTTGATCGTATTTAATGTTAAGGAGAACAAAGTACCCTGTCTTAGGTATGCTTATTCTAGTTTTTCTATTAAGTTACAAAGGGTATAGGAGTGCGTAACTGAGTTGCCCCCAAACCACACCAATGCCCTACAGCAGACTAATGCAGCCCTTTGCGCTTCTAAATCGGTCTCTGGGAGGGAGGGATGAGCAAGAGACCCGAAAGAGGACCACATCCGGAAGATGACGTGCACAAGCTTGGACGGGGTCCCTGATGCTTCCAGATTGAACACATCTGCCGTGGTTCAAGCCCACCCACCAAGTAAACGCCATTACAAGACCGATGACAAAGTTAAGTGCAACTCCCTACCAGTGTAGGGAGTACAATCCTTTTTACGGATACCTAATGTAGTACTTCCAAAGCAGTGGAACACTAGAAAAACGTGGTGTTCAAAGTATACGTATAATGAATAATAACATTATGAACTTGTCCTGCCAATAGATATTAATAAATAATTTCTGATGTCGACCTGTTCATGAAACTGCACGAAAATGGAAATCCAAACCTTCGTTACATTGTAGTTAAGATTCAAACAATACAAAATAGCAAGATCTACAGTTGCCATACTCATAAGTAGCATGATTTTCGTATGAAGATCTATAGCTTTACCTAATAGTTAATCTCAATTTACTCTATAACAGAATTATCTTATGCAAATTCAGTGGTTTAGGTTACCAGCCTAATTTTTACTGCAAAATACATTTTTTGCATTTCTACTATTCATCAGTACTAATTGCAACGTTAATTGCATTAGTTAAAGCTATTAATAGTTATAAGGCCATTTAATTAGGATTAATAACATTAAATGTATGAGGTTTCTGTATGACTTTTGTTCCTTTACTATTTACAGCAATGTATGGTTCCTTTGGTTGGATTCTTATGGCAAATCATCAAGTTATTTAATCCTTACCTAGTACATTCATCCCTCTGTTGTCCTTCAAACGAGAAATACAAACAATCCTTTAGTTAACAAGCTACATCACTTTGCCATTGTTGCATTCTCTTTATCCTCATACACTGAACCAAAAACTAAAGGTATTAAAAATTTCAAAGAAAAGTGTAGACTAATTACTATTATTGAATTACTATTCTTATTTTCATACATTATTTGGGATATGTTTGGAAATATGAACCGCTAGTACAAAACGAATTTCGCCTTTCTCGCTTGTGGGTACTACTAATTTTGTTATACAGTTCACGAATCCTCGTAGCCAGAAGCAGGTGAAGCTGGGAGTGATGGCAAGATCGGGGCCAATATTTTCGCATTTCTTCAAGTTCATTTCGCTTTAAACTCAAGCAATTCGAATGAGTTTTCCCACCCAGTTCTTCCCTAATTGGACCGGCACTCCCTACCATCAATGTGCATTAATCACACGCAATTGTTTCTTTGTCAAAGTCATAAGTTAAGAACAGAGCAGTTAAGCCTGTCTACAAGCAAATGGTGGACATATAGAACACTTTCTCTAAACGTTTATTTCAAATTAAATTACATCCTGAAGGCGAGTTCAGATATTTTAAATGTAATTCCAACTTTTCGCATACTTATTAATGCTTGCAGTTGCCAATGATTAAAATTATGGCCATGTCTTGTTTCTAAAGCTGCCAAGTGAATAATGATTAGTCTGTGACTAGCCATTAGGGATAGGAATAGGGACAGAAGATACACGGAGGGGTTTGGCACTGAAACCAAGTTTCTTGTTCCTATGCCCCCAAGGGGGAGCCCCCGGAAGGAAGGATGAAGTTGAGGAGACACCGGGTGGCCAGATTCAGACTAATGGCACAGGTATTGACAGAGATCCCTAAGGTTTCCCAAGTTTGACGACACCTCGAAGCCTTTAAATCTCCCGGCGCCGACACGGGGACCTCCACGTGGGATCCAACTCTCCCAGATGCCATGCTCTTTTCCCCGGATTTTACAATCAGGCACGGAAAGAGTTCCCGTGCGCATATCATCCCTGCCAGACTGCACCTAATGCCTTGACTGACACTTCAGTTTGTTAAAGAGCCAACGGAATGAAGGATGAATGAAATTATTAATAAAACGAAATGGAAAGACAGGAAATTCGGAGAATGTAATTATCCTACCCAGCAATATCTTCATATCTGTTACATACTCACACACAGCAATAAGCTAATTCTTTCAATGCAGAAACTACAGAAAAGAAACACTGTAAGCTGATTTTAGTAAACAAATGAAAATTAAAAATTCAACTTTAATTTGTGTCAGGAGCAGAGCAACTCATTTTGAAATTCTTTTCAGTACCGCTTAGTTGCTTATAGAACATTTCTAGGCGTTTCTGAAGGTCTTATTATGCGTTTAGAGGTGCTGGTTTAGTCTCCATAAACAGAACTGGATTTGAATCAGCTTGAGGAAAGTGAGATAGGCAGTCAGTATCTGTTAAGTTAATACCCACATATGCTTTCTCTAACTATGGATATGGTATGGGAAACCAGCTGGATGTTGACTTTAGTCTACTTCATTACAAAGTGCCTAATCAGAGTTCTTGGGACAACTTATGAAGTGCTAATGTAATCACGAAACAGTGACCAGGCTATGACTTCAACATGCTAAGACTGAGGGAATACAACAAAGCAATAACAAACTGTGAAGCGGTGAGATTACGTTAAAACTATTGTCACGGAAGTAGGCCGTTTATTGCCTCTTGGCAGTGATATACTCGGTCCGGAGACGAATTAGCAGATCACTGATAGGTGCACACAGCATGTTAGTCACGCAAGTATAGCCGCAGTTGCATTCACCGCAGCCCTCGTTGGATTTCTCTCCAAATACCTCTCTGTAATATCAACAGTCTTTTAGTAAGTATCTCAAAGCTGTATCTAACAGTTCTGAAGCAGAATGAAAATATGTAATCACTTAAGTGAACCTACATCAAGCGGGATGGCTCAGGTGGTAGCTTCTGAGAATGGCAAGGGAGAGTTCTAGGGTCCGATTTTCGTGGGACAGAACACTCCAACTTTTGGTCTTATTGTAATTTTCCCAAAATGCTGGGGAGCGCGATAGACGTTCACGAAAGTTCTTGTCCCTGGGGTTTTCTAATTTAATTTCCCTTCATATATCAGTTTTGCAGGGTCAAGTGGGATGGGCGGTTTTGTGTGTCGGATGCAATGAGTGTTGTTTGAGAAGAACGATATTTCTTGGTAGGCAAAGAACCTTTTAACCAAAATTCTGCGTGAGGATTAGGATGTCTGGGGATGTTAAACCTAGAAACGTTGGGGGTCCCGCTCTACCACGCCTACCTCCATCGTATTTAGCTGTTCTTCATGCACTCTCTTCGCTAGCTCAATCTATTTCGCATTTTAGTGTTGGGGAACCAATGGGGGGGGGGGGGGGGGCACGGTGCTGTGTCTCGTATGCGGTGGGTTTACTTTTGACGAGAATAATGTTTCTCACCAGGCATAGAAACATCTGCCCAAAGCTCTCCCTGAGGATATGAATGTCTGGGGATGCTCAACCTGTAAACGACAGGAAACACTCTGTGCTGTGTCTGCTGCCTTTAGATCTAATCGTGCCTTGTCCACTCCTCCCGCCTCCTTCCCTCCCAGATTTAGTAGGCGCTATAGGTCTAATCTTGGTCTCTGCATTGAAATGCTCCTTAATTGCTAATCCCTGTCCCTAATTGAACCAGTGTCAGTGTCAGTGTCAGTAGTTTCTCTGCGCGTGTAGTGAATGCAGAATTTTTAATATGTGATGAAGCAGTGTGAAAAGCCATTAATACCTCAATCTATAACATCCATTTAAGCCACTGTAGTTTCAAATTATTGGTTTTCGGCGTTCTGATAAAGAAATATGCAATTACTTTAATATATGCTTAGGAAAATGTGCCAAAATCTGCGTGCCTTCATTACCTTTTTTCCACTAATACTTGAACGCAACAAATTGAAAGTTTACTACACATTGATATGTTCTTTTTATGTCACTAGATCAAAGAATCTCAGCAGCCAAGGGCTTAACCTCGGACCTAGGTTTGGTAGGGAGCCGAAGTGTGCGAAAGCTACAATTAAAAAAATTATCTGACGTTTATGGTGCAGCTAGTTTTGAAGATTCTCGCGTTTCGCCAAGGACCTTGGTTTGGTACATTTAAGGTGTCACAATAAGCCAAAAATTGGCAAAACTGTTGATGACTTAACAGTAGTCTGCACTGGGCACTTCTTACAATTGACCACGCTTAATTTGCGAATACAGTGCTAGAAGTATTTATAAAACAAGATAATTAGTGACCCACGCTTTTGCATTGGCCAATAGCTCTTTGTAGCGTTTTCAGTATTGTGCTCAGGGTAGAGAAGAGTGGCTGAATAGATGAGCAGTTAATCTGATTCTAGTATACCGGTAATGGAGTTTTATTTTTAGAAAAGGGTCAATACACCATATTTCCAGCACCGGTGGGCTTAGAAAGAGAATAAAATTACACGACGATGTAAAGACCGAGCGTGCGACCAACCACCAACTTGTGGTTCCCAGACGCACTTCTGTGAACAAGCAAAAGCACTTGTGTAGACGGACCACTCAACCCTAGCACACCCTAAGGACAAGTCCCTCTTGCGTCTGCCACCAACAACGTTTCCATCGATTTCACGAATAAAACAAATTAGGATATTTACACATGGGGAAAGGTTACTTTTAGCAGAAAGCGTTTGGACACATGAAGGGAGAAGCTTGAAAATATTTTCACCACTTCATTTAGATGCCTTTGAAAGCGACTCTTTGAGAAGGCGTGAAGTTACCCTAATTATAGGCAAGATTAATAAAATGTGGAAAGTTTCCTTTTCGGAGTATGTTTGTGTGTTTAGGTACGCATAACCTAGTTTCAATCATCAAATCAATAACAAATGGGTTGCGGGATATCTAAACATCGCATGCTCTCATCCTGTGTTCCTACCATCATGCAGAGACCTTGTATTGAGTTACTGAAGTTGCAATATATCATCTTAAGCTAATATAAAAATAGGGGACTATCAGTTTTCTAAAGGGATGAAAATCAGTAGCTAATATACAAAAGTCCACATTTTCTTATTGGTCCTTTTAGATTACGAAAGTAAAACAGATGCATCTTTTCAACATATGGTTTCCACTTCCTACGTACTAAAATAGCTCTTACAAATCTTGGTAATGAGAAAGCAATAGGAGATAAACGTGGCGGAACAGAATATTAGAAATAAACGGGTGCCTTCGTGCTTTGACAATAAAATGAATCCAAGAAGTATTAAACATTTATGTCTATTCTCTAATACATTACTGCAGCTGATCTGATCTTAATGTGAAATAAAACACTAAGATATGATATACACAAATATTAATGCGAATTGAAGGTGTGAAGCTGGCATACACTAAAACTAGGAAATACGCGTATTTGACTGCTTACTTACTAATTGAGGGTCAACATATTGATTTTTTGTTGTTTAACGACGCTGTCAATTGCCGGGATCACATCAGCGTCGCCGGTGTGCCGAAACTTTGTCCCACGGGAGTTCTTTGACATGCCAGAAAATCTACTGGCATGGAACTGTCGTTTTTAAGCACACTTAAAAACCATTGGTCTGGGGCGAATCTGAACCCGCGACCTTGGGATCAGTAAGCCAGCGTCTAACCAACTGAGCCACCCAGACCGACGAGGGTCAACAGAAATTACAGTAAAATCAGTATACATATAGCCAACGGTGAAATCTTCTGTTAATATGTTCTGTAGTTATCTTAAAAATGTCAAAGGATCAACCTCATTTGTGCATCTTTCTCGGAAATTATTTCAAGCAGAGAGCTGGAATTTTCCCTACACTTTAAGAGGTTCTATTTTATGTCGCTGAATAAAAAAATTGAACTCTTAGTATTATTCCAGATTTTATGTACTCTTTTTCTCTCTCTGATGAAATTTAATTAACGTTTTCGCACAAAATTTGATGACAAAATGTTCATATTTTACAATGTTTGGAATTAAAAAATATGAGGTGCATTTCATATTGATTTACGCTGTTGAATAACCCACATACCGTCCACTACTGGTTTGGAATTACAGCTGCAAATACGTAGTACACTGGGCTGCAAACAGCAACCAGAACCATAGAGAGGAGAGTAATCTATACAAACTACAGTGATTTCTACAACTGCTGTCATTACGCGGGTGGTCAACATGGAGTGCGATCATCAAGGACAGAGCTGGGCGATGTGGTTTCTGTGGAAAGAGGATGTAAACACCGTAGATATTCACAAACGATTGGACAGTGTGTGTGGAGAGCAAGCACAGCCATGGAAATCTGTGGATGAATGACTGAACACATGGCCGCAAATCAAAGAAGAAGGGAACAGTCCATTCAGAAAAGTGACTATGCAGACGCTGATCAACATCTTTATTAGTTAGGACTAGGTAGACGGAGGGCCTTTCATAATTGGAGCACAATACCGTATGCAGGCCATAGTGGGCCCTTTTTGTCCCCAATGTGAACCCTGGGAGTTTGGGATGAAAGGAAAACACGAAGAGCGACCTGATCCGGATGACGATGTCCGCTAGCAAGAACAGGGTTCCTATTCCAATATGATGCAAATCCCGAAGCCAGATAAGCTCCACCTGTAACCCAGGCTCTCTTGCTGGGCAAGGCAGCTTCGGTCCTCCCAAATACTAGCAAGGAATGATTCCAGAAGTGAATTTCACCGTTCTACCGCAACATACCAGTCGCAGTCGCCTGGCCTTACTATGTAAAACAGATGAAGTGAAATAAATGAAAGGAAATTCTGGTAGAAGGGGATCCACATCACCATTTGCCTAGTAACCCGGGGAAATCAAGAAAAGTTCCGCGGTCAGCCCGACAAAAATTGAACCCAGGAGCTACTGAATGCGAGCCTCACATGTTACCACGCAGCCACTTCGCTTGATGGACATCTCTAGAGTAGAGCATCTTATGCAGAAAAGCTACATGCAAATGGCCACGTCAGGATCTCTCTGCACTGCAGTGTCCTCAAGGGAGTCATCTGCCAGGTGGGCAGACAAGTGTAGCACAAAGACAACAGTTCAAGCACATCATCAGTAACCCCCTTCGCAGCACATCCAGAACCCAGAAGGTTTCATGTCCAAACTCAGGACTGGGGACTAGGCTTGGCTCCTTTACTATGAGACGGAAACTAAATCACTACAATTGAGGTATACATACAGAAAGCCTCCGACTGAAAAACTCCAGAACGGGCCCTTGGTAAGCAAACGTGTGGTCACAGTATTTTGGGACAAGAATGAGATCATCCCCATTGGCCAGTTCTCACTTAGAGGAACAGCAAGTAGTTAACTTGAATTAGGTGCGACCAACCCTGAAAAAAGGATTTCTAAGAAGGCCGAGAGAATGTGTCAAATAGGTGGTGCAGTGTACAGCTTAATGGAGAATATACTGAGAACTAGACACACCAGCCGAGGCATAGAGGCTCTAAGTGAGTATAAAAATAGTCAATAAAGTGTAAATCGATAGGGAATGACCCTCACGCAACTCTAGTTCGTTGCACTTGACATATTTCCCTTAAGCTTGAGAAGTTTGAATCTTGTAATTGTTACAGCTGGTGTAAAATGTAATTTGGACTTTTTCTGTATTGAAATTTAGCTTGTAAAAGATTGTCCAATTCTACTGATCACACATATCACTCAGCTGCATGCATTTCTAACACATTCAGTACATATTAAGAAATACAATAAAATAATTCGTGGGTGAGGTTTAACTAGCACTACTTCCATTTAAACAATTGCTAAACTGTTTATATGCTTTAGACACCTAGTAAACCATACAGATTCTGAATGAAGAACACCTACTTTCACTAAACTTTCAAACCGTATTTGATTACATTAAATTTCACAGTTACCATTAAATCATGGGGCAGAACTTGAAAGAAACAGCAAGAATATTCTAGGGCTTTTCTCTCTTATTAAATATACCATTTTGGGAGATACGAAGTAGACTAAATATACAGGTGCCCTCTTATGAATTAGGTAATGAGGATCTGGTTAACTGTTCCTCTTTAACCATGGGTTGGGGAAGAGCAAGGGCAAGATGGCCTTCAGGTGGTTATCCCAGACGCATGGGTTTTGTCAGCAAGACCGACAAGTTTCCAGCATTAATGCCGTGCTGTGACACTGTACCTTCTGATTAGTTAAATTTTATGGTTGTAGTTTGGTAACTACTGCACACAAACTAACGCTCCATAAAAACCTTTTCATAGAATATGAACCTCGAAGAGTTGTTACGCGAATTAGTGGGCATCCTATACATTAAGTATTTGCGGCCTAATATTATTTAATCTAAATCTCTACTATTGTCTACTGTTAAAGGTAACCTACGGTTTTCTAAAATATTTCCTTACATTTAAACACAAGAACACTTTGAAAGGCTGGAACCTGGTTCTAAATACCCCCTGTATTATGTCACGACGCTTTTTACAACACGGTAGGTTCTCAGATTATTACTCCATTTCTTTGTTTTCATTAGTGTTATGATAATATGAAAAGGAAACCTCGAGGTTGTAACATTGACCTGTTAAAGCCGTATCCTCACATTTGCTTAGTGTATCCTTCTGTGGTCACAAGACTTTCTCTAATTAGTTAGCTCAACCGCAGGGATCCTTACTTCAGAATTTACGTCTGCGGCAAGGAAACCAACAAATTTACTGGCACTTACCGCGATTACCATACCTCCCTTTATCCAATTAACACCCTCTGGTTTACGTCACACGTATGCTCTGGTTTACATGTGCAAGACCAGACACCGAATCCCCATATCCCCAAATGTGCTGCGGATTTTCTTATGCTTTTACCGTCATCTCAAATTTCATTCACATTGGCAGCAATCCATGATTAACACCCAGCGTGAATGAATTCATGCAAGCTATAGCTGACTCCAAAATGTCGCAAAGATGAAGAAGGTTACAACAGACAGTAGAGGAAATGTGAAATTATTCATGACATACATTTCTAGAACTCTGCCTCTTCTGTCCTAGATTAAAATAATGGGCACCACGCATCAGAATTAATTGATATTCTACATAATAAATTCTCGCTACTTTTCACAGTCATTGCTAACATATGTGGCCGTGACAGATGTCTATGTTAAGTTTTCCTCTCCTTCTCCTTCTTTCTTCTATACCAGCCTAATATCAGTTTCAGATTTATAAATGTGATAGTGTTTCGAGGTGGTACATGGTGAGTATTTGGAACCATCTGGCCTTTACTTTCGTAGTCACTAAATGCTAATTCTATAGGTTCAGAAAAGAACGCCTCAAATTCTTACCCAGCGCCACATTGGGCGTAGCACGCCAAATATATCAAAATAAGACTAATCAAATTGTGCATCCCACTCTGCAGGAATCAAACTTAACAAAATGGTTCTGTTCAAACATACTTGGTGGTTAAATGTTTCATTTTCTTTCTTGTAAACCAATGGTTCCCAAATATAACCAGCTGGTCCCTCCCTTTCCTAGTTCTGCAGTCACGTTGCTCCCGTATGCCTATTAAAAATGTACTTGTATCCTAAACATAAGTATTTAAAGGAATATAAAATAAATCAGCACCTCAATGTTAACCACAACTCAAATATGCAAAACAATTATATGTTGACAAATCGTCAATATAAAGATATTTCAAATCAAAGTTACTTGAAAGGCACTGAAGCAACACCTCAGAACTTTAATAGTAATTTATTTTATTTATCTCACGAGAACAAGGAACAATCTACTGCCCACCTACAAGTATTGCGATGAAAATGCAGACGACAAAGGTAATTTAAAAAAGGCACTCCTCACCGCTCCAAGAAACGTGTTTCAACAGACTCTCTTAATGGTTGTAGATTCTACTTTGGGCAGGCATGGTATTGCAAATTGCTGTCATATAGCAGTTCCACAAGGAATATAATGACGGTGCTCAAGTAGGGTTTTGTTGAAAACTTTATTAGAACTGTCTTATGTTGCGCAGACAGAAGGGGAACGAAGATGCTGCTCTCTTCTTTTCCAAAGTAGGAGGTGAATACCCTCACGAAATAGCCTGCACAATGAATGTTATCGGGTCCCTCTACAGTTACCACAACCTGTTTTATTCGCCTTATAACCGTATATGGACCATTCCGGAAGCAATGAAAGGCATCTAGCTGAAAACTTCTATAAAGATAACCAGCACTGACCTAAAAAGGAAAAATCGAATAAACTTTCTGTCGAGGAAAATAAAATAATGCGTATGAAACGCAAAGGAGTATCAAAATGTTTTGGTATATCGTATTTTTCAATGATTTTCGAAGGTCAAACAAAAGGAAAATAAGTACGGGTAATGACACAGGGGTGATGAGTTGCACAAAGGGTAACCCAAGAAGTAAAGTTAAAAGCACGCACTTAGTTTCTTATGAGGAAATGCTCTCTTTGCGTTACCGTAGCACTATCTTTATGCTGATTTAGACAGCTAAACATAGAATAATAACGTATCTTGTTGCACTTGGAACAACAGAAAAGAACTTAAGCTCTCCATTAAATTATTCTTCTAAGATGCCAGAGCTGATTCTACAGTATATTCAACCGCAATTATTATATTTTTATGCAAAGAGAAAGGTAAAAAATGGCTAAGAGGTCTTAAAACGTCTCTGCCACCTTTTTATCCATTTAATCGATTCGTGCTTTTTTTTAAATGATAGATATGATACCTGCACCAGATAGGTATTTTAGCAACCAATTTCAAAACACAAAACTTCAGCGCCTTTTACTTCCTCTACTAACTATAACATAGAAAGCTATTGTATTCCACCCAAAAATAATATACAAAGATTTCACCGGAAATATATTGTGTTTCGAGGCCTCCCTGAACCACCACACCGTATAATTCAAAATGAAAAGTTTGTTAAAAGCCAAACTAGCTGTTTAAGTTCAGCATCTTCCAAAGACGCGACGCAAATATTTTGAAGAAAACCCCACTACTTTAAATTAACTGTTACATGGAACATTTGTGAAGTGTTTATTTTCTCAAAAATGACCTTTAACGACTTTCATTAAAAGGATATTTTCATGAAAAATGAAATGTGTATCTTGAAATTTCTTAGAACAACCTCTGAAGTCTTCATAATCCTGAGTGAAGGACAAAATCTTACACGCACACGCGCACGCGCACGCGCACGCGCACACGCACACGCACACGCACGCGCACGCGCACGCGCACGCACACGCACACGCACATATATTGTTTGTAGAGCAAATCACTTCCCAGATGTTTGTTTTTATTGGTGTGAATTTTTAAATACTAAATACTAAAATGACCGCCTCCGTAGCGCAGTTGGTAGCGCGCTTGCCTCTGGCGCGGAGGACCCGGGTTTGATCCTCGGTACCAGCATGGGGATTTTATCCCCTCTGGGAGGTCTGGCACGGGGTGCACTCAGCCTCGTTAGGTCTCGGGGGGACCAATTGAGGAGCTACTTGATGGAGAAGTAGCGGCCCCAGGTCTAGAAGACCGCATAACTGACCGGGATGGCTCGGGGCGCTGACCACGTCCCACCCTCCAGTACTGCACCTCACCGATGACGCCTGTAGTGGGCAGAGGTGGGGGACGCAGCGGCTGGGCGGTAGGCCTTGGCCCCTTGTGGGCTGTCGCGCCGGGGTTTAGGTTTTAAATACTAAAATATTTGACTATCGCACAAAGCCTACTATAAACCCACATTCCCATTTTACCCGAAGAAAATAAGCAATAAGATAATTTCTGCAAATGTTTATCTCGGTTAACCGAAAGAAGATAGGACAATAAGGGCTTGTAGGAATAGTTCGTAAAAGATTCGAGAAAGTCATGTGACTGTAACACATCGGATATCTTAAAATAAGTTTCCTGAACTTCCGAAAGAATAATTACACAGTATATTAATTTAATAATTAGAAGTCAGTAGACCTTTGTCACGAATAAACAAAGAATATTGCAATACGGAATTAGACACTTTAAAGGGCAGACATTGAGAAGCTTCCGAAATCTCATCCTGCAAGGCATGTAGCCACCCACCCATCCCTCCATCTTTTGCTTGAATTGTGTGCTTCCGTGTTCCAGATATAATAAACAGTATCTTCCGACAACGACATGGAAACACGTTCGAAAGCAACTGCCCAGATTTGAAACATCTTGATTACTGCGGACTACTATGCCGGCATGCCGTCCCTTGTCCCGGGTTTGTGATGTCCAGTGCTCGGGTTTACTTCCACTTTTGGAACAAAAGGCGATGATGAGCTGGTCCACAGGCTTGAATTAAACGTGTACATATCTCACATCTGGGCGTGTCTTCATTGTTTCACTTACGCAAGAGTAGAAGCACACGTTGTTTGCAGCAGCACTGTGCTCCAGTACAATACAGGAAATTCCACTCCATAGCAAACACAACTTGCCATTTCAAGCACTCTAGAATTGTTTATAGTACATCCGTACAGGGCGTGTCTAGACCAGACTGGTAAGTTTTTCAACCAGATAGGTTAAATTTCTTAAAACTCCCTTTTTAGCGTGACCTGTGATGCTTTTTTAATGAAATACGAACTTACTATAAAACTGAGCTGATTACTGTTGTAAAAATGATTGACATAAATAATGTGCATAATGCTACAGTTATTTACATATTTTTCAACGGATTGCACTCCTCTTTAGAGGACCTGCATCCCAAGGACTTACAAGCCAGTGTATTGAATCAGTAGCCAGCCTGTCGAGGAGCAAGCAGACTTTGGATTGTTGCATGTCCAGGATGAACGAAAAGCCCAATGTCTGGAATAGTGGTAAAAAAGGAAATGAAATGTAATGATAAAATGGATTACAGGAAAATTCGTGGATCAAATTATTCAACCAAGTATTCGCTTAGCGCCCGAGGAAAACCACCAAAAAATCTTTGATCAGGTTGGTTGCCCCGGGTGCTTTTGAACCTGGAACCGCCCGAATGCGAATTGTAGATACTACCGTGGTGTTACATTGCTCAGCATAGCTATTTGCAAGATTAAAAAAATTATTCGTTAAAAGGTAGAGTTAACTTCAGTGTTAAATCGATCATTATAAACCCCATCACTACAGCAACTGCAGGAAAAAGCCTCTCACTTAAGCAATTTCCGACATCAGTCATTATCCTGATTTTAGCTATTGCGTGGACTGTTGACCTCATGATTTTGGTCCTATACAGAGAAGCACAGTGGAGGTTCGACATTCAAGCAACAGTCCCAGCAGTTGCAAGTAAGATGATGAGGGTTTCATTCTCAAAATGAGCAGATAGAGTAAGGCATACGATTATAAAGTGCAATCCCCTTCCTTCTCCCTTTAAACATTTCCTTTTTGGTAGTGTCTATCATGTTCTTGAACTCAAATGGGGCCTTTGAGCCTATGGCTTGTATGAAAACTTTCTTTAACTTTGTTAACTGTTAACTGTCCTGATCAAGTGCAATAGCCTAATTTACAGCAGAAACGCATGAATGGTTCGAGAACTATCGAACGATCGAAAAATTCTTTGCCCCCATTCAAAGGGATATTATCAGCGTAGTAGAGTCACCGGAAAAATATGAAGTCAGCATAACTAGATTTTCGAAATAATGATTCTCTCTTTCTTCATCATGTAGCTCCTTAATTGGTGCTCTCACGAGACTAGGTGGTCTCCGTACGACTCCTAACCCAAAGGAAAAAATCCATGATATAGTAATGCTCTGTAGACGTCCTGAAAGTGTGCAATAGGGCAAACAGCAAATTACTTTTTATTCAAATGCAGAAAAAGCGTGGATGATTAATACATTTCCAGTAACAGAGAACGAAAAGTATGAGACATTTTTCATTTTCATTTTATAGAAGCAATTGTACTGTCACAAATAAATAGGAAAAAGCGTTCATATAAACCAGAAACAATTAACACTTCAGGTTTAGGAACGAAATATTGTTTTATTTTTATTTCCCTAAGTATGGATAATTCAACGGTTAATTAATTGTTATAATATTTCTACTTTTACTTTTATTAAGACACGGAATTTTATCCAATAAATATTATTCGAAGTAGAGAAAATCTCCTCTGATTTCATTGTTCACATAGTTACTTATAAATCATTATTCTAAGTCCTCGTAAAGGTACCTAAGGATTTTATAAAATAAAATTATTACTAATTCTGGATTGTTTGTGCATTACCTATGTTGCTATTAATGTAAAAAATGTTTTTCAAGCAGAAAAATGAGCAGTAATTATATTCCAAATAACAAAACTGCGTTCCTGAATGACTTGCTTCCTCTATTTCGTGTGATGGTCTATACGGGCTAAGGTGACTAACAACGGGGCTTACGGCCTTTATGAGTATATCTTGGGTAAATAAAGTTATATGGCCAATGATTTCGGGGATTCCTTGCATCTAAGCACACAATCTTTACAAAAACGTGGGTATTCTAATTGCCAAGATTTACCAAAGTAAATCATGAGCCCTAGGGAGGGGGGATTAAGGTAGATCATGGTTATCGTAGGTGTAAAATTTTCACGTTGATGGCAGCAATTTGCAGTAGTTGTATCGTTTCGTAAGCACCGCCGGGGTAGCCAACTATTACAATTTGACTGAAATAATACTAAATAGCATGTGCTATATCTCGTTACAGTACAATCATAACGTACAAGTTTGAGTGTGTATAGTTGCTTTGAAATTGCTCTCCCCAGTGAGTCTAATGTTATTCATGAATAAGTTTATCAAAATAGCTATAAATAGCCAAGAAGAAGTGACTTAAATGTTCCACTATGCTAACCATGTGTTCGCTGTTTAAAAGTGAGACAAATGAAAATTGTACACTCTGTATGTATTAAATATCAAAACCATGACTTAAGGAATGCGTATTGTGACGCAGCGGCTATGCCCAATGTTATCGGGAGGCCCGCGCCTGGCAGTGGGAAGTGTAAATATATAATGCGCGCACTCGCCCAGCGTAAACACTATAAGAGCTATCACCAAGGAACTAGAACCTTCTGGATGTTTCCACACCTCGAAAGTTCTGGAAAACTTCAATGAAGCAAGTGAGCCCTGCGATGTTCGAGAGTGATTAAGCCTGGTGAATGGGAAGACTGGGAAAGTAAATCAAAGGGGTCTGATTCAGAGAGTGCGTTAGTGCGTACGTTTCTGGTGAGACGAGAAGCACTGTTCTCCGAGCGAGGTTTCTATATAAATGTTCTGCAACGTAATGTATCTTATTGGGCAATAAATGAATGAAATATTTGAAATGATGCTCATGTGAGCGTACTTCTCAGGATAAACGAATACCTTAGTTACTGCACGGGATCAATAACGTCTTGTGTTCGACTCCCCAGCGAGTGCACCGTCCAGAAGAAGAAGCTACTTTGGGTGTATTTTGTCAAGCCGCAAAGTCTCGGAAGAAAACAATTGAAAGTGAACAGTGGAACATTAGTGAAGGGATAGAGTGTGTTAAGTAAATTCCCGGCGAAGGTTAAACTAACTCATTAAGCTACAGTAACAACTAAGTGAAATAGTGTTTTAAAAAATCTGGTGCGTTGGAAACACATTACTTTCTCTGCTCTTGATACAAACTGTAATTCCCATATCTTCTTCATGTTAGTCGAGATAAACATTTGCAGAAACTATCTCATTACTATTTTTCTTGTAGGTGCAAGATAAATATGGGAATACAGTAGGCTTTGAGCGATAGTAAGATCTTTTAAAACCTTGAAATTTCATTCTCTTAGCACGATCAAGAGATAAAGTGAATAACGGTCTTTCATTTGAGAAAATCTAAATATTACAAAACACACAAAAAACAAGGAATATATCTGAAATAGTTCACTCCACAAAATATATGCATTTGTACATAATTTGTGTTTAAACGAGATCCACGTTTTTTGTATAGTAAGATATGGTCCATCTCTAACGGTTTACCAGTTGTGCAAAAGTCATCAAGGGTAAACAGGACTACATGGACTATAGCCAGAAATTTGAAAATACATATTTCATTCGTCATGAAAATATCAAACATATGGCATTTTAATCAAAATCGTGAGAGCCATTTTTGAGAAATCAAGCTTTCCGAAGCATTTTCTGTTTAAAGGGTAGTTTGCGATGGAAGATTTTTCTCCAAAATCTTTGTGCTACATTCTTCCAGGATATTAATGTTAAATGGACATTTTGTTTTTTAAATGACTTTTCGTTTTTGAATAATGCTGTTGACAGGCAAACTCACAGACACACACACAAGCACGTACATACATGGATGTTTTTCTAAAAATGATTTTTTGTGTTCAGGGGATCTCAAAACACATATTTCCGATGAAATCTCTACATCGAAATTTTGGGTGGAGTACAATATTTCCCCTACTTGCTATACACAGTACAGATAGTAAAAATTGGACGAAGTCAAGGTATGCGCAAACACGTGTACGTCCACAGTGTAAAACACATACGTATAGCAACGAAGCTTAACTAACTGCTGAACTCACAGACAGACATGCATGACCATTGTCGCGTCAGCAACTGGTCCTTGTGGCGGTGGTGGGGGAGGGGGGGGATAAAAAGTATACACTGTGAGTAAAGTAAACAATCTCAACCACATAAACCGCATTGCAATTTCGGACGTTCTTACAGCATAATCAAATCATCTTTAAATGTGTTGAATTGTTGTAAATTTAATTACTTCCACACGCGCTTCCCGGAATGACAGAATTACGTAAAATGGGAAATTATTTACTTCTATGTTAATGCAAAACAAAGTTTCCTTGCAGGTTCCCTTGGAAGTCTCCACCTACTATGTATTTTCTTGCTTTCTTCCACCACTAACATTTTACACCCCACCGCAAGGTTATTCGGTTGGGAGATATAATGAAATGCATTTCGTAATGTGTTCAGTAAGCCCCGACGCCGTAGGCGCCATGCTATTCTACTTTTGCCTTTTCAAGAAACATTAAAGCTTGGAGAAAAAAGAAAAGAAGAGCCTGTGCCCACGTGACTGCAAAGAAATCCTGGCTACATGTTGGGAAATGGATTCTCTGGTGCGAGTCATATCACGGAATTTTAACGCCCCGTCAGCAGCTGCCTATTCAGTGCCCTGTAAAAATGTGCCCAGGATTAATTTCTTCTCAAGTGCAAGTTGATAACAAATAATACCTCACATGCAGAGTAAAGCTTACTTACGAAAGGGAACGTGTTTTTAAAACACATTTTGGTTAGTTGTGACAATTGGGAACTACACCGCATTTCAGAAGGTTTAAATAACTATCTCTTCAGTTTCTCCCTACGATGCTTCTTTCTTTTCTTTTTTTCTGTATAGTGATTATTTATAACACTTTTTGTTAGTGTTCAGACGGACTAAGGTAAAAAAATAAATTGCACGCAAACAATTCAGTTGAGCTTTTGCTATCAAAAAAATAAATAAATAAATAAATATATATATATATATGAACAGACTCAATTAACTTAATTTTATTTTGGAGTATCCATTTATTCCCATAAAGGCCTATACGAAGTGGCTTCCAACCTAATAAAGACTGCTGTAAATGTTATTTCTCAAAAGGCCTGCTTAAATAATATTAATTATTTGTAATTATTGTATGTATCTACTATTTACTTGTGTTATTTCCACCAGGGAAGAAAGTTTATATTTTTCAGTAGAACACCGCTGAAGAAATTCAAATCCAAACGGATTAATGATTTTCTGAAACATAGCAGTTTGGAGCTGAAACATGGGAAATCTGAAATATCTATGGTCAATGAAAATACTGGAAAAATACACAAGATATGCTACCTGCCTGTTGAATGAATGCAGAAGACAGGCAGGGGAAACTAGTGCAAAAACATAACAGGTAAGCTGTATTAGTTCAACATTCCCATCGTGTAGCATGGACAGGTCCCATATTTACCTGGCCAGGCCACAGAAGCGCCCTCGCCTGAAAACTGCACTATTTCGCCAGACAAGTGGTATAGCTTTAGCATTGCTTTCATGCGACCAACGCAACAGCTACCTCTGTTTTGTATCAAGCTACATAGCGCTCATTTATAATGTATTCTGGAAAATCTACTTCATATCGTTTAGTAATTTATCCAAAATATTTACCAACTTAACCGGAATAATGTCCAGAATCTTCTTGGCCATGAATTGTGTGGTGTGCCCTTCGTACTATTCCTATAAAAATGTGGTCTATATATAGTGGGAAATAAGCAATTTTGTTGCAGAGTATTTGGTGCAAAGTCACTCATACTCTGTTCTTTAAGCTTTATAAGGTAACAGTTTTTGTGAGTTGAGTATAGATTCTTCATATGTTCCCTGTTATTTGTAAACTGTTAATATGTAAATAGTAAACATCGCGAAACAGGGTTCACAAGTATTTGTGACAGAATAATTTTTATTGTTACTTGAATAATAACTCATAGTGGAGAGCACCCGGAATTAGCTTGGTAGGCCTGACTTAAGGCTAGCCTTCCAGCCTAAGTGTGGTAGCCCTGGACCAAAGAGCTACCTGAACCATGAACTTGCAAGGTTTCCCTATTACCAAGGCGGCCCGGGTTCAATCCCAAGGACCCGTATGTGATACTCCTGGTGGACGAAGCGGCTTCTGGGTGGGTTTTCTCCAGGTTCTCCGATTTCTGCCACCATTAATTCCACCAAATGCTCCATCAACTTTCCCTTCATCCATTTTGCCTGTATTTCATATCATACTCTTCCGCAATCTCATACCTGGTACTAGGCTTCGCACCCGCTTCCAGGTCTTCACTCTGTCCGGTCCATAAGTTCATCTGCTCCCCGACAGGCATATGACTCTAGGTACAGGCTTGTAAGTCCTAGGGGGTCTCAGTCCTCTGCACGGGGAGGGTAATAAGATAAAGAAGAGAAGATGAAAAATTGTAAAGAGTACAGTGTGGGCTTTCCGCTACTGATGAACTGTTGTGATTTGGCTATCCATTATAGGAAACTCTAGTATTATGAAAGATAAATTCCTCTTGTTATTAAAATGTGTTAAAATCGAAATAATTTGTTCATGTTATGTATATACTTCTTCCGGCTTTGGTCACGAATGCGTCCTGATGTTACATTTCCCCGAGTTTCCGTGGTCATACATGCAGAAAATCTAGAGAATCAATGTATAGCCGCGACACTACAATATTCACCCTGTATCTACTGGTTTAGACTACTACAAAGTGACTTGACTTGTGAACTCATTGTTGACACATTTGATCAAGCGAACAGTCGTACCGTACAGGGGCACGAATGTCCCACAAAGTGCGAGCAAAGATTGTCCACCAGGAATTAGTAGGGGAAAGAGAGCATTGAGCTGGGAGCATGGTGCAGCATCGTAAATAGCCTGTGATTGGACAGACTTTCATAATTCAAAAAGCGCTGGTTTATTGTGCGGAATAAAGCCGAGTTACACGACTCGCTCACCTCCATTATTTTTCTGCCAGGTGGTTCTGATGCCTGTGTTAAACCGTGTTATGTCAAAGCGCTCGCGTTTGTCAATTAAAATCCAATGTCCTTTAACCTGATCACCATTAATTATAAATAAAACCATAAGAGCACAAATATTGAGTTTCTACAGCACCAGGTTTATTGCGTTCCGGAATTATTTTCGCTTACATTGTTTTGCTATTGAAACTGTTAATCTTGTCGGGTTTCGTCGGAGGTTTATCGAATTTAAAGGCATCAAATGATCGAAACGGCTTTTCGAGCGTGAAATGTGGATTCATATTTGACAGCTTAACACCAGGTGACAGAATTCTATGCTCAAAAGGAAAGTGACAGCAGACATCAGTAAAAACGCGCGTAAAGCGCTGGTACTTGGCTTAACAGATTCAAAACACATTCCACTTATGTTGTGAATAATTCTTATGATGGGAATTTTAAACAGCTCTTCAGTTAGAAATCTTCAAGTTTGTTTGATTTAAGACGACTCAGATGGTTTTTAGAATCAAATGACTGCCAGCTGTCAGCTTACTAAGGCAATGCATCTCTGAAAACCCCCTGAATTGACGATTTACAATTTGAGAAACCTGAAACCTTTATCACAATAAAATAACGATTAAACAAAAATCTAATGCGCTAGGATGTGCTATCTCATATGAATTTGAGAACTCCTTGTGGTTTATCGGAAAAAAATGCAAGTTGGAGAATTTAATCTTGTGTCGGCATGTTGCCATAGTAACCCAGTGGCTAGAGCAGTCGGGCGGAGACTGGAAGATCCGTGATTCAAGTTCCGGCTATGGCAATGAATTTTTCAGTCTCATTCTACCCGTTTCCAACCTTGTCCTACACACGGTTAGTGTGAAAGAGAAATTAATTTCCATTAAATACAAAGCTTCAATCATATTTCCGCAATTGTTTTGTAAATATGCACGTTCTTGTTCTGGATTTAATCTACTTAACTGTGTTAATTGAAAACTGCTCCCCGTATCAAACGGTATTTTACATCCAACCAGGGATTTTATATTGCTTTTAATAGACCGTTGAAGAATCCTAAATTGGAGATTTTTTAAAATTCAAAATCCATTATCCTAGATAAAAAAGAATAACCCCATTGCATTAAGGCCCTTATGAATATCAAGCTGTGAAAGTATTTAAAAGGATAACACAATTGTTACATTTCAAAAATTGTATACGAGTCTCTTAGGTAATCATTTATGTAGTTCTGGTGAAAATTAGAATTTGTTCTGTGAAAGATTTTGACACATAGAGCATTTTAAATAATTAAAAATACTTTTAAAATGTTTTTAGACGATGAACATTGACAATTTGAATGTACTTTACTATGCTCAGGAGTGTTTCAGAGACCGCACGGATGTGATATTATTAAATCAAAGGGCCGAAATGAAAGTATGGAATAGAAGTGCAGCTAAAAGCGTAATGTTCAACGTTTTCACTTTTTTCAGATTTTCTTCCGATGACACAGGTGCATTGCCATAGGGAAGCTAGTGTTAAATGTATATATCATATATAATATGATATAGTTATACGTGGACAAACAATAGATACGGGAAATTAATATTGAAAAATTGACAAACTTTCTTAAGATTATGTATTTATATAGAATTTTGAGAAATATATACGTTATATCTTAATTCTCATCCATTGTCAAAGAAACACTTACCAAGAGGTGCTAACAGTGACTGTGACAGAAGTTAGTAAGAAACAATAAAGTTAAACATAACACAAAATAATTAATATTAAGCACTTGAGACCAAAAATATGTAATAAGCTACCATTTCATATAAAAAGAACTCATAAATATGACAGCTTTGAAATGTAGGATATACAAATACTTATCAGAAAATTCATATCCTCTGATATATTTTTAAAGATTAAGATGATCAATATATGACACCAATTCATAATGCATGTTGTAATAAATTTTGACAGTAGGTATGTATTGCATGTATTGTGATTAATGATAAATATAGTTATAAAATATAAGTTATTTGACGAAGGACAAAATTATTGCATGTGAAATTGCACTACAAAATACAGTTGGTCCAACAAAAGCATATTGTCAACTCCATGTGCATGCCGTGTGGTTTATCGGGAAAATCTGAGCCCTTAGGGGAATTTAATCTCGTACCGGCATGTTGTCGCGGTAGCTCAGTTGGGTGGAAGAGTGGAACGGTAATCAGAAGATCCGTCGTTCAAATCCCACCAGTATCATTGTATTTTCCAATTTGATTCTGATTTCCTAACCTTTCTCGCATACATGCTGCATCTAAGTTAAACGTTGAAATTGAGTGTCATTTATGGACGTTCTTTATCTGCTGTGGTACTCAGCATCCCGTTCTATATTGGGCGTGAACGCATAATTTTGCACAGGGGCCTCCCTGTCAGGCCTTTAACGTGCCATAAATCTACAATGTGATACTACCGGTTTTACTCCCCTTCCGGAGGAAGCTATACTAAGAACTTTTGCGCCCGAAAAAATCCATCACCCACCGCCGGGTTTGAACCCGCGACATTGGAAGCGAGAGGCTAACATCTTATCCCTTATCTATGGAGGACAACATAAGCTATACCCTACTTATTTTTGTATCGATCATAAGTTTTGTATAAACCTACGCCATGAGCCCAAGGAAAAAAGGCACACGATGTATAAGAAAAAATTGCGCACGATATGCACATGACAAAGGACTTCGATGGTAAAAATATTGTATAATTTTGGGTTTGAAATCACAGACGTAACCGTGCTGGACCCTGGATTGCAATTTTGGCATGCAGAGACGGTCCTTCGTGCATACGAAGCGAGGGAGTCAAATTTATCTCTTGCTATTATGTACATACAAGCAAACTGGGGTATGTAACTGTCCTCTGGGCAAGCTAGGGGTTGCAACAAGATACGTGAACATTTCCGAATAGTGGCTTCCGATTAGAAACCTTGTGTTCTACAATGTAATACAAATTGTTTTCGATCTTCAAGGTGGAAAAACAGTATCTGTTGCATCTGAACACTCGCAATCGGTACGCACTATGAGCAGTAAACTCTCCAGTTTATGTATGTTCTACCCTGACATATATGGGATATTTTCTCTACCGCTTACACAATGGGTAGATGGTCTTGTATTGCATCCAAAACTTCGATACCGAGATATTCCGGGAAATAAATGTTTTGCAATTCTCTAATTCAAATAATTTATTAAAACGGTCACAGAATTAAAGCTACTTGATGCTAAGGAATGGAATTCTACTGGTGTGCTATAGTCAAATAAATGTACCTCTGTTAAAAATTTTGTTATTGAAAAAACAGAGACGCAGGTAGTTTCACCATGGCCAGCATATAACAACCAGTCTTTAAACATTGGAGTATCACTGTTCACTTTGTGACGTCGGGCTCGGCGCACACTGTGGGACGGATGGGCCCAAGCTACTTCACACCAAATGCCGGGTCGGCGAGCGGAAAAAGAAATTCAAGGCCAGGCTGAGGGTAGAGAAACTCATATGAATGCAGCAGATCAGAGTTTCCTATGAATTGAACAATAGCGTTGGCTAATCTTGTGAACCCCTTTGCGCACTCAAGAAATGTCTTCTTTGTGTTTTTCTTTTATATCTCCCTCCATTAAAAATCATCTAAATGTACAAGCAGGCATGCTCGATCATTGATCAGAGCTCAGAGACCTGGTTTACATTACATATCGTCGTGTATGTAGCCTTTTATATAAAATAACGAATAATGTGAAGGATGTGGTTCAAAGGTAAAGCTAGTATTTCAAGCCTAGACCATCATAGTCGTAACCCTGGTAACAGCAATTGCTTTCCCGCGCACGCAATATCTACCCTATCGTCTAAAACAGAATGACTAAAAGCCCTACCTTGAGACATTCCTACAATGAGTAGAGATGTTACCCTCTTAGGTGATTCCTTGTACAAAGACGAATGAAACTTAACATCATCTTGGTCTGTGAATACCTATTTCAGCAGAGAAAAAAAGTCCCTGCACCTTCGTCATATTACCTTCACTTTGCTCCTTAAGTGCTCTTTTCGCCACCATTTAATGTTTTTCATTTGTACAAATAGGAATGTATGCGGAAGTTAGGACGTTGCAGCAGCAGTTGAATAATTGACCACATACACAATCATACGGCTATAATGTTGCTATCTCTTGTCATCACGTGCTCATTTTTAGACATAAAGATAGTTACTAGCATTCTACATAGTATTTATTTGCTTGTAACGAATTTTCAAACAATTAAGGATACACATATTCTGGTATTAAATATTACAATAAAATTGCTTTACTTATTTGGTCTTACTGCAATTCCTTCCATTAAATAAAACTGCCCGTTGGTTTATTTTCACAATGGATGCTGCGATTAAAGAGCTGAAACATATTGAGTTGGATAATTATAATGTAATCGACATAACCGTCACTTTTGGTGATGCATGGAATGAAGATGGGGCACCGGTAGAGTGAGAAGGCGCAGGAAACCGGTGAACCTGGAGGAAAACCACCCCAGCGCCGCTTTGTCCACCAAAACATCTAACCGTCTTTAGTACTGTATAATGAGTGAACATTAAGCTAAAAATATCCTTTTATTCCTTCACCAAAACTTAAATAACTTGGATACTGTTTTAGTTCTTATTCTTATTCGTTGAACATTAATTAATTAACATTTTAATTAAACCCCATTGGCAAAGTAAATATTGTTTCCAAGCGGCGTTGAAAAAAATGTATTCTAATTTTCGGCGGTCTTGGGTTTACCCGTTAAAGTGTGATTTTCCCACTCACCTACAAAGAAAGCGCGTAGTTGCCAAACGTCCTTGCATTGAAGTGTTATTTCTACAAATCTGTGAAATATACAACAAATGGGCTCATTAAGTGTTTTTTCAGTGTGCTTGACAATTTCTCTCTTTGGTTTAAAACATAACATCCGTTAATTTCAAACATGTATATTACAGGAATAGCCTTAATGAGCTTTCAGAATACATCATGACCCAGAAAGATAACTCATAATATATTATTGAATAATTGCACACAGCACACTCTGGCAAGAGGTTAGCATATTATTTTCCCTTCAACTTTCAACATGCATTTTGTGTTTTAACTATACGACCATCAGAAATATACCCATAACGATGCTTTATGAAGCCGATATATTAATATATGTGATATACAGAGAGACCCAAAGACATGAGAACCGCTAAGCGGTGTTTCTGCACTGTGCAAACGGAAACACGATAACAGCAGCTGGTGTACACAAGGTCACGTGGATGACTTGTTTTTCTCTGCTCTGGAAGTGCAGTATGGAGGTGAGAGTGATATCATGTAGCTAGTTGAATTACTAGAGCGTGCTTTATTATCTTGCCCTGTACTTAGTCACAAAGGGTATCATGGCTCAGCTTTTGTTTTCTACTGCAAAGCTTGTATTTATTTATGGTTCGTATGTGTTAACTCAGTCAGCTCGCCAAGTGAAAGCGCGATTTGCAGAAAGATTTCCAGGTGATCTGCGATTTCTATCTCTGGGGGAAGCATAACGTGTACAAGACATATCCACACACCCTGAAAGAATTAAAGCAAAATATCCGCCAGGAAATTGCCAGCATTTCTCAAAGTGAACTATGGCGAGTGATGGATAAGTTCCTAAAGAGGTGACAAAAATATATGGACAACAGTGCCCAGCTTCAGCATCTCCCTTAATAACATCGGTAAGTAAATCCTTTAAAAGTAGTTTAAAAAATGTTGTATGGTTTCATCCGCACTGTTCTATGACAGCAGCAGTCGGCGACGAAGGCCGAGGATGCGTACAGATAGAACACAGCGCAGCCGGTTCGGAGTCTTTTGGATCACCCGTTAGTTTTACAAGAGAACTTAAAGGTCCATCGCACTACAGCAGCAGCAGTGCATACGGGATTCCTAATGATATTTGGATTCTCACTATCTCTCCCTCTCTGGTTATTTGTTCACTTGAATACTACGTGCGGTTTAGACATCATACACAGTCCACAGCGATTCGACGAAACAAGGCATTATCGCCACCCTTGCACCACAGCAGTATATGAATTTTAAATGTTTGCTTTGATACGCTTACATTTATTTTTCCAATACCGAATTTCACCCTATGCAAAATAGCATTTCTTACTGAAAAATCTTATGTGTTGCACTCACATGACTTTCTTTACTCTCATACTAACCATTCTTACAAAATCTTGTTCCTATATCTTCTTCGTGTTAGTTGAGATAAACATTTGTACAGATTATCTTATTGCTTATTTCCTTGTAGGTGCAAGAGGAATATTAGAATACAGTAACCTTTGAGCTATAGTCAAATCCTTTAAAGCTTTGCACGCTTAACATATAAAAAATGAACGATGTCCCATTTCACGAAAGTTTTGTTTTCCGAAACTGACACAAATAACAAGGAATATCTCCAAAATGGTTCACTTCACAAAAAAAGTTATTCAGACAGTATGTGTTTTAGCGGGATGTACATTTTTTGTATATTAGATTTTGTCTACCTCTTACGGTTTACGAGTTATTCAAAACACATCCAGAGCAATCAGGCTATAGCCACAAAATTCAAAATATACATTTCACTTGTCATACAAATATCTTAAAATATGACATTTTAATCAAAATCGTTAGAGCCATTTTCAAGAAAATCCAAATTTTCGAACAATTTTCCATGTAAAGGGCGGGGCTATTTTCTTCAAAATCTTCGTGTCGCACACACAGACAGACAGACACACACACACACACACACACACACACACACACACACACACACACACACACACACACACACGGACATTTTTCTAAAATGCCTTTTTTTGGATTCAGGAGTCTCAAAACATATATTTCCGGGGAAATCTCGACATCGAATTTTTGGGTGGAATACAATACTTGCTTCTACTTACCAGTAGAGAAAATAAAAGGATTACTAAAATGTTGAGCACGTCTCTCTCACCTATGAAAGTAACGATGAATTAGAAAAATGCTCGGAACAGAACGAGATGAATGATGCTGATGTGTATTGCTGGCCCGGAGACAGATCTATCACCCTTAGGCTAGACTGCGGGCAACACCCCCGACTTACATGGCAGGGGGTGATACTCAAGGATGATGAAATGTTATTAAGCTAAACGTTATTAAGGAAAGCTGAAAAGAGGAAAGACTAGGAATGACTGCCTTTGAAGCGAAAAGTATGATAAATGAACATATACGTGGTCTAAGGCATCAATATACAGTGCAAAATAGCAACAGAGTGTGATTCTCCTGTACACCTTACTCTTTCCTTTCATCTTTGCTCATTTTCATTTGTTGCCAAAGTAAATTTATAGAGAAAAGAGAAATGTATGAAAATATACTACTCTGTCCTCATAAATTATCAGGTTTGAACCCAATATAACGGTGTGCCAAAATGAAAAGTTTCTAAACGTCCCAGGTTTAAAAATAACAACATCGAAGAAACTTTTGGGTCAGCGTTATTGGAAACCAATTATTTTAGAGACTTTGCGGGTTTTATGTTGCAAAAATAATGGTAGCCACACAAAATACTATCCGGGTATCGTTTTTAACTTCCTTTTCACTTTTTGTGTATATTTTTCAGTTAATTCAGATCTTACGTAAGTGTACTGGCTTTTTTATGATAGTAGTGAATGAACAAAAGTATATGAAACATATATGTGAATCAGACACCAGGGCAGTGGCCTTTGCTTCCTGTAAAGTAGCCTACTTTTAGGCTCCTTCCATGCGTCGAGCACAAGTCTGACAACTCACAACCTTAACATAGGGGGAAAAAGGCTAATTGTTCGCTTACATAAAAATAAAAAATATCCTTAAGCAACATAAAACGATGTACTTCAAAGTAGTGGAGAGAACAAATGCTTGTGTTCTCCTATACGGTAAATCGATAGCTCTAGTTTTGTTATGTATACACAGAAAGCTCTAGTAGGCTTCGTTATTTTAATATTATCCCTTTAATCTTGCAGCACGTATAGTCTCTAATGAACGAGCTATGTCCTGTAGTTGCCTCCAGTATCAGATTGTTTGCAGTATTCACTTTCTAGCACGTTGTAGAGGTGTTGTTATTTTACTTAATTGTGATTCTTATCGTGAAAATAAACTATGTCTTGTTTCATAGCTGTTGAGGTAAGCTATCATCATGAATAATAAAACGGAGTTGGGGTAAATATTGTAATACAGGAATCAGCTTAAACGTTGTTAAGAAGATATTCCAAAATATCAGACGTTAATTCCGTATAAATTAGTAGAAGGGGGCTTAATGTTTTATCATCGTTCATTAGTATTTATGGCGGGTTTCAACCAAGCCACAATCGATCCAAATATAATTTAATGATGCTTCGGCAACCAATTTTCCTTCTTAGCGAAGCCAAGCTTACCAGATAAACAACAGATAATTTAGATTAAGGAGATAATGGCATGGTTACATAGGCAACTTACACGCACTACGTATAGAACCAACGTTTTCTGCGGCTTAGGGGATTTATTAAATGTGCAAAGTTAGTATGTCCATTATCTAATTATTTGCGCTGCAACGATTTCAACAAGAACGGGTTTATTTAGTACTGCTTGTGAAGTTACGATCATCAGATACTTTCCGGATTATAAATTAAGGTAATGCTCCTGTGAAATTTGGATAGTATATAATATATAAGATATCTTTACGATATTTATCCTAGTTATTGCACTCGATAATACCAATGATTTTGTCATTTTTAAAAACTTGCATAGTTATTTAAATATTAATTTGTTTGTTGTGGTAATGCAGTGTTCAAATAATCATGTTGCACTGGGCGCAATTTCACAAATATTTGCGTGCAAAATTCAGCTTCAATAGTAAATTAAAAAAAAAAAAAAAAAAAGCATTTTTATGCTAACCCTAATTATTGTAGAAAGATGATTACCTTCCGCAACCTCTAAAGTGCTTGATTTTCAACTAGTGATAATTTCCTAAAATTGGAGCATTCTTCCGATTTCAACTAGTAATTTTCTTTAATGTACTTTTCAGAGGCAGCAACCCTTTAAAACAAATTAGTAAAAAGTTGCATTGCTGGACCATCTGAAGTATACAAATAAGCTTGAGTCTGTCCATCTGTAGCCTCAGTTGATCATTACCTGAAATACACATGTGGAAAAAAGCTAGTAATCCCTATTATTTTTCAAAATTGTTTATTAAATTTCATAGATTTATTACAGGAGCAAAGTATGTTAAACAATTACCTTTCTTAACATCCAGAGGGCATGTTTCGTCCTCTTCTACATTCAAAGAACGTAAACTGAAGAGTTGAAACAAGCTGAACAAATAGTGTATAATAGAAAGAATTTATATCAAGAAACGGCCTTAAAAGATTCAAAATTACAGAAAATCAATCTAAGCATCAGGCGCTATCAGCACATACCTTCGCAAAGTTTTTACTACTCAGTATATGTATCCCTGGCATTGGTTACTTGCGGACAACGCAGCAGCTGCGAATCGCTGTTGTGTATAGCGAGTACTACTCAGGACATGTATACCTAGCATTGCTTACTTGCGGACAACACAGCAGCTGTTTGTAGTGTTTAACGCCCGCTTTTACTACTGCGGCACCGCAGGTGGTGACACTGATGATACATGGAATGAAGATGGAGCACCGGTGGAATGAGATGGCGGGGCAAGCCGGAGTACCCGGAGAAAACCCGCCCTGACGCCGCTTCGTCCACCACGAATACAACATGCTGGTCCCTGGGATCGAACCCGGGCCGCCTAGGTGGTAGGCATGTATCGCTGTTGTGTATAGCGAGTATTACTCAGGACATGTATCCCTAGCATTGCTCACTTGCGGACAACGCAGCAGCTATGTATCGCTGTTGTGTATAGCGAGTATTACTCAGGACATGTATCGCTAGCATTGCTCACTTGCGGACAACGCAGCAGCTATGTATCGCTGTTGTGTATAGGGAGTATTACTCAGGACATGTATCGCTAGCATTGCTCACTTGCGGACAACGCAGCAGCTATGTATCGCTGTTGTGTATAGCGAGTATTACTCAGAACATGTATCGCTAGCATTGCTCACTTGCGGACAACGCAGCAGCTACGTATCGCTGTTGTGTATAGCGAGTATTACTCAGGACATGTATCGCTAGCATTGCTCAATTGCGGACAACGCAGCAGCTATGTATCGCTGTTGTGTATAGCGAGTATTACTCAGGAATGTATCGCTAGCATTGCTCACTTGCGGACAACGCAGCAGCTACGTCTCGCTGTTGTGTATTGCGAGTATTACTCAGGACATGTATCCCTAGCATTGCTCACTTGCGGACAACGCAGCAGCTATGTATCGCTGTTGTGTATAGCGAGTACTACTCAGGACATGTATCCCTAATATTGCTTACTTGCGGACAACGCAGGAGCTATGTATCGCTGTTGTGTATAGCGAGTACTACTCAGGACATGTATCCCTAGCATTGCTTACTTGCGGACAACGCAGCAGCTATGTATCGCTGTTGTGTATAGCGAGTATTACTCAGGACATGTATCCCTAGCATTGCTTACTTGCGGACAACGCAGCAGCTATGTATTGCTGTTGTGTATAGCGAGTACTACTCAGAACATGTATACCTAGCATTGCTTACTTGCGGACAACGCAGCAGCTATGTATCGCTGTTGTGTATAGTGAGTACTACTCAGGACATGTATCCCTAGCATTGCTTACTTGCGGACAACGCAGCAGCTATGTATCGCTATTGTGTATAGTGAGTACTACTCAGGGCATGTATCCCTAGCATTGCTTACTTGCGGACAACGCAGCAGCTATGTATCGCTGTTGTGTATAGTGAGTACTACTCAGGACTTGTATCCTTAGCATTGCTTACTTGCAGACAACGCAGCAGCTATGTATCGCTGTTGTGTATAGTGAGTACTACTCAGGACATGTATCCCTAGCATTGCTTACTTGCGGACAACGCAGGAGCTATGTATCGCTGTTGTGTATAGCGAGTACTACTCAGGACATGTATCCCTAATATTGCTTATTTGCGGACAACGTAGGAGCTATGTATCGCTGTTGTGTATAGCGAGTATTACTCAGGACATGTATCCCTAGCATTGCTTACTTGCGGACAACGCAACAGCTATGTATCGCTGTTGTGTACAGCGAGTACTACTCAGGACATGTATCCCTAGCATTGCTTACTTGCGGACAACGCAGGAGCTATGTATCGCTGTTGTGTATAGCGAGTACTACTCAGGACATGTATTCCTAGCATTGCTTACTTGCGGACAACACAGCAGCTCCGTATTGCTGTTGTGTATAGCGAGTACTACTCAGGACTTGTATCCCTAGCATTGCTTACTTGCGGACAACACAGCAGCTCCGTATTGCTGTTGTGTATAGCGAGTATTACTCAGGACTTGTATCCCTAGCATTGCTCACTTGCGGACAACGCAGGAGGTATGTATTGCTGTTGTGTATAGCGAGTATTACTCAGGAGATGTATCCCTAGCATTGCTTACTTGCGGACAACGCAGCAGCTATGTATCGCTGTTGTGTATAGCGAGTATTACTCAGGACATATATCCCTAGCATTGCTTACTTGCGGACAACGCAGGAGGTATGTATTGTTGTTGTGTATAGCGAGTATTACTCAGGACATGTATCCCGAGCATTGCTTACTTGCGGACAACGCTGCAACCTACAGTTTTGTGTATAGCGAGTACAGATTACTTGAAAGTGGACACGATAACGTTAATAGTTGTAAACGCCGCGTTTGTGCGTGTAGATGGCCATAAATCTGCAGTGGGATCCTGGTAATACAACACCTTAAAAATAGTAATTAATGTATTGTTTTTTCCCCCAAACGTAGATTGTTCAATATTAGGTACCCTTAAATTAAATCATAATACAAGGGAAGCATAGAAAATTGTGCTGTACTGGACTTCGATGGACTTCAATGTAAACAAATGTAACGTTACAGGCCTGCAGTAGAGGTAGGAGTCATTAGAAATATTATTTTCCCTTTCTCGACCAGTAGTGATAATTAGAGGTCGGATAAGTGTACAAAAAGCCGCAAGTTTAATACACATAGGTTTTACTGTTGCTCTCTCACAGTTACACAGCTGCAGGCATCTGGTGATGCACATGCTTATACAGAGGCTGCGCGGTACCGGTTACGTCGTTCATTCTCCTTCCCAACTAACCTGTATCACGGCTCCGCGCTCTATTGATAACGTCGGTTTCTCTTGCTATATGCCTGAATGTAGTGCTGAACAACAACGGAAGCTGGACTGACTGCTGAAGCGATTGTATTCGAAATTTATTTACATCTTGATTGCACTGAAAATATTGCATATTTTTATGCAAAATAAGGTATGTAAGTGTTTGACCACCTCCATAGCGCAGTTGGTAGCGCGCCTGCTCCTAGCGTGGAGGACCCGGGTTCAATCCCCGGTACCAGCATAGGGATTTTATCCCCTCTGGGAGGTCTGGCACGGGGTGCACTCAACCTCGTTAGTCCCGTGGGGATCAGTTGAGGAGCTACTTGATGGAAAAGTAACGGGCCCAGGTCGTGAAGACCGCAGCATAACTGGCTGGTAGGGATCGGGACGATGACCACGTACCACCCTCCAGTACTGCACCCCACCAGTGACGCCTGTAGTGGACCGAAGTGGTGGTTGCAGCGGCTGGACGGTAAGGCTTGGCTCTTCGTGGGCTGCTTAGTTTAGTTTTTTATGTAAGTATTTGATTAGGTAGATGTATTATGTGCTCTGAAAGCAACATCTAAATGCATTTTTATTGCTTGAAATTATTTAAATATGTAACATTGCATATTCAAATATATATATATATATATATATATATATATATATATATATATATATATATATGTTTATTGTGTATTTTGTTTCACGTATATTATCACTCACCAAGTTAAAGTATATTTAGATGAGTGAGGTTCATAAAGCATTATACTTTTGCACAATGTAAATAGGGTAAGAGGTTAGTTTACAAAGCTTATTATACTTTATTCTGCACTGTTTTAAACGCATAGTATCTTTGGTATCTTACCTTCAAAATAAGCTCCTCTCCAAAACCTACGATACTGAATTACCTATCCACCACTGTGTTTAAATCATCAATATTAAGGCCCCTCAGCTCAGACCTGTTTATGCCTTAAACACAGGCATTGAGAAGAACAAGCCAATCTCTTGTTTTGTTCACTTCGAGCCACGACCGCTGACGCTGACTGTACGTCTATGGCCATTGGCAAAATAACAGAAGATTGTATCTTTTTCCTACGGTTAAGAACAGAGAAACTAACTACTACACGGTTCCATAGAGTTTGGCGATAAGAGCCCGCTCTTCCTGTAACATTTTTATGTTGAAGATTCTGCTCTGTTGGATAATGAAGAGTACTCGTTAGGGGAGCTCTTTTCGTGCTTGAAGTGAATATGGAATAAGAGCTATTAAGTGCGATATTAGAAAAGGCTCTCTAAGGAACCCAATGGTTAAATTGCACAAAAGGAAGCCTTTTTAAAAAGCTGCGGTGGAGAGTGGAATTGTAATGAGGCTCCTTTTATATTTAAAAGCTTGTGTTTTGCTCATTACGATATTATTCGGCTAAAAACATCTTCGATACTGCAACATAAAATGAAAAACGCTACTATATGAAGCTTATCTTTAAACTTACGTTCTTTCAGCAATATTTTCCACAGTAAGTTTTACGTAAGTGCGTTGACGTTGCTTTTAAGTAATTACTAATGCTGGTTTTAATTAAGAATGCAATATATAAGACAAAATTGACTAGTTTGTTACAATCGAGATATTCAAACCAGGTTGTGGAAAACAATGGTCACTTAAATCATAGTTTTTTTATCCAAGAATAGATCCTTCCCTTTAATACAAACGTCTCCATCCTTTCCTCCCTCCCAATTGCCCTATTATCTCAACATACCTATAGAAAAGATATCTAAATATAGTTTTTTTTTTCATATATCATTCACTCCGAACATATATTCCATTAAAAATCTGGTTCTCATAAACGGCTGCTTATCAGACTGTTCCGCACACACTGCATAGGCAACCAAACATTTTCTTCACTCCATTGTAAGGTAAACATTTCCATGCTATACACATCTACAATTCAGTAATTTCTTTCTATGCTCATTGATTAAGGAAACATGTTGTTATTTATCAAATATTACTGTAGAATATTTATAAGACGTGAAACTGGAGAGAAGCAAGTGAAGTACATGTGAGAAACAGTTGCTTCAATGACGCTCAGGGCCGCTATTTCCCTTGTCAATTACTGTCACTTTTGAAATCTGGAGAAACTATGGGTTGGTATACCTGTTGAACGTTCTAAGAGTTGCCTAAATGGTAGGGGCGATTATCTGCAGCCCCACTGGAAATATCTTCACTGTGATATCATGGCAAAGTGTTTGCTTCCCTCAGATAGGGGGTACGTTTCTTTCGCACCATACTGTAGCGTGGGGAAGCCTGGGTGAGCTATTATTTATTCATATGTTCATGTTGCAAATGTGAAGTGCTATTCAGAAAGGGATTTAACTTTCAAAACATATATCATAGCAATCTTGCGTAACGTTGTTTCTTTATGTCATGGTCTCAAAGCGTTTATAGAAATTTACAGGAAATCACCACAAACTTCTGAATTATACAACCTTATATCTTCCTGTCGCATCTTTGGAAGATGAATTGTTAATATTTATAAATAACATAGTTTCTTAAATTTATTAGCAAAGGTTCCCTAATTCCTACTTTCTTATGTGGCTTGCATAAAATTGACCTCCAACATTGATCTTGGCGTCAGTTATACCTCAGTATGTCTGGCATTGCTATGTTGGTATTTTTGGTGTTCAAGAACTTTGAAATGGGTGCGTGATGAGCACATTGTTAAGCTTCGACTTTGGATATTCAACTGATTTTCAATCCTGGCTTCCAGCGAACATAAATAAAAGGATGGATGACTAAGCCAATTTTCCTGTGATTATTATGTGTTACACTGAATTTTATGTAATTTATTTAATCCAAGATATTGTTTATATAAGTTATTTAAATTTTGGATGACAGTTATCTATAAATACAGAGCTTATTCGTGTATCTTAATTTACTTTGAGACCCAAAACAAGCTATCCATTGCAAGGTTTATTTTCCGTTTTAGTAATTGTTGCATAATTAGTAAGATAATTTGTATATCTGTAGATAATAACTTCTGGTGTCCTCTAAAGTAAAGCCGTGGTGCGGATGTTAAAAAGTGTTTGATACATTTTAAAGTAACATTGAAACATACCTGAACGCAACGTCACATGTCTTCGGCTTTCCTTGCTGAAGATTTATATTACTCGTAATTTAGGCCATGACTGAATATGTTAAGCCTTGTTTTAATTCATGAGCTTTAGATTACATACGGCTATTGTGAAATAGCAGGTATCGAAACATTAATTACTTCTATTTGTGATTGAAATTTTGGCATTCTGCAAGAAAAAGATTGTTTCTTTTAGAATGACAATACCAAACCTAATAAGTATACGCTGGTCAATTTTTATTTAACACCACGACACCTGGACAGTCCTCAAGTCACTTTTATTTATTTTAACTTTTACTAAGTCTGCTCGAGGACTGTAGAATTTCCCTGTTCATTTTATTCCCCATTCTACAATATATGATTGAAAACTGTGTTTAGAAGAAAATAATCATTGGGAACGACAAAGTTAAATTTGAATACTAAAAGCCAGCCACTTTTCAACTCCACAGTAATTTTTTTTCAAATACATTATAAATATTAATTATAAACAAATAATTGTAGGTCTGCTTTAAAATTATACACATAGTAAAGATCATGCTTTTTCTGTTCTTATAAAATTTTGGGGAAAAATCATTTTCAGTGAAGAAGTCAGTGACTAAAGGTTGTTAATTAAATACCAGTGAAATTTCAAGATTTTAATACCGCGTACACAGACAACTAAACCTCTTGCCAATCAATTATACCAAGTTCACTCTTAATTGCTACGTTGCAAATAACATTAAGGGTTTATTTTTTGAGATTGCCTTCTAGATTTGCCACGATACTTGAATCAAATGAAAAAGCTTTAGTATTTTATACGCAATCTCGTCATTTTGACAGAACAATAGAGAGCTGAAGATCCGTGGTTTGAGTTTCTGTCCTTGATGCATTTCTAAAGTCTAATTCAGCCCGCGCTTACACAGTACGAAAAAGTATTTACCCCAATGAATATTTTTAATTTCTCTTCTTTTACTGTTACATCAAACTCCAAAATCTGTGTAGCTAGGTCCTATAGGATTTTGACCAGCTCCACAGTGGTAATGACATTTCCCTTACTGTGTCCTTTCAACCAAGTTTAGAACGTCGGGAGACTCCATTATAAACGTCTCTATTCTGAGGCATTCAACACAGAAGTGAGCTAACAATGTAAGTGCAGGACTGCCAATGTAATACTGTCAAACACATTTGCTTAGGCTTAGATAAGACAGTTTTGGTGATCAGTGCTAAAAGGTAGTAAAACAATCGTTGAATAACTGGTCCAAATTGTAAGCCGAGCAACACTTAGATTTGGACAGATCTAATGTTTTACATTTATTATTCGCTTCCTGAGCTTCTTAAAATGAATTATTTGACATTTTTTAAATCCAACAAACAATTAATACAGCAATAGGAACTCATTTCAACATGTAATGTTATTGTTATCAGGAACTGGAGCAGGATTTCTATATTTTAGCGCGAAGTCACCTAATCTGCTTCTGGAAACCACCAAGAAAATTGGGTGAAGCTAAGCATACACAGGACGACGATATCCATGGCAGCAGTCTTGGACACAGGCGGGTTCCCTAACTTCTCCAGATATCACATCCTGACCCCAGTGGGACCCCACTCCCCACAGCAGAGAGATCTCTCTGAGGGTCCGTCCCACACCGAACACACCAGGGTAAACAGTTCCACAAAGTAAAGTCTACTATCAAATGGTAACCAAACAAATAAGAGAAACTTTATATGTATCAACCCAACAATAACATTGCCAAGATAAAATAAGCTACAAATGCAAATTTTCAATTAATGAAATGTCCATTTATGACCTGGCAATGTGAACGACGCAGGAAAATTTTAATTTCTCCCACTTTCACTTAAAAACCGTGTTATTTCGTGTTAATTTATACAAATAAACTGCATTAACGCCAAATTAAAATATTTATTATTTTGTATCAGTTTATACAAATATCCTACATTAACAACACTAGGAAATGCAACTATTTATTTGGTTGCCACAGCAATGTCTGTTCTATAAAACAATTGACTGCTTGCACAACCATACACAGTAATAAGAGCATTCAAAAATACATGGTTAGATTTAAAACGTTTCTGACGACGCCAAAACTTGCACAACAGTTAACATAAGAATGATCAGTTTCTGTGAAATAGCGTCTTTAAAATATACTATTTGATGTGTCCTGGCAATCTTTGAAACACATTTCCAGTTAGCTGTACTAGACATAATGTGAATATTTTAAAAATGACTGCATTGGTATCAAATTAAGTAATCGAATCCATTTCTCATTGAAGATAGGTGTTCTGTTTAAAATAAAATCCCGTTGTTGCGAATGAATAAAAACATTAGAAATGAAACAGGGTCTAACTTGAAATTTGAGAGAAATGAGCAGAAATCTCGTAAATGTACAGAGATAAAACATGTAATATAATCTTAATATTGCCCGCGAAATCATACGTAAGCATAAATCATGTAATATTTTGAATAAAAGGTAAATCAGGTCTATTAAAAGAAAAAAAAATAGTTATTAAGGCTAATGATAACAAATATGCTCATTACACAGAGCTATGAACAGCTGCAGAAGTGTTTATAAGCAAAAGCTGTGGAAATGTTTATAATGCAAAAACTGTGGAAGTGCTCAAATAAAAACGGCAACTTTTAGCAAAATTTGGTAACAATCCAGCATCATAGTTGGTTCGAGTTTCTTTAGGTTTTATGGATCTAAAATAGTATAAGATAGTACTTTTGTTAAAAAGAAGTCCAAATACTTGGCCCCCAAAAGTGATAGCTGTTTAAAACCGTTTACCCCTCAATGTGGGAGTAATGGAATTTTGCTAGTCCTCAATTCTGTAGAAATTATTATTCTCTGAAGTTCTCTGAGAAATGCTACACATTTCCTTATGCATGTACGACTTTGTGGTTCACGGAAAACCCATTCATGAAACTTCTCTTTCATCCCTTATTCCTGCACCCATCCTTCCTTCCAGGCGCTCGTACTTGTGTGCCATGCCAGATCATTTTTATGTGTTTATTTTGCAAACAAGCAAATCACATAAACAACGTGCCTCTTGTTTGCCTTCCTGACGAGAAACAGCGAGCGAGAGACATTTCCAAGGGGAACAATTCAACTTTCTTACAGTTTGCCCTCTGCCGGGAGATTTGCGAGTTTTCTTGTAGTATTGTCACACACACACACACACGCAAGTAGAATTTCCTTCCTTCAAGTCGGATACAACCATGCAAACCCGTATAAAAGCTAAGTGAAATTAATTACAGCAAATGGAACTCATGGAAAAGAGTTTTTTTGACTTTGTGTATTTTTAAGCGGAGTTCCACCATACGTCTCTCCCGCTCTTCTTTCTTTGTTTTCCATATGTTTCCACAGGTTTGACTGCCATCTCCATATTTCCACACAAGTTTCAATGATTTAGACATCAAATAACGAAATTCTGCTGCATTTAATCATAAAGATGCAGCTAAAATATATATAATGTGTTACAGCTACATGCCTTTCTCTAACCACTATTATTTTGTAGCTGTTATCCTTACACAGAATGGCCCAAAAATAGGTATACAGTATTCGTCAGTCATATTGTAACAAAAATGACAAAATCACTCCAATTACTTTTTGTTACTTTATTTCCCTTCCAAACATTTGCACAAAAATATAGTTCCCTTTTACTGACGTTAACACAGTCTATACACTTTCGTGGTATTGCGACTCACAATTTTTCTCTTCTTTTGGTCTTGACTTAGTCCTTTCACTGTCTTTCTTTAGTTTCTCTATCTCTCAAGCACTAACTTAAATGGTACAATCACTCGTTAAAACTTCGCACTCAGTGACACACTGAGCAACTCATGTCTGCAAGTATTACTCTCCCTCTGTCTCTGCTGTTTCCTCGTCTCCTTATATTGCGGTAATGACGTCACACAAACCTTTTGCGAACTCCTTCAAACATGCCGGCGATGAGGTAGCCAGATCCTTCTAGAAGGCTCTGGAGAGTACCCATGTTGGTTCTACCGCTCAATTGTTGTTAGTCACGTATACAAAAACAGTTCCCTGAAGCAGCCTGAACTTGGGCGCCTTTGTTTGCTCGCCGACCTGATAAGTTTTGTGAAGTAGCTTAGACCCACCCGTCCTTTGTTTTGCGCCGCACCCGGCGTCACAGTATGTATTTCCTTTAATGCATACTTATATACATCCACAATCTGTGTGTGAATAGCCAATCAGTAAAGTTGGTAAGTAGAGAATGGAAGGGAAGTTTTTACATTCCTTCTAATATGTACTTCCTAGAAGCATTACAAACAAAAATGTCTTATGGCATTTTGTTCTTTGATCAGCCGATTTCGAAAAAAATAAATGGTTTTTATTCCAAACTGGATGCGTAATTCCACAAGAATGTACGAAGATAACAGTCTGTTACTTGTAAGATGCGTAGAGTAACTTATTTCTGACATAGCTTCGGTAGTAATTATGCGACATCACACAGAGTTTCGAAATAATTAATCACTTAAAAGACGTGAAGGAATGCTCCGAGCGCCTTTTTCAAGCGAGGCATTTCGACAACGTTGCGTTGGTGTTGGTCAGGGAATTGACCTGATTTCCGCATGTAAACAGGTCGAGAACTTTCTCTTTCCCTAATATTTTGGCAGGTAACGGTTGTGATTAGCCCACGTTCGTACAGTAAACGTACAAGGAGACATTCACGAGACGCGTGGTAGCAGTAGTGTTTGTTTATGCATTGAACCAGTGAAAGTGACATGCACACAATAGGTAGTGTCGGCACCTTGTTTTCGAAAAAAAACGATCTCCTTAGAAAATGGTCAGAGACAAAAACGCAAGATACAAAATGTGCTCCAAATACCGAGAACTACCACCGGTTTAAATTAATGTAATGACTTCCCTTCCACACGGTATGAATCCTCTGCATTTTTTCTTTTGGGGAGACGTGAAAAGCAGGATCTACAAAACAGCAACTACTGCCCTCGAATCTCTGAGAAAATGCATTTATCTGGCTGCGGAAGAAATACGCAACAATGAGGGTGTTTTTGTTAAAGTGCGGCGTAATTGGTTAAAAAAGTGTGTGGCTTGCAGGTGCACAAATGGTGGACATTTTGAGCAATACCTGTGAAGTGGGTGAACCATTTGGTTCATTGCTTATTCTTTCGCTGTCACCTTAAAAATATCATTTGGTATACTTTGTAAGAGCCCACAAGTGTACCTTTGTGTTTATAAGTCAGAGAGAAGGTTTGGTGTATTAAATTATAGCAGTATCAGCTACGAAACGATATAAGTTTGATGTTGAAGGAAATGAAAGCAATATCTTAGATTGTGAGTTTAAGTTACAGTATGCGTTACTGGAGAATTCAGATGCACTTATTTATTCCGACGTAGCAGACACGGCATGGTATGGTATGTCTTTATGTTTACACTCACGAGCCGCGCGGCTCTGTGACGCGTCTGTTTATGTACTGACCTAGTGAAAGTGAAACCTGCAGTGTTGCCAGCTTGTTTTCGATAAAACTAAAATATCTCCGTAAGAAATGGCCAGAGACAAAAACGGAATATACAAAATGTGTTCCAAATACCGAGATCTATCACTGGATTAAATTAGTGTAATGACTTCCCTTCCATCCTGTATATTTTGGACCTGCCTGTATACAGGAAGTTATTTTTAGAATAAGTTAAGGTGGTTAGTGCACATAATTTTTCCAAAGTTTCAAAAAAAAAATACGTTTGTTGCATAACATTCTCCAGAATTTGTTGCTTATTGTAGTGAAAGTAGTTTTTTTCTAGGTAAATCCAATGTATACTTTTAAGAAAAGCAAAAGGAGGTTTTAGAAGTTTATAAAATGTCTTCAAAGAAATTTGACGTTCTAACTGGGTACCGCTGTTTTCGCTCTATCTACGCAATTCTGAAGTACGTAAAAATGGACATTTGTGCACTGTACACGGAGCATGCCGTTGTCAACCGCCACAAACTGTTACGTAATCAACGTCTGCACTTTAAACGATAATATGAACCAGCATATGAATTTATCTGAAATTATCGTTAGAACAAAACGAATATTTCAAGGGAGAACGCATTAAAAACGGAATTTGAAATGTTCATTTGCAAGATTACCAGCAGAGGAAAACCTTCCTATCATGTTTCAATTCCAATACTCAGGGTCATCAGCTTGTTTATCCCTGGTATTAACTCTGTAGGTTATTCCCATCGGTCAGTTTGCAGTTAAGGAGCAGCTGGAGTTTGAAGCATGATCAAAGCCAGGCGGTAATTACGTGGCCTCTCACAGAAGATTGATGACGTCAGACATCGATAACCCGACTAAAAGATTACGTTAATAACTTGCGGCAGTCAGATCTACCCTTCCTGAGCAAAGTTTATCTCTAATAAGAAGTGGAAGAGGATTGGATTAAAAAAGAAACATAAAGCAAATCAAAGAAAAGAAGAAAGAGAAAGGCGCATCAGGAAGAGGGGAAGGAAATGAAAAGAGGAATTTAAAGACGAGGGCAAAGCAAGGAAATGTAGGGGAGAACTGGATATGTGTACGCAAATGAATAAACGAATAGAAGTGAAGGAATTCAGTTATATAGGCACGCAAACAACCATGCAAAGGGGCCAGAAGGCAAGGGGTGGTGGAGAAGTTCAAAGAACTGTTCAAGTTACAAACGCAAGTCTGGAAAACAGCTGAAGTAATAGAAAAGCTTCATTTACGAAATGTATTTAAAATATAAAACAGCTGTTTAAGTCATTAGAAAAATATTGAGTTAAACAAAAATCTAGTAGCTTAAGCAATAGAAGCAGCTGTAGTAAATGTACTTTTATTGTAGAAAATGTTTCACTCTACACTTGGAAAATACAACTGTTTGGGTTTTATAGACCTGTGTGCCTTTACTATCCTTAGGATCTTACATTAAGAGTAGAACGCTAAATGTCATTTGATTATTTCTACCGCATCGAAGCGAGAAAGACACAGAAAAGAAATAAGAATGAATTAAAAGGTGAAGTAAAATTACAAACGTAGCATCATGTATACACAGTGCTGTGGCCCTTAAGAGCAATAGAACTCTTCATCGTTCCGTTCTCCAACGCAATTAATCTCCTCTGCACAGTTTAGCTAGAAATTCCCTTAGCTTGTGATACCTAGTGTCTAAAATTCTGAGATCCTGGGCATGGCGCACAACAAAGGATGTCGGGACTAAGCTACTTCACATCAGATACCAGGCCGGTGAGCAAACAAAGGCGCTCGAGGTCCGGCTACCGGCGCATAACATGGGAATGCTGGAACCTTCAGGAGGCATCCAGCCGCCGGCGTGTTTGCGGAAGTTGAGAAAGGTCCATGTTATGTCATCCTCACTATAAAAGGAGTCGGGGAAACAGCAGAAGAGTGAATTACCGTTACAGCCATGAGTCACTCAAAGTGTCAGTGAATGCGAGACCGCTATGTGTGTGGCAGTGTCGTCGTGAATGATACGTCGCGTCGAAGTGAAGAAGCTCTAATGAGCCTTGAGTGATTGTACCGTCAGTTAGTGTATGAGAGACAGAGAAAGCGAAGAAAGACAGCAAAAGGACTAAGTCAAGGTTACGAGAAGAATACAGTTATGAATTGCAATATCACGAATGACTGTAGACTGTGTTTACGTCACTAAAAGGGAATTGTGTATTTGTAAAAACATTTTGGATGAAAATGAAGTGACAAAAAATAACCAGACTGGACTCATTTTGTCGTTGTGTCACAATGCATTGCATTGTCATTTTTCCCATTTTTGTTACCTAAATTGGAATAATACGTAATTTGGATCCAAGTAATTACTACCACACTTGTTATCTAATTATAATAATCGCCTTCCTAACTAAACCTACTAAGTTAACGTGTTTCTTAATTATCGTGCCAAGCAATTCCAGAATGTAAATTCACAGGAACTAGCTCACCCTGTGAATTCCAGCCCTACCAGCTTTGGCAGGCCCTTGCTCAGTGGGAACTGTAGGGCTATCTTTATGTTTATCCTTTACAGAATTTCAGCATTCTGCAAAGATGTGACAGGAAGATTTTCAGGAAAATCTCCCCGCCTCAAGCTGCCATTTATATGGAAAAGACTGAAAATGTGTTATTTTTTCGTAAATGACGAAGGATTTTGGTTAAAATACCACATGTTTATGATATTTTCATAAAAAAATTAAATATTGGTCTTGAATTCTCTGAGAAAAGCCTCTAAAGTTCTCTTCATTCTGGATTACTTTTACAAAACTGGTGAACCGTAAGTCATAGACAAGATCTTACTTTACAAAAAATGTAGATCCTATTAAAGCACACAATTTATCTTTAACACATTTTTTATTGGAGATGATCATTTTTAAATATTCCTTGTTATCAGTTTGAATTTCTAAATGCTAATACTTATCTCAAACAGGAAGTTATTTGTTGTTTTACATCCTGGCCATTCAAAGAGAATGAAATGTGAAGGTCATCATACAGAGAGCAGCTCTTAAAAGATTTGGCTAAGGTTTAAGTCTCCTTTATTCTCCAACTCCTATTGCAGCTAAAAGGAAATATGTAATAAAATCACTTTTACAAATGTTCATCTCAGTTAACACAGAGTAGATAGAAGAATATACGCTTGTAAGCTTAGTTTATTGATGAATGTGTAGAAAATGCCATGTAAATGCGACACATTTTTGTTTTAGATATTGATACCATTTAGATTTTCTTATTTACACAAAAAATTGCGTGTATTTTTATATATTTCATTCGGTATTATTTGCCACGTTGAAGTTTAGCAATAACATCGCTACTCTGTTGACCGTTGTCTCCTACTGGTTTTCTGTGAGGGTAGGGTGGATCATATTTTGTAGTGTTTAAGGCCCGCTTTTACTACTACGGCACCGCAGGCGGTGACACTGATGATGCATGGAATGAAGATGGAGCTCCTGTGGAATGAGATTGCGGGGGAAGCCGGAGAACCCGGAGGAAACCCACCCGAACGCCGCTTCGTCCACCACGAATCTCACATGCGGTTGCCTTGGATAGAACCCAGGCCGCTTTGGTGAGAAGCGAATGGTCTAACTACTAGGCTACGGCGCGGCCCAGGGTGGGAGATCATCACACGGAGTAATGAGCCAGCACCACGCGGTCGCTGTTTCCACGAAGCATGGAAAAGCCAGGTCTTAATTTTAATACCAGCTGGAATTAACGTGTACAATACTACTGTCGATTTTTGTTCAGTTGTTGCATCAGAGCAATCTTTAATTACTGGAAACAGGCTATTGATTAAAATATAGAGAGATACTAGATAATTCATAAAAACAGGCACCTAACTTGCACGCGAGCTCCACATCTAATGGGATACATGACAAGGTGCACGTGCTGAGTGGTTCAAAATGATAAACAAGGACATGAAGGAGCATACAACATAAGTTTCATTAACAAGCTTTTGTTCCATAACTGCTGTAAATTTATTGAAGGATTCAAACAACATATTTGCATCAAATTTATTGCTTTCTCTTAGCTACCTCAGGGAAAGAAAGCCTTTCTTTTCACATGAATTACACGCTTTGGGGCTCCGAAAGTTCAAGAAAATATTGTGACGTTAGGTTCGGCAAACAACAGTGGACGGACGGAGCCAAGCTATTTCGCACCACATGCCTCGCTGGCGAGCGAGTGTGGATGTTAAAGGCATGACTGTAACAATGAGGCGGCAGAAACAAAAGAGGTCGAGAAGGTTCGCGAGGCTTCTAGCTTAGTCATCGTGGTGCTTGTGTATGGAGATTTTCTCGAAAGGTCGTGTGACGTCATCCCCAGTATAAAAGGACATAACACAGCAGCAGAGCCAGTAAATGAGTTCAGTTTTAGCTATGGGAATAAGCCGGTCAGTGTAACTGCTCTGTGTGTGTGCGCGTGTGCGTGTGCGTGTGTGTGTCATCCCGGAAGATATGTCGGACGTCGCGAATGATGGTAACGTCGTAATAAGTGTATTGAGAGACAGTGAAGAGAAGAGACACTGAAAGTACTGAGCAAAGTTTTGAAAAGATAATTATTGTGAGTCATGATAGCCCGAAAGACTGGATTGTGCTAACTACCAGAAGAAAATTGTGTATTTGTAGTAGCATTTTAGAGTACAATAAGATGATAAAAAGTAATCGCAGTGGATTTGGTCGTCTTTGTCACATTATTTAAGAAAAACTTAAGAACCTTTTTTACTCATGCCCGGCGGTGTTTAAGAATCCCAAAAGAGGATCGTTTTTGCTTCAATCAACCCTATGAATTCAAGTACTTTCTTGCGTTTTATTTTGTCATACATAGCCCTTAAAATATTCAGTAAAATTTGCTAGGCACAAGATATTTGTTTAAAAAATGAAATGTGTATGTTGCCTTCACTATGAATCCTTATTCACTTGTGTTGAATGTTACATCACTAGAAAATAATAAAATTAGATAAAAACGACAGCTTACTGCTTGCAAATTTAGCTTTTGTACAAGTACTAACCCTCTATTTGGTATTAATTTTTTTTTTTTTTTTTTTTTGATTAACGTCCTCCAACATTGTGTCATATCGGACGAATGAATGAAATGAAATGGGTGAAATGATGCTCAAATGAGCCCGAGGTCCATGGAGCTTTAAGTTACCCGACATTTGTCTTCTCAGGGTAGGGAAAACCTCGGAAAAAAACCTTACCCGGATAACTTACCCTAAGCGAGATTCGAACTCGCGACCTCTTGAACATGAGGCAGACACGCTAACCATCACGCTACAGAGGCGGGCGGTATTAAATGTTTCATAAATGTTCCATCTTAATGCATTTTGGTGCGTTATATAGCACACTCCAAAATGTGCAATTTCCTCCACCCCGTGAACTCAATATTAACCAAGTAAGTGTTCATTCTCCAAATCGTACGCACTAATCACGCAGCAAGTAATTCGAAACCATTTCTAGGCGAATGTTTATGAGTGGCTTAATGTGGTTAGTAGAAATGGTCCTTTATGAGATAAACGGTTATCCGTGATAAACGGTTCGGACCATTTGAAACATGCCTAAGTCCCAGCGGGCCATATGACGCATGTTTACTGGAGAGATGGGAGTGTACTCCCACATGATACGAAAACCCATGTGCGGTGAATAGTGAAGTTTAGAACTACCGTTGTACACAAATAATGAGCAAGTAGAACTGAATAACAAAACGTAACGTGTGTCTTATTTTTACTGCACCATTGCAAACAAGTGATTTGCTATAACTGTTTTCAGTATTATGTTTAATATGATACTGAGCTGTCGGCCGGTACGGCGTGCATGGCGACTGGTTCTCTTCCCGTGAGGAAGCTGTCGGTTCTCCCCAGTAAATGCGTGCCGAACCGTACCGTCCGCTAAAACAACGGTAGGCTTGAATTGGTCCGTATAGTGCCAGATAAATCACCTGCTTTAGATTTCTTTTCTAAATTACTTATATCAATTGTTAAGCAAAGTATATGCCTTAAGCCCATATTCGCAACATGCTTTACAGCTCGTTTGCGTAGTCGGAGAAAGGACGATTCTATCCTGAATAAAAAGCAGTATAAAGGCCCAGGGCTTCTCTGGAGTACGATTAAGCTGTAAAAACGTGGTCTCCTCTGCTAAGAATAGGCCAAATATCTAGCCACATCTATAAAATAGACTAAGTACTGGGTGGTGCTGTGGCCGAGACCGTTCACTCATCACCAAGGCCGCTCGGGTTCGATCTGAGGGACCCGCTTGTGGTGTCCGTGGTGGACGAAGCGGTATCTGGGCGGGTTTTCTCCGGTTTCTCCCGCCACTCGTTCCACCAATTACTCTATCATCTTTCCAATCATGCATTCCATGCCATTCTCTTCCTTAAACTCATACCTGGTGCTTGGCGGACCACCCACCAAGGGTCTTCACTCTGTCCGATCCAGAGCTTCGTCTGCTCCCCGACAGGCATCTGCCCTAGTCACAGGCTAGTAAGTCCTAGGCCGTATAAGTCCTCCATACGGGGAGGGTAATCAGATAAAGAAGAAGACAAAATACTGTGACGCCGGTCGCGATGCACAACAAAGAATGTTGGGGCCAAACTACCACACCACACACCAGGAACGGCGCGATTCAAAAACGCTCGTCAGGCTGTCTCACACGAGTAAACACATGAAAACAATGAGAGGTAGAATCAAAAGGTGTTTTTGAGATTATTCGAGAAGTGTCCGGCAGCCGGTGTATTTGTAGAAGTTCGAGAAAGGATCATCTTACGTCATCCTCACTGTATAAGGGGGCGAGGTGCTCAGAGGTGTTGGTAGATAGTTACAGACATGAGTCGTCGTAGTCAGTCAGTTTTAAGTTTCAGTGTGTATGTGTTTCAGCTGCGTGCGCAGACGGATCGAGGGGAAGATAGCGGGGCAGTTAATGAGTGTCGGTTGATTGTATCGTCAAAGTGAGCTGCTCGAGAGACAGAGAAAAAGTGACGGACAGAAAGGAGTGAGTCAAGGTTACCACAAGAAAGCAGTTGTGAGTTGTAATACCATGAAAAACTGTAGACTGTGTTAACGTCAGTTGTGTATTCGTGCAAACATTTTGACAGAAAATAAAGTGAGAAGAAGAGTAATTGACTGGGCTTTTGTTGTTTCTGTCACTATACTCATGTGTGACTTTATTTCTGTCCAACTTTCAAGTCATTATCAGCATATACAGCAAAGCTGGTATGGTCTCTATCTTCTCAAAAAGGAATTAAAGTCATTCTGCTGAGCGTACGAAACACGTAAGAAAAATATTCTTCGAAGTTAATGTATAACAAAGTTAGTTATAGGTTAGTGATATTTGAAAAAAGAATCAATCTACTGTTTCATTGTTTACTTTCTAGGTGCATCAAAGAATTGCTGAGGATACACTACTTTGGCCTCCGCAAACACAATATAGGCGACGTTTGTCTCAGGTTTTAGAATGCGAACAATATTTATCTTTAATGATACTGAAGATCATCAATGAATAAAACACAAGAATGGCACGATCAAAACATATAGCTCTTACATAATTCGCAGGTTACTAAGGAATAATAGAATTAATTTCATTACGAATTAAACTATCCTTAAACCTTTCAGGTTTATGTCCTTCATTCATCAAATTCGCCCATGAAAATCGTAGTGTGTCTTTCTTATACGAAATCAATTTCATAAAATATACTTCTCATAAACTTGGATTAGCGCTTCTTTGGGTTTGGGTTTGATGGACATTTCCATTATAGACTCTGGGCTTTAGTTTCCGGATCTCGGTTGTGAAAGGGAGTATCGCTACACAAATTAAAATTACAAAAGAAAAAGAAACAAGAAATCTAATTTCCGCAGAAGCCTGTTGATCCACAGCTGGCATGTCACGCCTTGCTGAAACTTGTGGTCTACAGAAAGAACATGCGATGCTTCATTTGCTGCTCCTTCACGAACTGTCTCTTAATTAATCTACGCGACGAGGGCATGACATCCAACTCCTCCTTTGCTAAAAACGCCGACTTTCTGTTTTATTTATGTCGGTGTTTTGAAATATGCGGATCACATTAGCAAGTTCTAGGTAGTGAGATGAATCACCAATGAGCATGGAATTCATTGCACTAGTTACTTAGCGTAAATCAGGATTCAGTACAACATTTATTCCAACAAGTGTTTCAACAATTATATATTTGCAAGAGATTATGACTCTTATGCAACTTATGGCTTGTGATCTTCTGGTGCCTAGGAGGTTAGCTACAGCAATATGTTTCTTACTCAACGAAATTGTTGGCTGACTTTCAAATTATTGGATTCCATACATTTTCATATTTAAAACAAGCATATTTTCTATGCCGAAAAACAAAAGCCAAACAAGAATAGTGGTCGAAATTTCACAAGCAGTAGAAAACTGAGCTTGAAGTGATACGACAAAAGCACAGAAAGTTCGAAAGTTTGTACCGCCTACTACTACGGAGATAGTTGCATTCGTCATTTGATGGCAAAAGTCGTATTAAGGCAAATAAATATCCATTGACAGATAAAGAATGTACTGGCCTCAATTAAAAAAAAAAAAAAAAAAAAAAAAAAAACTGTTTTAATAAAATACATTTCTAACAATGTGTCGTAAGAAAGTTCACACCAAACTTCATATTTTTTATCTTATTCGTTAACTAATTCATTAACACACAAAAGTATATATCCCAATGAGTGAATTTGAAAATTGGAAATCAACGCTAATAGTAATGTCAATTTCAACAAAAAACTACGGAAGTGGCCTTTAGTATTACCAATAAACAAACAAATATATAAACGCCATGCAAGTGATTATCTGGGTTCAATAAATAAAAAGTTAGGATTTACAGCAGGCATTGGAGAAAAGTATATTGTGACGCCGGCCATGGTGTACGACAAAGGATGGTCACGGCCGGGTTGCCGCACTCCATTGGTGGTGTGAGTATCAAAGACGCTCAAGGTCAAGCTACCTCAAGCGAGCAAACACGTAACAACAATTAGAAGGGCAGAACCAAAGGGGTTTTTCCCAGATTATTCGAGAAGCGTCTGGCAGCTGGCGTATATGTTTAAGTTCGACAAAGATCCGTGTTGCGTCATTCTCGCTATTTAAGGAGGCGAAGCATCAACAAGAGTGAGTTAACGGACTTGAGTCGTCGAGGAGTTAGTTCATAGACTAGGTGTGCGTGCGTAAGTTACGTGTGTCGTCGCGTCGCGAAGGAAGATAGCGAAGCAGTTATGAGTGTTAAGTGATTGTATCGTCAGAGTTAGTGTTTAAGAGACAAGGTGAAGGAAGATAGTGAAATAATGGAGTCAACTTTACGAGAACAACATAGTTGTGAGTTGTAATATCACAAAAGACTGTAAACCGTATTATCGTCAGTAAAAGAAAACCCTGTGTTGTGCAAAAGTTTTAGAAGAAAATTAAGTGAGAAAAAGTAATCGGGCAGGTATTTGTCGCCTTTGTCACAATATCTCAGGATTCCTTTTCTTCGGAGCTGAATTAACTTCTCTTCGTAGATCACTCATTCCACCCAGCGCAAGAAAATGAAAGATCCTCTCGAATACCTCCTACCAATCACGCTGCCGCAGCTTTGTCCTTAAGTAGAGAACTGGGTTCACCACGTTCGCGTGTAATGCTCACTTTGCGCACCTAACCTAATAGATATCAACAGTATCGACCTGTCGTCAGTTTCAGAACATCGAACCAAAGGAATTACATTTCACTTAAGAAACCATAAGGGCTAGCGTTTAATGTGATATTGAGGCTATACACATGAAATACTTAGTGTTTAATGCAATGTTGATCATAATAAGGTTTTATATTGTATCCTTGCAGGTAGTGCCTGAAACTCTTAAAATATTAGTCAAATATTTAATATTCGTCGAAATATAAAAAGGAAAGACTGTATAAATATTTATGGCTTTGTTTACTAAATATTTAGAACTTCTGTAGAACAACTTATTTTAAGTCTTCAAATTCTAGCCTCAAAATTCATTTCCAATTTTGGGCTCATTTGCAAAAAGCTGCGTCTGAATATGTGATTCAATTTACTATTTGAAGACTTTGTTTCGAAATGATCCTGGACTAGTACCGTGAAATTCATAAAGTTGGAGCATTGTGCCTCAGTTTTTATAATTTAGTGCTGTATGTGCTGCTTTTAGGTGATGTATTACGTCAATTTCAAAACGCAACAAGCTTTATAAATGTATGTGATTTGACTCATCAGACCCTAACAAATATACTGCATTGTAGTGGACAAAGTAGCGCAGGGGCGGGTTTACTCGGGGTTCTCCGGTTTCCCCCGCCATCTCATTGCACGGGTGCTTCATCTTCACTCCATCTATCATCAGCGGCGCCGCATGTAGTAAAAGCGGGCGTTGAACTGTACAAAAAAATGGGACTACAAACAAAATTACATCATACCATGCTTGCCAGAAAACACAAGCTGGAGTTAATATGTGACGTTTAGTTCCTTCATTGTTGATATTCCGCATGGATTTTTAAACAGCTGTAATCCGTATAGGCCATACAAATGGAAGCTCTAGTGGTTTCTTGGCTATCACTAACTGTTTTCACAATCAAACCATCTCGCTGCACATTTATTTCATGTCTCAAAATCATTTTACTGCACATGAAAATAAGAGTTAATTCATTTAAAAATATATTAGTTTCTATCTTCATAATAGCGGTTTAATTTACAACTACCAATACAAGTGTGGAAAAGGAAAATTTAACATCTAAACTACGGTGCGAAATGTACGTTTTACTATCAAGGTCTGCACGTTTATTTCTCGGTAGTAAATAAAGAAAGGAAAAGAGCGCGTTGACAACAAAGGGAAAGCTGAAGCAAAGCACTTTTTGTGTGCCGCTCAATTCTTGGAGGTATTCCAGGCGTTGTTCTGAAGACACTCTATCTCGGCCGTCGTGAACACAACCCCGCCTGCGTAGTTGAGCATGGATGAGAGCTTTTGGAATCCATAGCATTTCAATTTGAACCGCAGTAATGTTATGTAATATTGCTACTCTAAATGTTTCCATTTAGAGCTCTACTTCAGCCGAGGTTTGACGATGTATTTTGCCAGGAAAGGCAAAGCAGGAGACAGGGTGGTCCAATTTTTGTTGCTCTAGCTTTATATGTTTTAAAGCCAATTGAGACAAACAGACACTTAAGATTCAATATTTTTATTTACCCCACGAATATGCATTTTATTGCTAAATATCAGTGACAATGAACACAATTTAAACGAGTTAAATTATCGTATTGTTTATTGCAGACGCATATATTCTTCTTCTTCTTCTTCTTCTTCTTCTTCTTCTTCTTCCTTCTTCACTACAAGGATTTGGCATTTCTGCCAGTTCCATCCTCGCATTCCAACAATTTATTCCCATCTTCTTCTAGAATGTCCAACATCTCTTCTTCCACAAGAATCCTCTTATTAAAACGGGTATTCTTTCTTCACTCATTCTATTCATATGTGTTTGATAATTCTTTATATTTTCTTCTACTTTATCTTGTAATTTGAGTGAGTGAGTGAGTTGGGTTTAAGGGCTCGTCAACAACTAGGTCATTGGGCCCGTTGTAATTTGAATTTTCCTAATTCTTCTCGAAATGTTTCATTTCTTAATAATTCTAATATGGTATATTCTTTAGTCTTCTTAAAACCTCATTTCTGCAGCTTATATTTTACTTTATCTCTTTCTTTTAATATCCATGACTCATTTCCATACATAAGCACTGGAACTGCCATAGTTTTCTAAAATTTCAATTTCGTGTGTTTCCTTGTTTTATTATTCAAAGTTCCTGTTGTAGTTCCGCATATCTGCAGAAACTTATTTATATTCTTTCCTACATCCCTGTCTAAATCGTAGCTTACATCACGACCTAAATATTTAAAATTGGAGAGTTGTTCCAGGCATTCACTTTCAATAGTTATTTTTGCATACCCCTAGTATCCTATACCGTATCATTCGGCATGAAGAAGATAAAAGAATAGGAGCTTGTAAAAACAGTGCAAGAGTAGAGAAAATCATGTGAGTGCAACTCATCAGATTTTTATTAAGACGCTTGACGTAGATGAGTTCGCTTCCACCGAGAGAAAACTCGTTCCACAGAGCGCTAATTCTAATAAAGTTCAACTCTAGCCGCAGAAATTTCAGCTCTGTAGATAAGATTCTGGTTGCAGTGCGGAAATTCCAGGAATGTATCAATGCTGCTACTGCAGAGGTGCATTTTCATGCAAATAAGCAGTGCACATGAAAATTCTGAAGATTACAGCTGAAAACATCTGAAGTTTTCGTGAGGGGCAACCTCAAAATTAAAGCTATGCAAGATAGTAATTGACGACTGAAATCTCAACTTTATGTAAAATGAAGTAAAACTAAATATAAAATATGAGCAATATAATTTTAACTATTTGGATAACGGTTTGAAGCGGAAGCTCGTCATGGCCTCTGACGACCTTATTCAGGTCCGTTGCAGATAGTGTTGAACGTTGTTTACATGAGTCTCCCCACCCACTCTCCACCACGTTATCATGGCCTGTATCTTAATTCCGCTATCGCATGCTACTTGGTAATTAGCTCCCTACAACCGTACCTTCGCAGAAATAGCACAGACTTGACTACGTCTGAGTATATTAGATTGAGTGTACCTCTTGCTGAGATGATGAGTGGATTAAGGTTGTCTGTTGATGATGCGTGGTTCCTGGCTCCCACAAGGACAGTTGTAAACCGGGCTGTTGGAGGTAGGCACTGATGAAACTACTGGCATAAGGCTAAATCTACTCCTTGGCTAATGAGGAACAGCGGTAGTACTATGGCGGAAATGGGGAGATTTTACATCTCTCTTATCTCCTTTTTATAGATGGTATATGCGGCATACGTTTCTGTAGTAGCGGAACACAGGAATGTGGGGAAAAAGATGTCCGAAAATGTGAGAGAGAAGGAGTACTTTGAGAAAATGAACAAAGGGACCCAGGCGACTCGTTATGATGCTACATACATCAAGTTACAAAATATAACATGTCGTGAAAGCATATATAAGCCGACATCAGATGATTTTTCGTTGTGGTGCTCTAAGCTATATAGTTTACGTTACAAGATCTAGAGGATGAATCATTGTTATACGGTACAGTATTTTTGTAGCTAGAACATCCCTCCCCCACCGCCCCTAGAAAAATACTTCTAAGAAGACCCTATTAGCAGGCATATTTACACAATGGAAATAAGTTAAATGAAGTAATTTTGAAATGATGCAGGGCTGTTAACCAACAATATGGCTTGTCTCAGTAACGACTCTGACTTCATTAATATATGTTAAAGCATATCAAACACACATTACTTTTTACTGGATATGTTTACCGTGTTCATGGAAGGCATCAACTGCGAGTTTCGACACTGCCTACCCAAAGTAACCGCAAGCGCTAAAATAATGTGATTGATAATCTCGGAAGCGTCAACCTCTGGTAGGAAAAACAATAACATAACATGGCATTCCGACTCAGCACTATGGACACAGGAATCAAGAAAGAGCTCAATTCAAAATAAACATTGATCAAATACTGCTTCGTGCGGTTGTTGCGGCAAACTGTTCAAAAAGGAAATTCAAGGAAATCCAGTGCACGTAAGTCAAGAGTTCGTGTGAACTTAACATCAAAAGAATCAACTAATCGCTGTAGAATTTCAGAAATGGCCGTCGATGGTAATTGATTAAATTGATTAAATATAATCTACGATTGCTAATTGTACCTTCATATACGCTGTACGTAGGCTAAGGTTGGAAAATAGAAACAAAGTGAAAAATGCAATGGTACAGCCGGGATTTAAACCACAGATTTTCCATCTGCTGTGCGGTTGCTCTCACTCATACATAACAACCTGGGGTACGCGTACCCCTAGGTGTACACGAAGACTTCTTAGGGGATACATACAATTTAAAATACGCATATAGTAAATGCAATGTGTTTTCTGAATGATCAAAAATAACGAAAAATAATAAAACTTAAAATACGCGTACCATCACTATTACAGGTTCCCTGAATGGTCACAAACAAGGAAACATATTTTGGCCAGAGAAACTTTAAATGCCCTCTGTCTAGTTAGTAATGTTGATGGACTTTTGGAAATAATCAAATTCAACCCAACAAAATCTGAGGTTACAATTTTTAAAATACGCTAATGCGGAATAATTAATCCGTTTTTGCACCGCCGCCATAAATTCCTCTGAACTTCCCATAACCTTAAAATAAAGTCCTTAGAAATGTCTTGAGAGTTCAGTGAATATAAGAAACATGTCAATTTGTGATATCTGGTGTTATGCACGCAAAGGGTAGACTGAAATTAGTGACACTTCCATTATACAACTTCTTCCATTCCCTTCTACTCATTTGTGTAAGATTTCTCTGCGTTGACAGCAATCAAAAGGAAAGAAAGAAATCCCTTGAATCACCATTGATACTCGTACTAACGAAGATTCCGCCACGAATGGAGGAGTTGCTGTCTAGATAACAAGCTCAGAAGAATACACAAAGTCATGTAACTTTTGTGTCTGTGCTGTCAGTAACGTAGTTCCTGCATATATTTTATACTTTTATACCATAATCCTACTTTTTTAGTATTTAATAAATTATAAAATGTTAAACCTATTTTAGATCTGGTTATGTATAACTTGAACTAAGCATAACTCTATGACTATGCCTAGGACCTTGCCCTAGAGGTACAGGCTGGAATGTAAAGTTGTCTTTGGGGGTATGCGGAGAAGGAAGATTGAGGAATACGCCTTACACCATTCAGACATGTGAAAATCAAATTGACAGACAGACGCCTGCGAGACACACTGCTTCACGAGTCCAATGTTCGTTATTTCTGGAGTAGCGTTATAAAAGGCTTTACCGTTAAAACGTACTCTCGCTGATGAGCCAGTAGTTGATCGCCCTTCAATCTAAATCTAAGGTGCCTGTACTAGATTATGCTTGATTCCTGTCATTCATATCACCTGTTTGCATACTTTGATTATTATTTCTTTACTTTAGCGCAGGTAACGCAACAGTATCTCTTCGTAATGCTCTTTTACGTACGAAATACCACTACTGAAGAGGTTAATTTACACCAGGGGAAGACAACTTCGGGCCGTGTGACGTATTTAAGCGAAGAGCCAGCTTGTACAGTCGTGTGACGTCAGGCGAGAGCGGTGTATTGCTATGCTGCATAGATCAACGGCGCTACTTGCACGAAACTGACTGAATATGAAAAATGCTATTTGGGCATGTTTAGGGAGAACCCTCTTCAGCCTAATTTGAGGTTTTTTATTTGTTGTGTGAGGAATCTCAACCGCGTTAGTGCGAATTTTGTTTTTGTTTTGTGTTTTGTTGACGTTATGTAGTGTGGTGTGTAGTGGTTTTGTGTTTGTGTTCAGTTCCCCGTGTTTCACACCAGTTTGAGACCAGGCTTCAAGATGTACAAACATTGTCAACTACGTTTCAGATCTTTGTGACCCCGTATTTATTGAATGTTAACAATGTTTCTAGCAGGTAGCAAATTGAATTGATAAATTTACAGTGCGACGATTTGCTGAAGGACAAATATAAACACAACGAAGACTTGGCTGATTTTTATAAGAATGTTCCTTAAACCAGATTTCTGAGGTTGTATGCCCTTGTTGCACGGATATTAAGTATGTTTGGTTCTACGTATGTGTGCGAACAATTCTTTTCTGTTATGAACCTTTCTAAGTAAAAATCCCGAAGCATATTGTAAGATCACAATCTAACATGCAGTCTTCGGTTACAGATGTGCCGTACATTACGCCCTAACATTGACAAACTAGTTAAAGAAAAGCGAAACGGCAAATGTCGGAAATGTCTACCTAATAGTTCTGTATAGCTCTCCTCTTGCTCAGGCAAAATAGTTATAATTTCTGTTCTATTTGCGTTATAACATGACTGTTCACATAAACTAGAATGTCTGAGTGAGTGAGTGAGTGAGTGAGTGAGTGAGTGAGTGAGTGAGTGAGTGAGTGAGTGAGTGAGTGAGTGAGTGAGTGAGTGAGTGAGTGAGTGAGTGAGTGAGTGAGTGAGTGAGTGAGTGAGTGAGTGAGTGAGTGAGTGAGTGAGTGAGTGAGTGAGTGTGTGTGTGTGTGTGTGTGTGTGTGTGTGTGTGTGTGTGTGTGTGTGTGTGTGTGTGTGTGTGTGTGTGTGTGTGTGGCATAAAGCCGAAATGTAATTATTTATAATCTGTATCTATTCCGTAATTGAAACAGTCAGCATTAAAATTACGATGTACCGTATGCCATTTCCGCTTTACCGCTGTGACGTCACACGTTCAACTGGCCATCAATGGGAGCATGCGAGCTCAGTGAGCTGACGTCACAGCAGCGATACCTGTCTTCCCCTGATTTACACTATCTTTGCTACGCTGCCTTTGTAACTTCTGCTATCTCAAAATGTTGTAACTTCTCATATTCATGACGTAACAACCTAAGGCAGGGGAGGACAGGTAGTGCCAGTGTAACATCAGGTCACATCAATGAACACGCTCGTACTGAAGATGAATTAAGCGTGTGACGTCACTGTGCTCTGTAGTGCTACCGAAGCAGAACAGAACATAGTTTAGGGCATGCGGGGTGCAGCATTGTAGGAAAAACATGAAACATACCTGGTGTTAATAACACAACTAACGTCTTGGACTTGTAAAATTAATGCTGACTATTTTAGTTACACAATTGGTCACAGATTACAAACAATAATATTTCTCTGTGTTATGAGGAATTCTAATTAATGTGAAAGACTGTCATGTTATAAAGTGAATAGAACAGAAATGTCATGTTCTCTCCAAGTTAGAAGAGAACCATACAGAACAAAATTACGTGGACATTTTCCGGCAGTTTTTGTTTCGTTTTTCTATAACTAGTCTATCAATGTTAGGATGTAATATTTGGGAAATTTGTAATCGAAGACTGCATATTAGGCTGTGATCTGACAGGGTTATTATAAATTTGGACTTAGCTGATTTCACAACAAAACCAGATAGAAACAGCAGCTGTTCCTTTTAACTTGTACTGACCATGTTATCTTCAGCAAGTGCGCTACGCATGACTGAACCCCCCAAATCCGTACTCACTGCACTGTTTATCTAGGCATATATTATACGGCTCTCGTCTGGCGCCACACGAACTGATAGGCTTGCTCTTCGTTCTATACGTCACACCACTTGAAGATATCTTTCTCTGACCTAGGATGAGCCAAGGTGGATCGCACCTCTTTAGCATGGTCTGCGTTTTTCCATACAGTAGGTATATAACGGTAAGACAACATATGTGATGAACATTCTTATCATGATTCTGAGAGCAGGAGCATTTGCTTTCAATTAAGGAGCTTAATACCTCACGTAGTCGAGTGAATTGCATCCCCTTAATAGTAATCCCGATCAAGTTATTTGCTCTAGAATCGTTCTAAAGCAACTGGCTGTGGCAGGTAAAATGCGAAGTACACAGAGCACAGGTAGTAATAGACATCGAATTTTTTATTGTCTGTAGGGGCATTAGAGGTGTGTCTTCTGATTTCGGTCTCCACCAGTTTGAAAGGGGTCACGTTACTTTCTCAACCTTCCAGTTGAAGGAGGTGGCTACACAGAATCGTAATTAGCCAATGAGTTCGCAAAACCAGGATAGGCATGCTTTATTGCTTCGATACAGAACACAAGGCGTGAGGCGCACGTGCAAGGTGACAATATCATCCAATAGAATGAAGGCATGACGTAAGAAGCTACCGCACAAACGGTAAGGAATGTGGTGTCCGCAAGAAGGCAGTGCTGATTTCTTTCCATGCTGTCTGTACATATATGTTGAATAAAATAGCTAATGTGCAGGAAAACTGTTATTTAAACTTTAATATGGTACTCTCTGTTTAATACTAGGACTACAATATTCCAAAGACGGTCCCTAACATTCTATTATGTGTATTAGCGTTTAGAGTCAATAGGCATTTTTCCACTACAATGCCTGCGAATTTCAGCTACAGATATGCCTTATGTTGGGCTCTGTTATACATTGTCTTAATTAGAAAGGTCTTAGAATCGGTACGATTAGTCAGGCGGAGGGGGTCCCCAGGCACTGGAGCTCAGCACCACACATAGGCCACCCTTTGTGATTTACGTGCCTCTGAGAGTAAAGAATGACGGAGAGATCCGAAGATCGCTCAGATCTGGGCAACAATACGCTCTAGCAGGGGCTCCTAACATTACAGACTGAAATCCAGTTTTTTAATTGGCATGAGGCTAACAACACCATCAACCCAGGGGCCTGGAAAAAATACCCCCTTAAGGAGGGGCACCAGCTGGCAACAGAAGCTCCGCGGAGATATCTATACACCGCAAATTCCACGTCCCGTTGCAAAGCACCGGTTACTGTCGCCTGGTTCTGCAATCCTGAAATATATGATCACTAGAACAGATGAAAGGAAAGCACGGGGACGGGAAGTAATGGACAGGGAATTGGTGGTAGTAGAGAAACCACCCTAACTACCACGAAGTCATCTCGCACGGTTTTGATTAGAAAATGTCTGCACTGGAGATTTGTGAAAACCGCTCGTTAATTAGACCACTCGGATTAGAAATAATCGTGGTGGAGCCTTGAAGTTAAATTACAATCCACTCGTCTGAGGGCACACAAGTAGTAAAACAATAAAGTAGATCATCACCATATAATATTAATTCCATTATTATAGAAAGAAATATGACAAGTTAGTTTTCACCATTAATTGTGTTTACGCAATGAGAACTTCCAGCAGCTGTTTATGGACTTCGGCACACATATGGAGATGACTGTAATATCGCGTGGCACCAAGTGAGGCCGAATTGCAGTAACGAAAATAGGTTGCGAGGGATGTGCATCGACTGCCTGCTACAATTATTGTATGGTAACAAGTGATGAGCGGTCATAATGGGTTGCATATGACGTCCGCTGTGAATATGTTCCTTCATCCACAGTTTCCACAAGCTAACTAGTTGACCAGATTGTCCACCGCTCTTACTGGGTTTACATAATGTCATATTACCATATATTGGGCAATTGCTTAATACTGTCATATTGTTCCACGACTCCTCACCAGATTGCTTTCATCTACCAAGCATCTAAGCCCTCCCTATACCTTCCCAGTCTATAAACTGCATAGCACGAGGTGCATCTGGGGAGAGAGATTTTAGGCCCAAAGCTACAAGTCGACGTTTTTATTAATATGATGTGAAACTATTGTCTTCTCAACTAAAAATCTACTTTGTAGAGGAAGTTTGGTTTCACCCAAAAATTCAATATGGATATTTCACTGGAAATACATTATTTGGGATTCGCTGAAAGCATAATGTGTGTGAGTGGGGGGGGGGGGGGGCCTTGTAGTGTTTAAGGTTCGCTTTTACTACTTTTACTACTGATGATGCATGGAATGAAATTGGAGCACCGGTGGAATGAGATGGTGGGGGAAACCCGCCGCTTCGTCCACCACATGCAGTTACCTGGGATCGAACCCGGGCCGCTTTGGTGAGAAGCCTATGGTCTAACCACTCGGCTACGGCGGCCGTGTGTGTGTGTGCCTGCGTGCGTGTGCGTGTGCGTGCGTGTGTGCGTGTATGTGTGAGTGTGCGTGCGTGTGCGTGTGTGTGTGTGTGTGTGTGTGTGTGTGTGTGTGTGTGAACAACGTAACTCAAAAAAGAAATGTCGGATGAATATCAATAATTTCAGTTTTGTTCAGTATCTTCCAAAGATGTGACACCAAGACTTTTGAGATAGTGCCCCTACCACAAACTACATCTTTCATTGGAGTTGTTCCGTTACTTTTTTTCTCCAAAAACCATCCAACGGTTCCTATTAAAATACCATATATTTGAGACATTTACACTACAAATTCAACATATATCTCGAAGTTTTTGGACACAGCCTGTTAAGCGCTCTTATTCAAAAGGAATTTCGTATAATTTTGTATAACTGGTGAGACATGAGAAATTACGATACAAAGTACGCAGATTTCTTTAAAGCACAAAATTAATTTCAAATAGCTTTTTATTGCAACAGTTATAGTTTATGTTTCAATGCTTTAACCAACTGCGCAGATCATTTATAGTACTTGTGTGTATAAGGTAACAAGACGTTTTGGTTGTAACCATCTCTAAGCAGCTGAACTTACAAGATAACGCTTATTAAAAAAGTATCATTATCATCATCATTGTTATTATTGTCATTATTGTTATGCAGTATTGAAAGTGTGTAGGGCCAATTACTCCACATTTCCGAAACACACCTTCGTTAAAATATATGTTATTGAAACGTTGCTGTTGCTGAAATCTAAGACTCGTAAACTGGCGAACATTCTAGGCATTTGAACTGCCTACAGTTTCTACATTTTTTTTTTTTTTTTTTTTTTTTTTTTGCACAGCCTGGCATATATAACCATTACTGGCATACAAAAACTAAGTAAGAATCAGAAATATGTTAGCATGTTGTGTTCAAACGCTAATGGACCAAAGTGATTAATACAACTGGCAATCGTGTACAAATAATGGCCTCTTTGTTCAATAAATTTGTACCAGTGATATTCGCTTCTTCAATGTGTCTCTCAGTCTTTTGATTCTGAAAAAGGCCATGGAGTCTACAATGGTCGAAATCTCAATGTTTATAAATCTGACACAGCTGATCACCCGTGAAGCCTTGATTAATAGTTATTTATGTAACTAGTGTGTAACCATACTGGTTGTGACGCGAGTATATGTGTAGCGTGTGAATAGAAATGAACGTTACGAGTGTCACAATGAAAATATTATTGACGTGTTGACTACCATGTTTTATACAATTCTAGCGTTACAGTTAGCAAAAATAACATAAATTTGCTAACTGTGAAATTATAATGTATCAGAAATCAGAAATGTATGATGTAATATGACTGACAAACAGATTCTTCTTTTGTTTGAACACTTTTTGAGGAAAATGGAAGATTATGATAAAATTGTTGAAAATATTAAGTGTATTCCGCTTGACATTTTGAACAAAATCAAGAGAGCCCTGAGTTTATTAATTCTAGAAAAATGAAAGATGCTTACGAAAAAGAATATGTAAAGTTTTGCGGATAGATAAATGAAAAATGTGCTATTTTGCGAGTGTGATGATTTCAGTTTTATGTTGTGGCGGTGATAACGTCATTGCTGACTACGTCCTTCATTTTCTGGCACTGGTGCCAGGAAGAGGGTGTTTCGTACGATTTATGCCGTCATAATAAGCCGTTTTAATGCTTGAATTGCAGAAAGTACTCTGTATCAGATCTGATAATTTGTATCACATTTATTAGCTCAATAAAATAAGCAGAAGTCGTTCCACCCCAGGGCCCAAATGACCTCGTCGACGGGCCGTTAAACCTCAGACACTCACTCACTCACTCACTCACTCACTCACTCACTCACTCACTCACTCACTCACTCACTCACTCCGCCCCAAAGTATATGTTCCACCGCAAACCTAACTTTTGGCATTCTTCTGTCCTGTTCCTTTTCGTTTTCTTCCTAAAGTGAGTCCTTATCAATATTTTTCATGCCCCGAATTTTTTTCATTCTCACCATTCCTTTCACAGTATCTCTTAGCAAACTGTATCTTCGCATGTATTAGTCCTCTTCTCGGTCTGTCAGAATTTTTCCATGTTTTGCCCAATTTTTTGAATATTATTTATTTTTTCATGGCACTTCATACGCTCCACTATACCCACGCCAGATGTGAAACACTTGTAATTCCATTCCTTCAATTCTTCACAGTGTCGCAGTGTCCGAATATGTATACTATACAATGTTACTCATACTTATGCTTCGCTAATAACTTCTTAAGTTCTGCTTCAAGAGTTCACACATGTTTATTGTTGCTGAATATTCCTTTGCTACTGCTGTTTTCTGACTCATAGCAGCTCATTTTGATTACTGTACATGTTACGAATTCAATAGAGTGCCTTCTGATAACCAAATCCTTTTACTCCCATTTTTAAACGTATCTTCATCATGAATATCCAGTGACCCTTTATTTCTGTAGCATGTTCCTAAGAACGTTTACTATTATGTCATTAATCTTCTATCATCATTATTACGTGTTCTAAATTATATTACTTTCTCTCATAGGAAAATTTCTCCTTTTATCAGAAATACAATATTCTTTTAAGTGAATGCCAGTATATAGAAACTAAAATGAAGCTAGAAGTAAGCTATTCTATAGGAAAATTTAGACCTTACCATTCTTTCCTATAGGCTCAGTACTCTGCGAAAACCAGAAAGTGCTCGATTGAAACAAACTACATAAATTTATTCCTGGCTCGTGAATTCTCCAGTTGACCAGCTTCCAGTAGTTCCAGGAGAGGGGGTGAAAGCTCCCAAAAGTTTATCCAGGAAGCCCAACTTGAGATGGAGTCTCCAGGTCCCTTACGTGGGAAATAAACATCATCCAGGGACCTCATTCGCAGCTGAGAAAACAGTGTTTTGTTCGCATGGTCATAGGGATTCTGTACAGCAAGGAGAGTGATTTTTAACACTGCTCTTCCCAACATTATCGTGCGGAAAACTACCTTGTAGACTAGTGAGTTAAAAGATTATCTCAAAGCCCTGTTCACCGAGAGGGGGAAGCTATGCGAGGCTGCATACTCCTCCACAACTCGGGAGTCCACTCAACAGACCGCATTTTATTATAATGGCTGTGGTCGCACTGCCAACAAGGTGAAGAGAGAAAAATCCAATAAAAGCAGGAATTTCCGAGGACCATGCCGGAGCGCGACCCAGGGTTCACGTGGTAAATCAAAACCCTCGACCCGTTTCAATATAAAGCAGAGGCTGGTCCAGTTCGTAGTCATGTAACAATGTTATGAGCGAGAAGTACCGTGGCTAAGTGGGCAAAAGAATTGCGAACATTTCGCCACCATGGAATAATGATTATAAATTGCATCCAACGAGTACCTGGAACACACACTTCTTTTGTAGAACTTTATGTTCCATTTATAAGTTTATTTTAATAGTGACATAAAAAATCGCACATTCCTCTCTATCCAACACTAATTTTCTGGCATCCAGTATATACCGAACTATCTGTAGTAATACCACGAGAGCATTTCATATGGTGATAATTTTGTGAGCTCGAAGTGCGAGAAAAATTATTCCAAATATGAAAACCTCGAGTGGAATTTGTTTACAGTATTCCGCGAAATAATTAATCTATGAAATACTATTTAATATTACGTGTTTTAAAAGCAAACAACTTACAACATCATTCTTACATTTTAAGTAAGATATTTTATTCACAGTTGACACTACAACTAATCCAGTAGGCCGCAACAATAATTTTAGAGTTTAATCCAGGGAAATGAAGAACTTAACATATAATAAATATAACTGAACGAATTTACGTTAGTAGGCTATACAAAGTTAGGCCTGTTGTACTTAAAACTAGCTGAAATGCCTAGAATTTCCCGTGGTTTGACGAATTCATTCCTAAAACGTCTATGCCTACGCTGGATAGTATAAAGAACCCAAATTAAATAAATAAATAAAAACACCGTGAAAACACTATGGAAAAGCACTGCTGAACAGCCTCAACTATCACAGGAAGAAAAGCAAGCTCTGTGAACGTAAGACTTTGCATTTCTATGTCAATCATGTAGAAAATTGCATTAGTTCCTCGTAGAAGAGGAAATGGAGAAAGAAATTTGAATGTCAAAATTCTAAGGCTTTCACGGCCGGTGTCAATACTAGATGCAATAATATTAACCGGGCTTGTGGGCCGTGGTCTATTGGGTTCCTTCTTCTTCCCAAACGTTTCGTCTGCGACTACGGCAGACATCATCAGTGGCGGCGAGGTCGAAGTTTCCTGGTGGAGATCTCAGCACCAACAGTTGGTGCTGAGATCTCCACCAGGAAACTTCGACCTCGCCGCCACTGATGATGTCTGCCGTAGTCGCAGACGAAACGTTTGGGAAGAAGAAGGAACCCAATAGACCACGGCCCACAAGCCCGGTTAATATTATTGCATCTAGTAAATTTGAATGTGTTTCGTAAATGAAATGGGGATAGAGAAAATGGTGTGAACGAAATGTGTTACATTTCTTTTTCAATCGGAAAATTGTGTGTTGAAGGGCGAATAGAGAAAAATCTTTTACTTGCCATTTTTAATGGCTCACTAATCGTTTTTACTCCACACGGATGTTTCAGATGTTCAGAAATTTAAGAAAAACCAAGAGTGGAGTATAACATGTAAACAATCTATCCCCTTTAAGTTGTTTTCTATTTCTCTGAAAAAGACCTAGAATTCGACAGCACCTACTTGATTACATGCAAGATGGACAAATAAAATCCAGATGGTCATTGGGAAATTTCTGCAATAAGTGACTAACTATAACAGTAAAGGAGTTTGGAACTAAAATAACCAAAATGCATCACTGTGAACATTACAATTTCAGAACACTACTGCAGCGTTATCACCTATGTGGTCGAGTTCGTACCTCAGAAATTGAATAAGGGAGGATACTAATATAACCGCATCATACTGCGGGATCCACATATTTAGGTTATCCCAAGGGAAAACAATAAAATCATCGATAAATATTTTCGGGTTAACCCTTGTATAGCGGTGCGTATGGAAGTATTTCGATAGGGCTTACAATAACGTTGGTAGCTTTTATGGACAGCCCAGTATCTGTTATAAATAACCGAAATAAAATTTACTCATTCACCCTGTCATTTAATAAAACATCAAGTTATCTCTTAACACTTCTATATGCTTCAATTAGCTTCATATCATTGCAAAAAATAATGATTAACTGCAACTTAAATACTTCAACACAACAAACAAAGACTGTGACTTTTCTAGGGAAAGATCAGATAAGATCAAAAATAATAATTAAATATAACACAACAGCGCAAGTACAACATTTTAACTACCTGGGATCTGATATTTTATTTTATGATGTTAGAGATATAAAACAAATGTTATATAAATTTCACAATATATGTGGAACGCTAAAACGAACTCTGAAAAATAAAGTTCGACATCAAACCATGATTAAGTTTTATAAAGTGATGGCAGTACCAATATTGACATATGGTTCTGAAAACTGGGCAATGAACAGAAGGGATAAAAGAATGGTGGAAATAGCTGAAATGAAGTTTTTAAGAAGCACTGCTGAATATACCCGTTTAGATCACACGAAGAATGACACAATCAGAGAACAACTAAAAATATATAACTTAAATAGTAAAACATCTACATACAAACAGAGTTGAGCAGATCACATAACACGGATGTTAAATAATAGTCTTCTAAAGTTTTACCACAAATACACAGTTTTCTTCTCGTTGTTAACACAGTCTGTAGTCTTTCGGGCTAATACAATTCATGGCTGTTCCTTTCATAACCTTCCTCAGTCCTTTTAGTGTATTTTTTTCACTTCCTCTGTCTCTCCTATCGTAATTACGACGTTACAATCATTCGAGACGCTCACTGAATCTTACGACGCACGCGACGTATCATACCATAACAAACGTACGTACAGCTGTCTCATATTCACTGATCGACTCATATCCGTAACTCTACTCTAAAAATCACTCCTCTGTTCTTCTCTGGTCTCCATATATACTGGGGATGATGTCACACAGACCTTTCTCGAGTTACACACACGCACCCGAAATGACTCAGCTAGAACTCTAGAGACGTTTCCGAAACCCCTTTTGTTTCTGCCGCTTCGATTGTTCACAGTTACCTACACACAGAAGTCCCCCGAGGCAGCCCGGCCCTATACACCTTTGCCCGCTAGCCGACACGGCATGCGGTGTGAAGTAGCTTGGCCCCGTCCGTCCTTTGTTGAACAGCGAGCCCGCCGTCACAATACTAATGAAATATAGGAAAATGCGCCACATTTCTTGACGCATGTCCACATGCTGAGAACCATGAATAGTTGAGTTGTACATAAAAGCTGAAGAATAAATAATTTTTTCGATTATTGCTAAAAGAAACACAGAATTTTCTAACTTCAAAAGATAATTTTTCGCCATAGCAGCACAGACACGTGGGAAAGAAACCTTTTAAAACGCACTCATGATTTAGAATAATGTCTTCCACGTGTACGTCAGAGATTCATAATGTAAATGATGTTTCTGTCATTTTAGCTCACAGTAGGGGAAGATAATCTCTATATTAGAGCGCTATCGATCCTTATCCGGTATCACACCAGCGGATGAATGCATACCTTATTGTGAATCAGCAACAACTGAACTTTACTCATTTAGAAAAAAAAGTGGGATTAATGAAATCAGATACACATTTTGGTGTGCACTTCTATAGAGCGTATGTCATTAATCTTTCTAATTATATGTGGTATGCATAGGCTGCTAACAAATAAACACAATTATCGATTGCAGGGTAGTATAAATTCGTCTTGTCACATTAATGCAGATGGATTGCCTTCTAGAAAAAAATATACCAAGAACAGACGTTATACTTGTAATTTCGTGAAAACTCAGTGTCATATACTGAATAATGGAATAAAATTCTTTAGCTTGTCTCATAGCCAACCTCTTGAGTACTGGATGTGTACCTTCCAGGAAAACGCAGATAAAAGAAAAATCTTTCTATTCTGGCTTTGAAAGCCTAACAGTACTTTCGCGTGACCTACGAACAAGGCTAAGATAAATAAAAGGAAAACTCATCAGAGATCAGGAAATAGTTTTATTGACACAGTAAAGTATCATGATGGAGGCGATAGATATTTTTCTTGCGTGTCAGTTTGGAGAACACAGGTAAGCAAGATGAAAAATAAGTTAAAGAATTGTGTCAACATACAAAAATCAATTCAAAGGTTTCTCAGGGGAAATTATTTTACTTCTGAAAAGATTGATTCATCCTGTGTACTCCCCTTTGTAACCTTAATAACTGAACAGTGGCTCGAAAAGTCGAATTATAAAGCCCTAAAACTTGAGCGGGTGAGTTGGGTAAATAACGTTTCGAATAATAACCTACACCAAAAAATAGGTTTACCGCATTAGATATATAATACCAATACACAATACTTGAATTTCGAACCCTAAGTAAGTTTAGTCGAGTGCATGGAAAGATGCTGATGCTGTTGGTTTCCTATGGTGCTTTTCTTTATTTAATGTTGGCAGAAACTTACCATCTTGTTCTATACCAGCGCTGTATTAGCCAATATCTGATTGGTTTGAATTCAGGTCCAAGACATACGCCACATCCTATGAACAAATTCCAGGCCTAGGTGAGCAGGAAAAGAGTACAAAAGCATTCCACCTGAGTGGCTAGAAGGAATCCTTTGTAATGACGGTACACGCGTCCCTGGGAAACTCCACCTCCTGTTGGTTTGATGTCAAAAGTCTGTCACTCAAACATTAACGTATGAACACTGGTTAGTTTCAGGCTCAGGAGCTAACGAAAAGAGGAGAGTAAGGCAAACATTAAACGGAGTGATATGACTAGATAGCGAGTAGGGACTGGGCGTGGGAGACGGATTTTAATAATTTCACCACGATTCTATGTTCTTGAGTATAGAATATCAGTCACCAATAAATGCTGTTTCAATAGATAGATCACCATCTCATTTTGGAGTTACTGTTCGATATAATCTTAGCCTAAATTGAGACAACAGATGATCTAATTACGTTTCCATTTGGATCGCCATATTTACCTCCACTACATTTTCGGAAGGAGCTCAATGAAGATTCTGGTACACAAGCGATTTAACACGTATATGCGTTTCAGTGGATTAACTGGAACAGAATTCCAGCTATTGTGTGTTAAATGAAGTTGGTAGTTGGCATATAAATACACTTTACTTACAGAAACGTAATGTTTAGTTAGAGAGAAAAAAATTTAATATACGAAAACATAGTAATTGCTGGAATTATGTTCCTTCACACCACGTGGAGTTGCCAAATCAACGAACATTGGCCACTACGAAATATAATTCAGTCTTCTCCTTCTTTATCTAATTACCCTTCCCTGACACCCCCTAGGACTTACAAGCCTGTGCTGACACCTATCGGGCAGCAGACGAACCTATGAGCCGGACAGAGTGAAGACCTAAAAGTGGGTGGTCAGCCAAGCATCAGGTATGAGAGTGAGGAAAAGGATGATATGAAATGCAAGCGAAATGGCTGTACATTGAGAAGTGAGAGAGGGGATTAATGCAACGTTAGAGAGGCACTCGACACTTTTAATATATGATTGCAGGATTAGAGCTTCTATTCCTACACCTTGCAGTTGAAATTAGCAGCTAATTTTCTGGATATAGCCTTCTCATCCCAGACGTCTTCTGTAAGATAAATTTCAAGCTTCATTTCCGCATAAAGAATTTGGTATTACCCCTGTTAGCGTATTATGTCGGCTTCCCTTTGCCTTACGGTTTCCAACACCACCGTAATACGGCTATATGTACTTTCAGCTCTCTCATTGTGGAATAGTGCACTGATATTGCGTCTTAACTTATTGAAGAAACGTGTTTTGCTCTACCCTTATAATCATTAAGGATAGGAAGAAAACTTTAGCCATATATTAATTAGTTTTTTCTTAGCAGTGAAAACGAGAAACCGCTAAAATTAAATACAATTTTTAGTTGATACCACGATATTTAGGCCTATTAAACCCTTGTAGTTATACAGAGGCAGACAAAGAATACACTTATAAATTACTCAATCTCCATTTTCTACTAGCATTTTATATTCCTTGCGATCCTTGCAATCCCTGGGATGAAGCATGCCTTTATTGGCACCACCAATTTCTCACTTTTATAGCCAATAATGGGAAATTTTCCCATGTAAGAATCTGTATGAAACGCTATGTAACACCACCGTATTCACCGCAGCGTAGCACCTATAACTCAAGAGCGTGATTAGATAAAGTGCATTTTGCAACTCATTTCAACGAAGGTTAGGGTACCTGAACAGCTGAAGCTTAAATGAGTTGATCATTTAGATGGGGAAAAAGTGGATCGCCTGGTCGTCAGCTAACCCCCATCGTTCAACAACAGAAAGGAGTTATACAGTTTTAAGCACTATTTTAGTGCTTGTGTTTGGAAGTATTGAATGGTCATTCGTCGCTAATTTTAGCAATGTAAGGAAACATGTGCCCAAAACTGAAATGTATTTTGAACTTAAAATTACTCGATTTTACAAGGAGGGTACCTGAGCAGCATCCTCTCTTTAAATTAAGTACAATAAGTCCTATCTTCCAAAGTGATAGATTTTGCACCACTAAAGTCCATACTGAACAGTACACTACAGGGAAAGGCACACACCTAACTTGTGTGTTGTTCTCGTGTCACGGATTGGCTGCCACGTGAACAGGTCGAAGCCAATGTGGTGCTCATCCTTCGATGTTTATAATTAAACTGGTTTTTAAATAAATTATTGAATTAGTTACACTCTGATAATAATTATAATTATGTTGTTAGAATACCTCAAAATAAATTATGTCGCTAAGATGTTTAGTTAACTTGCCAAGTGATCAGCCGTTGCTTGAGGTATATTCACACTCCAGTTATTCTTTTAATAACCCTGCCTCCTTTATGGAATTACCAAAAATGACTGAAAATATTCATTATCAAGACACAATTGCCGCGATTAGAAGCAGAATATTCTCTGTATAAGTAGCATTTGCAAAGTGGTATTCGAAATCAGGAGGATCAGAGCAGAGTTCTCCGCCTGCTCTTATTTAATTCAAAGTACAAGCTCAGGGGAGGCAGGAGTTTCTTGCAGCAGGAAATTGAGCTACAAAAGAGTTAGTTGAAGTTAGTTTTATGTACTTGTTTGCATCTGACTGATTCATGGGCTAATCTTCTTGGGAAAGAAGTTTGGTAAGCGAAGTATAGCTCAGGGGTGTGTAGAACAGGGGTATGTAATTTCAGCTCACGTAAGCGAGCGTTGTCAGACGCTTTTTCACAGGGCCGTTTCATGCTAGAAGCGTTGTTGAAATTAACCAAACTTTCAGTCTGTGTAAACCCATTAATAAGAATAATGTTAATTACACATCAAAGGCGATGTAAATTATAGTGAGGTGCATACTCCTGTGACTTGTATTATATATTTTTCCCGCCAATCATAGTATCCTACTACGTCAATTAGTCAACTGTAGATAGTAAATGGTCTATTTCGAATTGAAATGACAAGACAGAGGGTGTCATATGAATATATTATACATTTCTCCAGCCTCATCTAGTATGAATGGATATCCTTCAGTGATCAAGGGCAGGTTTTCTTTGACGAAAGACGTGAACACCGATAATAAACACGAATTATCGGTGATAATGTTTGAGTAGCATTCAGTATTACAGTAAAGCACATAAAAAGTTGAAAAAAAAAACAGGACTCCACAGAGGAGACCAATTCCCAGAGGAGAGTCACAGTGACATTACCATGGGGTTTAAGTGTTGCTAAACTCTGTACACTCTCAGATTGGCCCTATTTTATTATCAAGTTTTGGTAGTTTGAAGTAACATCTGCAAGATCTACATTTCGTTTATTTCAGTTTGAAAACCTGAAAGCAATGTCCAGAAGTTGGTACGACACTATCTGAAAATGCTATCGTAGAAGGGCTGAAGAGGCACAAAAGCATTAAGTTCAAGGGGGACTATGTTGACAATACATACCTTTTTATCAGACAATTACATGGGGCAAGGGTAACCAGTAAATTATTACATTACGGCCCTTACACACATACCACACACTACAGTTAATCTGTGGTAACTACAAACTACTTTTGCCCAAGAATATGTTGCATGTTAACGATGAATATTAAAATTTTGTAGTTTGTTTCTTCAAAACAGCTTATGACCACAAAACCATATGGTGTATAACTTCAGGTTCATGTATGATTTACTTAGTGGTGAATAGTGAAAGCGTTCGTGTATTTATAACTCTTAACCCAAGGCTCCCAAATACACTTATTGTTTTTAAAAAATGAATTCTCTACCTCCAATTTAGATGTAAATGTTTGTAAATCCTTGTATATACTATTTAATGATGGCTTTATTTACCAAAAAAGTTTTTATATTCTAAGAGATGGGTAAGAATGTGAAGTTGAAAATGTAGTAAGGGTTTGATATATTTCAATAGGTTTTCAGATTATATTATATATAACTGAAATATTTACAGTAAAGCTTCTCTTAATATATATCCTTTACTCGGCTTTATATGGCCCATAGACGTTATTAAAAATAATTCGATTACACGAATTTTCACTTAAATACGTTCTTCAGAACCTCATTTAAGCATATAGGAAGTAATATGAGCCATTTTAAATGGGTGACTCTGTAGCTTTCTGTAATTCTGTGAACAAAATAGACGTTTTTTTACTATATCCCAGTCTCCTTAAGACACACATTCTTACTGCTCACATATTGGTTCAAAGAGAACAAAATTATAACGTACAAATCCCTAGCTTGCGAAAACGCAGGACGTGATGAATCGCAGGAGACAGCGATTTTAAGCCAAAAAAATTGCCAAGTTTCTTCAGCAGCTCTGCTGTGTGTAATGACATTACTAAATGTGTTTGACATGTTGTACACCTGCTGCATCTTTAGGCAAAGTAGCTTTTGCTTCCACAGAGGGCTATATTTCACTATTGTACTCACTCTTAATTATTTATTGTAAAACCAACTAGAAAACACAACTCATTTCTGTTACAACCAAAAAGAGATCATTATTTCAAAGAATGAACATCGCTTAGTACAATGCTCCATATGCAATATGGTTCCCAAATATTAAAATGTCATAAAACAATATTCATAAGAATATTTTTTCATAAATCCAACTAAAAATGTATTGCTAAACGCAAGATGACGGTAAAAGACGATTTGCAGAATAGGTGGACAACTGCCTGTTGCCAAAATTTTACCCCACTGCGCGCCCTTCATGTTCATCCTCCTTTATGTTATTGAACAATGATTTTATTCTCACTTACAACATGATTAGTCACCAGTTTCTAAAAAAAAAAAAAAAAATAAAATAAAATAAAAAAATATATAAATAAATAAATTAATTTTAAAAAATGAAAATCGTACTCCATTCCAATAGACAACACATTTCAACTCCGGTTTCCTTTTGAGCCTGTGTCAAGTCTGATGGACCAAATGCGCACACGTCTTTCTCATACCCAAATCGTCATGAATAATGATATGCAGTGTTGCGTGGCCTGTCTGACATTCCAATTCTTCAAAGCTTATGCACCTAACAGCCCTAATAAATTCAGACGCAAGTTCAATGTTCTTCGGAGATCTCGATGTTGACGGATGAGCCGTACTCACGTTCATATGTGTAGATTGCGTTCCATTGGCAAATTCTGTGACCCAGTTCAAACAGTGCTCTGTGCAAGAGTTTCTTGACCGCATACCTCAGTTAAGTGTTTATGGATGACTGCTGTTTTGACTCCTTCCTTCCACAAAAGCCGTGCAGTCTATATTTCTCCAAGTTCGTCACCTTCCACCTAGGCCATGGTTTTCTCTACTTCGAAACAAACAAGAACTGTTTATTTCTCTATACAGGGATGTTCAAAATGTTCTCTTTGGAGAACCTTACGCAGCGAGCGGCACTAACACTCTACTCCTCAGCGGTAGAGAGGCAATAAGTATGCAGTGGCCGACACAAACAGGCGATTCCATGGAGGTTCCTAAGTCATACCTTAAATTTTCTGGGAATGTTCTCAGAAGACCTCTTCATTCTGGATGATTTTTGCATTTGGGTAAATAGTAAGAGACAAAAAAAACATACTAAATAAAAATTACGGATCTCGTTAAAGCACACAATTTATGTAAAATACTTCTTCTTTCAGTGAACCATTTCCGAGATTTTCTTTCTTATTTGTTTGAATTTTCCAACAATTATACTCCATTTTAAATTAGGAATATATTATATTTTTTCATTCCTTGGGTATGCAAAGAGAACGGAATTCCAAAGGCATCACATGTCAACCAGCTCTTAAAACACTCCACAATCACTTAAAGCCTACTGTATTCCCATATCCGCCTTGTACCTACATGAATAAGGTAATTTCTGAAAATGCTTACGTCGATTAAAATGTAATAGATAGAGAAATAAGCGTTTGCAAGAATAATGTGTACAAGAGTGACTATAGGTCTGCATATGTTTTCAAATAGAACTTCTCCGAATGGAACCATACTAAAAGCCTATATCACAATATGTTACGCAAACATCATTTGGTGGATCTTCTAAGGCTATGTCAACGATTGTTAACGTAAGCAATACCAAAGAAACCACTAATGATCGCATAAGATTAGAAAGTGCTTTCGTAAATCAAACGCAACGTACGTGTCACCAAACAGCCACTGCAACACAAGTCCGCGTATACTGGAAGGAGGTACACACTCCTCTGTTTAACAAAGGTTGGACATCGCTGCTCTATACACTGTCTCCACAACTGCCTTCTAGCGTCTGTGTTATGCACTAGTATCAGTTCATCGTCCGACGAGAGGATGTGGCTATAGATTGAGCGGTATTTTTTTAAACAGAGCCATTGTAAATAATTTCCGAACGCCTCTCGTATTATAGTTGAACCCACAGTTATTGTTGATAAAGTATGTTTTCTTTTAAAGATAAGGTAGAATTTATCTGAAAGCAAAATAGTGCATAAGAGGAATATTGGCATAGAGCACTTCAGTGGTCCATAGCAAAAGAAGTAGATGGGGCTACTATTTATAATTTTACATTTAAGTTCCTTTGCTATGCATACACCAGTAACATCCGAAAATCTTTATACCTATATTAAGGCTTTTATACATAAATTCGGGAGTGTTTAAGCAAAGCCGCTGGCGTAATATCGCGCCCTATGCAGGATTCCATTGCAACGTATACTGGAATAGTGCATTCTCTAAGAGCACTCGAACTCGAAGTTCTATAGTATCCGAGAGAGGTACGCAGAAAGCATGAATGGTCTGCGTGGTATTGCGCTCCTAACATTTCGAAGGGGGAGATCATGAAGTGATGGGTTAACTGACACATTACAGTCTATGAACTGTTTCTATTAGTACTCTCCAATTTTCCAGCAGTTGCATGGATGGAATTCATTTGAATTAGCTACAAGATAACCGCATCAGCTAAATTAAGCTTCAGGGAACATCGGTACGCTAATGAATGGGACGAATGTAATAAGCAGAGTGTATAGTTTGTCCAAATGTAACAGATAAGGTCTTTTAACTCATAGATAAAACGTGCAATTCAAAGGAATAAAGTTATGTATTAGCACAAGTGGTAATAATAGGCAACTAATATATAAAATTATTTTAGAGACTATACGTGAAACTACAGAAGCGAAATTCAACAGTTATTTTAATAAAATAAATAAAATAAGTGTCTCTGCATTCTTTTTTATCAGAGTGGTAATATCTAACAGAGATTTTCGATTCAGTTCCTGGATGTTGCAGTTTATTTTCTTTAATCCCTTTTAGGCGTACACGCTGTAGAACACTAATGTTAGAGTGAATGAATTTACAACAATAAAATGATACTAAATTTCCAGTGGAGAAAAATGGTCGGTGAAGCCTCTGGGTAGCAAATGACTAGTTATTTGATTGAAACCGAGCCTAAGTAGGCGGGGAATCATATGCCACTGCCTCTGCTGTCCTCGTATCTTAATGTCCAGAATGCCATTTTCTTCCAGTTAGCCTCAGACCTCCAGGGTCTGGTAGTGTTTAACCCCCAATTTTACCACACACGGCACCGCAGGCGGTGACACTGATGACACATGGAATGAAAATGGAGCACCGGTGGAATGAGATGGCGGGGGAAGCCGGAGAACCCGGAGGAAACCCGCCCCAGCACCGCTTCGTCCACCACAAATCCCACTTGGGGTTGCCTGGGATCGAACCCAGGCCGCTTTGGTGAGAAGCGTATGGTCTAACCACTCGGCTACGGCGCGGCCGCACCAGGATCTGTCGGGCCTTATGAGAAGTTTACGAGAGGATCCCCTGGCTATGGTGGCAGTGTGTTCTGTTTACATCGGTAGCACTGGGCTAAACTATAACAATGATTTCCAAGTATAAATCTGAGGCACCTTGATTTAGTTTATTTTTCATGCAATGTCTGGCCTCTTGAGTATCTCACAAACAATTAATTGTTTCTTAAAAGCACACCATGACAGTAAAACGATTCTGAACAATGTTGATTATTAGATCAGAATAAAACAAGCTACACTGAGGAATCAAACACTGATTTTAATACAAGTTGTATATAATAGAAATGTTTAAAGGACCTGAGAATAACTGAATTTTAGGTGAGTGTTTAAAGTTCCACCTAAATTTTAACATCACCATGAGTGGAACAAAAGGAGTGAGTGAGTGAGTGAGTGAGTGATTAGGGTTTAAGGGCCCGTCGACAGCTAGGTCATTAGAGCCCCGGAACAAAAGGAAATCTAACGATAACATAGATATGCTAAAATAGCAATGGAAGATCCTATGCTCAAAACTCGGTCACAAATTTTGAAATAAGCTACGAGAATGCAACCCAATGACCACTGTACGAATAAAAGGCACATGAGTGTCTAAATAACATTCACTTATAATGAAACCTTCCAAATCGTAAAGGCCATATACAGTTCAACGTAAATTTTATGTTAAACTTACCGATTGAGGGGACGTCGCGGTAACGTTTGCGACTCGTATTCGGGAGGTCATGGGTTCGATCACCGCGGTCGATCTTCAGGACCCATGGGATTTTTCGCTGGTTTTCCCGGGTCGCTAGATGAATGCTGGGAAGAATGATTACACCCCCCTCCCGAAGTTCCTGTACCTCCATTTCAGCTCAACTGTGATTTCACTTTACTTCTTTAACTGTTGCATTGCTGACTCAGGGTTGTAAGAGTCGGCGAGAGTCTTGGTGTTTCATGTTAGGGGATATGCTCTCTGTAAATCTTTGTCCTTTGGATTGGGGGTAGTCTTATAGTCCAGGGGACCCCAGTGGGATATGTAAGCCTGCAGCAGGGAATGGGATTGGTTTGAACGAGCTGCCACGGGGGAGTTTCAACCCCATAAACACTGCCATCTACTGTCATGTCTTCTAGGTCTGTCACTCCTTGTCTCCTCTAAAGTCTTCCCTGCTTCTCGGGGTGTGCCCCGTCAGTAATATAATTACAAGAGATCTTCCATAGGTCAGTGAACCAAATCCCCTTCCGAAACTTGTCATACCTTATAACAAATTTTCCTAATTATACATAGAAATACTTTGTAATATCCATTTAAACTGCTATCTTTAAGAATTGCAAGTCGGTACTTTCGATTCTGGAAGCACAAGCAAATCGTGACCAAAGGTTGTGGGCGTGCATGTATATAAAATGGTAAGCACTGGTTTTCGTTCCCTACCCCACTCAGCAAACTAGAAAATTGCCTCTGGCAGTTCCCTGGAATCAATGAAAATGATCGATTGTTAACAAAACTCATTACATACCCCATTTTAATGATTTTGGAACAACGGACCGCTGATGAATAATGCAGTGAACATGATTACATTTATTATTGGAAGATTCTTCATTCTGTTTTAATAGCAGTTTAGCAACGAAACCGTTTCGTTTCCCACCCCTGGCATTGGTACCAACTGTTATGACGCCCCAAACGCTTTCCCTACTCCCACCCTCACATAGCAGCTTTGCATAGAAGGTTTAATATGTTGGAAAAGACCACAAAATATATTCACCTCAGAATAGAACAAAGGACTTTTCATTACTGCCTTTTCAGTCGCAAAACTATGCTAAATGTAACTTTTATCTCATAAAAATATTCCATGAAATAACGAAATGGGAGGCCATATTTACACGATTAATGTAAAGATGTTTTGTGGCCAATGATACCATGTTTAAATTAAAACCTAGTACCTTAAGCGGTATTCCCTTAAGGTTTGAATTCGAATTCAGAATTTCTGTGTCTCATTTGGCAACAAAGCGTTTCCGTTGATCTGTAGTTATGGTCCATATTTTTCATAAAAATATTACTACAAACCAAAATCATGCAAAGTATATCCCGGCTGAAACGGAGTCACAAAAAAGCATGTGGAGCTAATTCCTTGGCAGCAGAAACAGATGTGTTTATTACTTTCTCCACTACATGTAGTAAGTACGGGAAGCATTGTATTCGACCCAAAATTTCGATTGTTGTTTGTTGTTGTTGTAGTGTTTAACGCCCGCTTTTACTACTACGGCACCGCAGGCGGTGACACTGATGATACATGGAATGAAGATGGAGCACCGGTGGAATGAGATGGCGGGGGAAACCGGAGCACCCGGAGAAAACCCACCCTGACGCCGCTTCGTCCACCACGAATACCACATGCGAGTCCCTGGGATCGAACCAGGGCCACCTAGGTGATAGGCGAGCGCGCTAACCGCTCGGCCACGGCGCCCAAAATTTCGATGTGGAGATTTCACTGTAAATATGTTTTGAGGCCCCCTGCATAAAAAAAAGTCCACTACAGACGTCATGGGGTGTAGTACTGGAGGGTGGGATCTAACGAGGCTGAGTCACCCCGTGCCAGACATCCCAGCGGGGGAAAAGTCCCCATGCCGGTACCGGGGATCGAACTTGGGTCCTCCGTGCCAGAGGTAGACACGCTACCACTGCACTACGGAAGTGGTCACCAAAGCAGTTTAGTATCTTTCAAGGATTATACACGAGAATTTTGAAGAAAATTTCTCCACCCTAAACTGCCTTTGTATGGAACATTCTTCGAAAAATTTTATTTTGTCAAAAATGGCTCTAACAATTTTGTTTAAAGTACCATATGTTTCAGATAATTGTATGGCAAATGAAATTTATATTTTGAATTATCTAGCTATAGCCTATGTAGTCCTGTTTACTCTGATGACGTTTGCATAACTGGTAAACCGTAAGATATAGACCAAATCTTACTCTACAAAAAATATAGATCCCATTAAGATACACAACTTATGTCTAAATGTATTTTTGTGGAGTGAACCATTTCGGAGATATTTCTTGTTATCTGTGTGAGTTTTGTAGTATTTAAACTTTTCTCAAGTGGAAGGTCGTTATTCACTTTATCTCTTGACCGCGCAAAGAGAAGGGAATTTCAAAACTTTAAAAGATTTGACTATCGCTCAAAGCCTGCTGTATTCCCATATTCTCCTTGAATCTATAAGAAAATCGGCAATAAGAGGCTGTCTGTAAAAGTTTATCTCGACTAACATGAAGAAGATAAAGGAATAAGAGTTTGTAAGAATAGTTAGTACAAGAGAAGAGAAAGTTATCTGAGAGCAACACATCAGATCTTTAATCAACTTCAGAAGTATATTCATGAAATAGAAATAGATGATCTCAGCGGCCGTGAATGAAACATAGCGTTACCATTACTCTAGTAACGTTTATTATTACTACTATTACTGCTATTATTGTTATCATTATACACCCTTATTTTAAAAACTTCAAAGAAGTTTAAATGTTCTCTGTGTACCTCATTCAGTTTGTATTAGGGTGGTATTTAAATAATTCCTGTATCGTGGCACTGTGGGCTATGGAATGTACACGCGTTCGATCCCACCCTAGGGCGTAGGGATTTCATGTCCCAGATAAAGGACTGGTGCCTACTCAGCATCGTGATGAAAATGAGGAGCTGGGGTAGACAGCTCTCCTGGCCTTGTGAGGAAAGTAAGGAGCTGGGCTAGAACAACAACAAAAAGCCTCGTGTCAGCCATTCATCATCTTGATGATGGGAGAGATACACACTGCCGAAACGTCGATGACTTCATCATTACATCTGGCTCGAAGCCCGAGAACGTCTTGAATATGTTCATCGCCAGGAAAGCTTCAGATCTTATTTTGGGATAGAGAAGTTGTAACATTTAATTACCAATATTCCACGCCCTTGAGGGTATGTAGCAGTAAAAGGAGGAAAAGAGGGGAGGAAAGTGGCAGATAGAGGAGGAGAGAAAGGAGATATGAGGCAGGAAACTGGTAACGGTAAAGTGACGTACGAAAAGGAAGAAGTTCCTGCAACATATACGGCCGTTTTGACTTCTCTCATGACCCTTGTGAGGGACGGATTACAGATTACGGGAGAGATCCGAAGGTGACCATATCCAGGTGACGGGGGCAAGTACGGATGGGGTCTTTAACATTACCAATTTGAACGTATTCGACGTCACTTGTGACTATCCATGGTCCGTTCACCCCCAGCGGAAATAATAGGAAGTAATAGGTAATGGAAATGAGGAGCAGCAAAGTCGTGGTAGAAGAGGAACCACAACAGCATTCGGGAATTTACTAAAATGCAAGGTTAGCACGATTATTGAACGAGGTCTTCGTAGCTTCCCCTTCTTTCCCTCCATTTACCCCTTTCCAATGACAGCAGTATGCATGCTACTCGCGCAGACATAGTTATAACCAATGACACGTAAGCATGAAAGGGAAGTATTGATTATTTCTCACGGCTCATTAAATCGTTGCACAACTGTTGCTGGATTCACAGCATGTATACATCAGAAGCTACACGTGGCCAGATTATTGGCCAGTGGCAAGGTGGTAACACAGTTCAAAAACCTTTCGGAAACTGCACAAATTCACAGAAATGTAATTAAATTTTAATACCACCCAGGAAAGGTGGCTTATTGTATACGCATTAGAAGAAAAACTTTCATTAAAGAGCAGAAACTCTATTATAATATAACGTAATAGACAAATATGTTTAAAACAGTTTGGATACGAGTTTTAATTCCAGTGTAAATAAAGGGAGAATTTGTAGATTTTACATATGTCAATATTATACTGCATTATGTTTATTGTAAAGCTTTACGCGTTTTTGTGATTCTAATGACCAAATCAAAACCTTTCTTGCAACACGGAATCGTTTAACCCAATTAATATTGCTTATTTCAAACAACATTTGCAACCTTTTCTATAATAGGCATTAAGAATGTGAAAATAAGTCTAAAGAAACTTAAAACGTGGCTTTTCTACGAGGCCAAGTGTATATACTCTCCCTCACCTTTCCTCGTCATTATTACAACGCCACGCCTCTAGCCGCGTATTGGAAACTGTCAGCAGTTCATTGTTATTAGTTATACCTCACCCATTCCTAGACCCCTTAAGGCAATAAACAGAGATTGTCCTAAACAGTGCATGTTACTAAATTCGTTTTATGTGCCACCTTGCTTGGTTAGAGGATGGAAAATTATATGAGCAATTAAGACAGTAGCACGAACGAAGTGCGAATTCTACTGTATTTAAATGCCATGAACAGTTTGTTTAAACTGCATATAACATTGCTGAATTTACTTTGATTTTATATTTCTTCGCTAAACATGTTCTAAAAATAGACAGGCTATTATTGCACTTTGGGAAATTTAGTTGTTGGAGAAGACAGACCAAAGGAATTATATGTGTAGTGCCTTCCAAAGCAATGCACGAGAGATGTAGCACACCTTGAAAGCAACCACCAGACCGTCCAAGAGGATCGTGTTTATTGTCCACGAATTCAATAAAATTATTCAGGCAGAAAAAGAATCGTAAAGACGGCTTTCAGCAGGCGGCAGTCATTGAAGGCGACGAATCGTAAGTGATGGAGAATATTAAAGAAAGCATGATGAATGCCTCGAGGTTCCTTTTCTAGACGAACACACTTCCGATTCTATGCAAGCAATCTTTACATTTTTTAATGCAACTTATGTTTTTTATTCCTAACTTTTGTTGCAGGCTTCAAGGGTCTTATAACGTCTGTGAAAGAAAAGGCGATGCTAAGCTAAACAAAATGTGTTATATTCACATGCCTTTCTTTACCCACTACCGTTTATTTGTGCCCAGCTTCTAAGAGTTCATTCTTGCAAAACCACATTATATTTCTCTCAGTTCTCAAATGCAAAACTTTTCCTTATTTGTACACCACTTAAAACATCTGATGTGTTGTACTCACACGACTTCTATACTCAGTCTTGTACAAAATTTCCTTACAAATGCGTATTACCCTTACTATTCATGTTAATTGAAGTAACAATTACAGAAATTATCTTATTGCTAATTTTCTTGCACATGCAAGGGGAATATGCGAATACAGTAGGCTTTAAATTATGGTCAAATGTTTTAAACCTAATCGCTATGCTATGGCTTTGAAATTCCATTCTCTTTACATAGCCAAGAGGTAAACAAATGAATAATATTCTCCCATTCCATAAAAGTGCAAGTGTTGTTAAATTCAGGCAAATAACAAGAAATATGTCCGAAATGGTTCACTCCACAAAAAAATGTATTTGGACGTAACGAGATATACATTTCCCTGTAGCAAGATTTCGTCCACCTCTAACGGGTATACAGTTACGCACAGCCATCAAGATAGACAAGACTATACAGGCTATAGACAGAAAATCCAGAGTATATATTTTATTTGCCTTATAATTATGTTAAAAGTAATGTAAACCCCGCGCGACAGCCCACGAAGGGCCAAGGCCTACCGCCCAGCCGCTGCGTCCCCCACCTCTGCCCACTACAGGCGTCATTGGTGAGGTGCAGTACTGGAGGGTGGGACGTGGTCAGCGCCCCGAGCCCTCCCGGCCAGTTATGCGGTCTTCTCGACCTGGGGCCGCTACTTCTCCATCAAGTAGCTCCTCAATTGGTTCCCCCGGGACCTAACGAGGCTGAGTGCACCCCGTGCCAGACCTCCCAGAGGGGATAAAATCCCCATGCTGGTACCGGGGATCGAACCCGGGTCCTCCGCGCCACAGGCAAGCGCGCTGCCAGCTGCGCTACGGTCAAAACCATTAGTGCCATTTTTGAGCAATCAAAATTTTCGAAAAATGTTGCATGTCAACAGTAGTTTAGGATGAAGGAATGTTCTTGAAAATATTTCTGTCGTATCCTTGAAGGATATTAAACTTAAATACCAACTTTAGTTTTTCACAGATCTTTCTTTTCTGAGTTATTCTGTTCACAGTTCACAGACAGAGACACATACACACGGACAATTTTTAAAACAAACTTTTTTCTTTATTCAGGGGCCTCAAAGCATATATTTCCTATGAAATCTCGATATCTAGCTTTCAAATCGAATACAATACTTACTGCTCCTTGAAAAAAAAAAGAACAGTTGAAGACTTGAAAATAGAACCACAGCATTGCGCACCTAAGATTAGAGTATTCAACGCCGGGTCTAAACACAGCTTTTTCTCAAATATACAAAATTTCCTAATAAGGTTAGTATATCGCTATAAAACTATGCGATATACAGTTTGAGTCTATCTTATATGATGTACTGGATATTTCGGCTTGGTTTTAAGCTGCAAATTACCAAATGCCTAAACAGTCACCAGATTATGTTCTGCTCTTCGTTTACTGGCAAAGTATCGTTCTCTTAATTATGTTGTACATTAACAATGATACAGATTTTGCTTAACATCATGGATGGATGGCTAATTGTCTCCAAAATACTGGCTTAAAACAAACAGTATGATTAGGAACACACAATAATTTTAAATCTAATACTATTGTTGCCCTAATATGGAACCCAGTTTGATGTAAATACGTGACGTGTTAGTCCACGGTACAACTGGAACTAACGCTCGCCATCATTGTAGTACTTTAAACATGTGTGATTATTTGTAGGTTTTCAAGAAGTAGGTTAACTGAATATAGTTCCAAATTTTTGATTATGAATAGTAAAACTAAAGAAGGTTTAGATTCTGTTTAACTGTGTGATATTCATTCCTCTTCTGCATGCGGATGATAATGGTAAGCAGCTTGTTCAGCATAGCTCATAAAAACACGAGGACGAATACAACATGATTTGGTTACATCGAGTGTGGTTCTAAGGCTGGATCGTCTAAGGATACAATTTAATGTTAATTACGTTGAAGCTCTTGAACTTTACCCTAGGTTAAGCAAACACAATAAATCTAATCCTACGTTGTTCCACCTTCCTTCCCTCATTCGCTTTGCGCATGTGCCCTTCTTTCACAAACACCCTCAATTGTAGCGGGAAAGCTCACAACGTGTAACAGGGCGGTAGTGTCTTGTACATGTTCTGGGCCATGAAGTGTCACAATTGGAGTACCGACTGAGTCACAAAATGGACTACACTTAGCGAGAATAGCTTACTTGCACAGGTAACACACGAGTGGCCATTAGTTTGTATGGTAAAGTCCAAGGTAGGCATTTCTCTTAAAAATCTCTGCCACCGTATCATTGGACGTTAAATTAAGGTTATGGAGTTACAACACTCAAAGTTATCGAGGGTTTGGTATTATGTACTTATGTACCTATAAACACCAGAATAATAAATTCCATGTTATCTATGTGAATATAAAAATAAAGTGTAATGTTAAATATTCCAGAATTGTCATATAATGTTAATTACATTATGCAAAGTCTTAATTATACAAACTAAGACTGTAACATTAGCGGCAGAATGGGAGGTGTAGTCAATGGGAGTATAATGACATAGGTACTAAACCTAACAGATAATTATTAAGATGGCAGCTGAAATTTCATAAAACTTTACCAATGTCAATTATCCAATATACAGCAGAAGAATTCGTTAGTTTCGAGGTATCAAATCTAAAAGTTGCTAATATAGCCAGAGGTAAACTCTTAGAGTAGGGCTGGGCATCTGGTGCTCAGAGAGCGGAGATATAGGTATATTAAGTTGGTAAAAAAGAAGGTCTCTTAAGATATCGCACTAGTCACCAAGTCCTGTCTTAGAGTAACTGATAAAACTATTAATTGAAAATGGAAAGTCTGTACTTCAATCCACAAATGAATTCAACGTGTAAAGTGTCTCACTGTCTCCACATTTATCTGAAAATTACATTGAAAACGTCTACTATGCTTTCATATGCTAACAGTCTGTAGGAGCATCCCCTAGAATCTAGATTATTCAATTTAAAGATCAGTCAGAATATAATGGTGCTATGTACAAACCAGAGAACAACAAACATGTATGCTATGTTTTATTAATAAGCTGTGCCAAAATGACACTTATACCAAATTTCTTGAAAGTAAATGCACACCATTTGTGGGCCAGTGCCATTCAAGCGTGATTCTGTGGAGGTATGAAAAAGAAATCAATCACACTGATAGCAAGTGTAGTAGTTTCTCCACTTGAAAGATACATGCCCGTTTATTTCACTCTTTATATCAAAGGAGGCACTGAATATAGTAAAACTATTTAAAATTGACATTTCCCCTAACTAATGATCAAATTTATGAGGACGCTGAGTAATGCATGAGCGCAAGTAGTTCATCCAACCAGAATTGTTACTGTACAAGAGTAACACATCAAATAACCCTTTGGCTGAGTGATTAAAACTACCACTGTATGGGCAGGAGCGTTATCCGGAGTTTTCTTTGCCACCGCAATCCGCACCCCCTTCCTGAGCATTGCACAGCCCCTAGGCGAGCTACCTCATCCATATAGCTGCCGGGAAGTTACAATTTGGTGGAGGGGCTAGGTAACTCTCCTGTCCATGCCTTAGTGCCTACGGCCCAGTCCTTAAGCACCTCGACTCGTTACTTACCTAGTTGATGGTGAAGTTGTTTCTTACCCACAGATTATATAGGCTCGTCGCGAGCACGAACAGTGCAGCCTGTATCGGTCTTCACGGTTGCTTCCCCTTTCTTGGGAATTACTTTCAAAAACTGGAGCAGCTGCCAAATATCACGGTCTAGATATGATCGTCTGACTTCCGTATCAATAAAAATAAAACTGAGGACGCGCAATTGATCTGCAATGTTTGTAGTGCGCGCTTTGTTGCCCCTCATCATACTCAGCTAATTAACTCAAGCAAATAGATCAATATAATTCCAGTATACCTCAAGATATTGCGATGTTTAATATGTAGATATAAATGCGTATAGTTGTCCACCTTTAAATTTCGAAACGAAGGCCATGGAAAGAACCAAAGGTCTCTTCATAGCCTTTAGTACATTTCCAAGTAGTTCACCATGAGCAATTTGAAATCCAATATTTAGCAATATAGCACGACTTAAGAAATTGCCACATCACCTGCCGTGATGAACCAGGTATTCAGGTAACCTGATAACGAAGTAAACAATACAGCTCTCGGAAGAAGTGGTATAGTGTGCCAAACGTTTAGCTTTTAAACCTATCTAGATGTAGGACTGACTAGAAAAACGTATAATTTAAGCTATTCTTTAAAACATTTTCCAAATAACGAACCCTTTATACTGAAAAATGAGAAAATATTCACAGAATTTCACAAACCATTCTTGAAGATGCATCTGCCCTTTAAGGCGCATGAAATGTAATGATAAATAAGAAAGGAAATTTGTTAAGGAGACGTTCCAAGTGTAAGTTTAGAGTACCTCCCCGGTATTTGCCAGTTATAGACTGAGGAAAACCTGGACAAAACCTAAGGAGGGACAGCCGAAAATCATTCATTAGTCGTGACCTAACGACCTTGGCGTGAGTGAGTGAGTGAGTAGTGTTTAAGGGCCCGTCGACAGCTAGGTCATTTGGGCCCCCACGACCTTGGCTATCTGTGTCGGTATCATTGGGACATGAGACATTGTGATATGTGCTGTTAAGTGCATTTGCTAGTATGACATTCATGGCATTTCCGAGAAACTGTTCACTAGGAAATTTCAACTATTGAAGCCATTATTATTTCCCACTTCTTCGCATTTCAGCAGTATTACATTCATCTGAGTGATGTTTGTGGTTCTATCTCTAATCATTCATACTTACTGTTTCTTTTAGACAGGGTGAAAAACAACTGCTACTAATCTATTGTAACCTTAATTGGAAACAGCGTGATGCAGTACAACCCTGGGTCGCTTATGATTAACACCTTTCTTCTGCGATTAGAAATGTGGCACTCCAATTAATTTTACAAACATTTTACAAAAAATACGAAGAGGAAAATTAGAATCTATATCTTTTGAACTATTCATAACGTTAACAAACATTTTTGTGGCGAATCATGTGTTCAGGAGATAAAGGTTACTGAATCATTTCATTCAGTGTAAAATACGGAATCATAAGCTAAGGTATGGACATTCTCCTTCCACTCTGCATAGGAAATTGGAACTGATGCTGCTATTAAACCACTAGAATTTATTTTGCTTTTACCAAGAATAAAACTAGTAATCATGCTTTGAAGCACAAGAAATGTCTTTATTGTACTATTTTCATGAACTGAATATACCTTAAAGGCTGCGCTCAATAATTATCCCTGGTTCTTTTTCACCTAGCTGCATTCAATAAGACTCAAAGTGAATGTGTGTACATTTGGAGGTCCTACGCCAAACACAGGATAGGCCACTTTTACCTAAATTGTGAATTTAGCAGCAAGAATCTCTGAAAGCAACATGACACTTCTTGAGTTTTTAAACAATAGCCACTCAATATTCATGTACGTTCGATCATGACAGAATACTTTAGAAACACAAAAAAGTTGTCCTTCAAAATATGCAAGAGTGGCCTGTGCTATTGCCCAAAGTCCTTCATTTGTGGAACACTGTGATGCTATGGAGAACGACGTAGTTGCTTAATGAAAAATTCTAGAAGTTATCATAGGAAAGTGATCACCTTTTTGTGGAACGTCATATAAATGGACGGCATGTTACATTTAGCAATGGTCAACGCTGCACTTCGTGATTATCCTTGAACCGAAATAAACATTCTCACGATGCAGTGATAAAACGGTGATGAAAGCTAACTTTTTATTTAATTTAAATTTATGTGAGAATTAGGTGTCTCAAAGCATCATCCTTTTATTGAAAATAGATATTCTGAACTGCTGAGAGTAACTTGAGTCCGAAAATGCTCTTCCAAGAGGTTGGAGGAAACATGAAATTCGAGGAAACAAGAAGCCCAGTTACTGCCAATGGTGGCTGCAGTCTATCTTCTGCTACCTCGTTATTCCTTTTACTGGGCACATCTCCTGTTTTGTCAGTTGTGTATTGGAAGTAGTCGGGTTTACTTTGCAGACACGCTTCACGTAATAGAATTTTATAGCGCCGTTTATGTAAGTGCTTTGGATACAAATGTTCAAGCTATCGAAATGCTGTAAATGTTCTCCTTGGATGAAAACTAACTTGAGGAAATGGATCTAGAGTGCAAATCCCTAAGACATTCTGGAGGTTAAACAGAAAATTTTTATAATGCAATATCGAGACCTGAGATTTATATCAATTTAATTTCGTTCATTAATTATTCCATCCATGAAAAGAGCAATAATTTTCTTAGCTTGTAGCTTCTGCATTTGTGTTCAATTGTTGGAATATATTAAGTGCTTTCTCGAAGTTGTAAATAAATTCAACAGTTATATTTTGTAATTCCTCTGTTACAGATGTAGCGATGAAATTTTTAAAAGACAAATATTTACTTTAAATTTAAGTTCACTCCATCACATTCACATACCACATTCCTTCAGTACACCCCAGGGGAATAATTAAAAAGTAAAAAATTATCTTCCAATGATAAAACTAAATAATGTAATAGTTGCGAGTAAAGATTTTCCTGGTTGAGACGATAAAAAAAATCAAGAATTTTCAGCTGTGCGAATTATTATTATATGTTGAGTAAAACTTCTCATCGTGTCAAGCGGCACTGTCACTTTGAGAAGAACGCCATTTAATCTTTTAATATGGCTACCTTATGTTCAAGAACATTTTAGCATCCTAATAGTTTCTGAATATTGCTGAAATTAGTGAATCAAAAGCGCAAAATAAAAGTGTGGGGTGCTGACCATAAGTAAAAAAAACATATCTTTTATCTTTTCCTCTGCATTTTCACCCAATTTCACGGGTACGTTGCCTTAAATGTGCAAGTGTAACGTATTGTTCAACCTCTACTCAAGAACATTTTGAGTCACTGGAGGAAAGGCGGGACTAGAAGTTAGGCAATAACATTATGAGACATACTAATGAGCCAAGTAAAAGCCGAGCGCTGGATGAGTGAGTGAGTGAGTGAGTGAGTGAGCGAGCGAGTGAGTGAGTGAGTGAGTGAGTGAGTGAGTGAGTGAGTGGGTAGGTGGGTAGGTGGGTGGGAGGGTGGGAGGGTGGGTGAGTGAGTGAGTGAGTGGGTAGGTGGGTGGGTAGGTGGGTGGGTGAGTGAGTGAGTGAGTGAGTGAGTGAGTGAGTGGGTAGGTAGGTGGGTGGGTAGGTGAGTGGGTAGGTGAGTGAGTGGGTGGGTGAGTGAGTGAGTGAGTGAGTGAGTGAGTGAGTGAGTGAGTGAGTGAGTGAGTGAGTGAGTGAGTGAGTGAGTGAGTGAGTGAGTGAGTGAGTGAGTGAGTGAGTGAGTGAGTGAGTGAGTGAGTGAGTGAGTGAGTGAGTGAGTGAGTGAGTGAGTGAGTGAGTGAGTGAGTGAGTGAGTGAGTGAGTGAGTGAGTGAGTGAGTGGGTGGGTGGGTGGGTGGGTGGGTGGGTGGGTGGGTGGGTGGGTGGGTGGGTGGGTGGGTGGGTGGGTGGGTGGGTGAGTGAGTGAGTGAGTGAGTGAGTGAGTGAGTGAGTGAGTGAGTGAGCGAGTGAGCGAGTGAGTGACCGAGTGAGTGAGTGAGTGACCGAGTGAGTGAGTGAGTGAGTGAGTGAGTGAGTGAGTGAGTGAGTGAATGTGTGAGTGAGTAGGGTTTAAGGGTCCGTTGACAGCTAGGTCATTGGAACCCCACCAAGAATTTGGAAGAAGTGCATCATCTACATTGTAACAATGATATCTTATCCGTGTATGACAATTATATGAATCAGATGGTTCCATTTCTGAAGATAAACTGAAAATGAGACTTTTAGAACCAGAAACAGATCGTAAGGAAGGGGATGAAAGCAACCTATGTCAGAATAACATTTATTTTGTAGGTAACATCATGTCTCAAGGATATGTCCATATTATTATTACTATTATTATTGTTATTACCATTATTGTTATTACTATTACTACTACTATTATTACTATCATCATCATCAGCAGGAGCAGCACAATTCAAGTTACAAGTTGTATACCTGAACATCGTAATTTATCTTTCCATGTAGTGTAGTACAAATTATAATGCATAGTGCACTCACACTATGTTTTATTTATCCTTGACCAATCTAGTAATACAAGTTTAATAAAGCCCTTATATATAAAAGCTAAATGAAGCTAGATATGGGAATGAAGGAAAAATACAATTAAATAATAAATGCGAATATATAAGCACAAAATTTAGCAAGGGCCTACTAGGCCCCGCGCGACTAACGGTGTTCTGCCAGAGTAAGCTCCTAACACAGGGTTAAATATTTATTGTATGTATACAAATGTAGAAAAACGATTGTGTGCAACTCACATATAGTGGTTATTAAGCCGCTCGTGAAGTTTTCGATGCTGGCTGCCGTTGAAAATTACTTGTCACTCGGGTCTTAACTCCCAGTATAGGATCGTTACATAAATAGCTCTTTCAGATTGATAATGGAGGCACCATAACAATTCTACCACGTCGCTTGAAGCTGCATGCATTAATGGGGTCCTAAGTTTTTACACTCAGCTGCCTACATGCCTCTGCCACTTTGTTTTAGGTTTCAGCTCTGACTAGGAACACGCCTGATTTCGCAATCCATAATATACCTACCTATATCTGTGTACTTTCTTTTGATTTATACCCGAGTTGACTTCATCACTGTACTTCTTTTAGTAAACGGAAGCTTGTATTGTTTTGCTGCAGATTTACATTTCGTGTGCACACAACTTATATTCGTACTAAGCGTATAATGGGTGCACTCAAATTCGAACCACACTGCGAGCGGAGACGACAGCGACGCTGATCCGGCAGGAATGTCTCAGCAATTAGGCAACCCACCTTGCTAATCCTTGGTAATGAGGTACACGCACACACTGTTGCTAATGCGAGAGGTTGATTAGGAAACATTCTAAGCGACTGGAGTTCCTTTGTAGATAGCAATATGGAAATGCTGTTCCATGTTACTGCTTTAATAGCTTCTACTCAGATGCTATGCAAACGCGTGAGCTGTTTTGTTATAAGCCTTTTTATACTGAAGGCGTCTGGGGACGGAGAGGAAATGAGGTGCGTTCTTCGACTGTTTGTAGGCGTTATCTCATAGTCCAATACTCTTCACCAGCAGAAAACAGCGATGCAATCGAAAAGAAGGTTAGCCTTAGTGGATTTAGAGATACTGGTTCACGATAACACCCCAATATTCGCTGAAGAAAAGCGTATTGTAACAAATGACAGTTTGACAAATCCCACTTCTGACACCAATGTGGCAAAAATGACAAAATTCAGTCGAAGTACTTTTTCTTACTTTATTTTCTTCTAGCTGAATGCACAACAACGTACTTCTCTTTTCTTCGTTATCACAGTCTTTAGTCTTTCGTGAACTCGTAACTATTCTCTTCTAGTAACCTTGACTCACTCTTTCCACTGATTTTCTTCACGGCTCTTGCCTGACGTCACGAATCCATAGGCCTACTCTTCGTTTCAATACGTCACACAGCTTGAAGCTGTCTTCCTCTGCAATAGGTATTCGTTCTGTGTAAACAATATTTGATCTCAGGCTTGTTTGATCCCATTAAACTACTCCCGGTGGGAACTTCGTTAAAAACACAACCATGTAGCAGATTTAATATTCTTCCTGCTGATAGAGAATGTACTAGAAGGGACAGAATACCTAATTGAACAAATAAGATTTGTTAATTATTTATGCAATATATGATAAACTCTTTCAGTATAAAAACTGAAGAGAACATCAACAAATCGAGTAAGCTTGTGTTGCGAAAATGGCCTTGAAATATCGACCCTCGGGGAGAAGGAACGTGGGACGACCCAGAAAGAGTGGTATTGAGACTAACAGTGAGAGGACCTAATGCGTACCCTGGGTTCCATATAGTACTACACCATCCCTACTGCTTCACGGGGCATTTTACCAACCTTCTTAGCCGGCGTCTACATAGCAGGTAGGCGTATGCCTTTGTTGTTCGGCCAAGCAGTGATGTATGTTACAAATCCATGGACTAAACTGGTAGACGAAAATGACATTTTCGGTTTCAGTTATATCATATAAATATTCTATAGACACCTGTGAATTTCTTTGTTCATTCTTCCCGGCCTGTCATTTTTAAAAGTTCAGCAATATGTTTAAGTGACCCGTGTGCTTCATTTTAACCAGTCTGTGGTGCACCACACTGGTTCTTTTTACTTCCTTTACTAGGAAATAGAGGAAGCAGTGCATTCCACCCAAAAATTCGATGTCGAAATTTCACCAGAAATACATGTATTTAGGCCCTTGAATCCAAAAAAATAATTTTTAGAAAAATTTTCGAATGTGTGTGTGCGTGCGTATGTGTGTGTGTGTGTGTGTGTGTGTGTGTGTGTGTGTGTGTGTGTGTGTGTGTGTGTGTGTGTGTGTGTGTGTGTGTGTGTGTGTGTGTGTGTGTGTGGCGGGGGTCTGTGTGTCTGTGTCAATCTGTGGACAGCATAACTCAAAAACGACAACTCGGTTGAAACCCAAAGTTGGTATTTAAGTTTAACGTCTTTCAAGGATGCGACACGAAGATTTAAAAAACAACTGCTCCACCCTAAACTACCCTCTACATGGAAAAGTTTTCGAAAATTCTGATTTTCTTGAAAATGGACTCCAACGATTTTGATCAAAATGACATATGTTAAAGATATTTTTATGACAAATGAAATGTATATCTTGAATTTTCTGACTACAGCCTATGTAGCCCTATTTACTCCGGATGACTTTTGAGTAACTCCTAAACCGCAAGAGATAGACAAAATCTTACACTACAAAACACAATTTATGTTCAAATACGGCTTTTTTATATATTGAACCATTTCGCAGATATTTCTTGTTAGTTGTGTCAGTTTCAGAAAATTTAAACTTTCGTCAAATGCAACATCGTTGTTCATTTTTTTATATGCTAACCACGCAAAGAGAACGGAATTTCAAAGCTTTAAAAGATTTGACTATCACTCAAAGCCTTGTGTTCTCATATTCCCCTTGCACCTACAAGTAAATAAGCAATAGGATAAAATCTGCAAATGTTTTTCTCAACTAACACGAAGAAGATATAGGAATAAGAGTGTAAGAATGGTTAGTACAAGAGAAGGGAAAGTCACACGAGTGCAACACGTTAGATTTCTTCCCCTGTTTCGCATTTCAGTTTTGCTCTTATTTATGTGTATATTTGCTAACAGAATCTGACGGGTGAAATATGTATTTGATGATTGCTTTATTCCTTAGCTCACAGAAAACAATTTATACTGAAAAGATAAGGAATTCTAACACCAAAAATTCCATAAAAAGAAAAGTGTATTTCCCTGCAAGTAATAAAATCAACTTCAGTCAAATACTTCAATGTATTTTCAGTTTACTTAGTATCAGAAAATTCCACTAGTGTAGTCCTCTGAAAAATGTGAAATAAATTTTTAATGCATTTTTCGGTGATTAAAAAAATTTAATTCTATTATCTGATCTACTGTTTGATCTAGAACATTGAGCTTTTGCGCAGACATTTCTTTATTTATTTATATTAGGTGTGACAATTTTCAAGAAAATAGATATGAAATTGGAAAAGCCAGAAAAATTAGTCCCAGTGTCCGCAGATATCGTGGAGGTGCATCAAGGAAGAATTATAGGTATATGGAAAGAATTTGCCATCTGAAGACATTGCTTAAAGTTATATATTCATATGTGTTTTGTGCACGAAAACACGAGGTCACTGAATGCACGAAAATGTAAACAGATAGACACACCCCTTCCTCACTTATATACTACAGAATGCTTCCCGAAAATGCAGGGACGACATAATTGGGAGTGGGTGTACATGGAGAAAGAAGAGAAGAACAACTTTAAATGTCTATCATTGCAATTTTCTGTTCTTTTACATGTCCTTATTCCTTTAAAAATAGTTACTGAAAAATCCATAACACTATGGAAATTTTATATGACAGTTCTGAGTGTTTAAACGTTCAGAGAATTTAGAGGTAATGGAGGCAAATCCATCGTGTGGAGCATTTTAGCAATCACAGTCGTTAAGAAGGGAATAAGAAAAACTCAAATTTAAAATGAAATAAACCGTTGTTTACAGTTTGATTACCGTGTTGCTTATAAGGGCAACCTGCCATAATCTCAAAGGTAAAAATAAAATGTTAAGCTGTAGTTTCTGAATATTTTTGACGCTGAATCCCTAAGTTCATATTCGCGAGATGTTTAGAAATTTTAGTGATGGGTTCCCTTAGGGAAACGGTATATTACTTGTTTACAAAACTAACAACTTAAAAAGAGATAATTTGGTAACTATGAAAATCTACTGAAGCTGTGCTGCTGCTGCTACTCAGTGAGTTGTTTTCTATGGCCTGATCGTAAGGCTCATTTCATGAAGAGATGATGACGGTGGAAGTCTATTAGTCGTGCTCATTTGTATGTTTGGTAGCTCGTTACCTGCCTCAGTGCTTACCAAGGCTATCCCATTAATTTCGTTCCACATGCACACTTCCTTTTCCACTGCTTCCACGATTTTAGTCTATAGAAGGCTTCCATCCATGTTTGCGTGAGAACGGATAGGTGCAGCACACTATCGATAAAACTGCTGGCCTTCTTGTTACTGTATCGCACCCCCAGATTAAACTTGTGAGCGCGGCTGTATGTGTGATGGCCTAGCTTATTAAGAACTAAAACTTAGTTGCCACACGAGGTCCAGGGTTCTGCTCTCCAGATAAATATTCATGAACAAACTTTCCTGTTAACATGAAATCTGATAATATGGCGTACTTCCAAGCAGATTTCTATACAGGGCGTTAGGAGGCTTTATCGAGGTCTACCCACAAAATTAAAATGTATTCTTACTATGCTTTTCGTCTTTCTAACTTGTCTTTCGCCAAATTAAGCATAAAATTAACCTTATTTCTGACTATATTAAATACCACAATCGGTAAAATGTATTTTCATAAAATATACCACCTTCTTAAAAATTAGGGAAAGTGATGCTTCTGTCTAAATTTGATTTGTGAAGTTGAATGTGCTGCCAATATTTTACAGACTTTATGAGGTTCAATGACCTCATAATATCAACATTATGGGGCTTCTATACTGTGTAGCACAAAGTTAATTACTGCTACATAAATAGTTTTCAGTGCATCTCATTTTAGACACACATGCTTTATAATTGATCTACCGGGTTCCGTTTCTCTCTTAGATAATTCCAGCGATTGAAACATATTGGAAATCTTATGCTCGCTTTTCATTTAAGGCGAGGGTATAGCAAAAGTCAAATGTTCCACAAATGTGCATGTAAAGGTCTGAAAAGTGTATCTCACTGCCATGGACATAATAGCAACTGACACACAAATGTTAGAATCTCTATTTGCATTGTTAAAGAAAGTATAAATGATTACATTAGCGATATTAATAACATGTCACATCGTACGAAAATCCTTATTCTCCAGAAAGTACAAGAAAGACAATATGTTAAACATCACCATGCTCTTAAGAGTGGTCATTAAAAAAGGACATAGGCTTATGAAATACAATATTCTAAGTTCTGGGAGAAAAGGAATTCCTTTCTGGATACTGAAAGTTAATTTGTCTAATACGTCATCTTTACAATACTAATGAATACACATACACTATAGAAAATACACAAAGAAACATTGTCACTTTATTTTCGGCGTGTTTATCTATGTATACTGAAAGTGTAAGCCCAATTGGATGGAAAGATACAATCAAAACGTGTTTAAACACTACAAAATATTGGCCATGATGTCAACTTCAAAGAAACCCGAGTCCTATCTTCTATTACAAAGAGAAACCATAGAAATCTACAAAAACAAAGAAAAATTCAATCCTAAGGAAGAAGCACTCCGTGTACAGAAAGCATGGATACCGATCTTAGATAAGCTTTCGGACACATACAACAGCTACGCCTACACTCGGCTCGCCAACCGAAACGAGCCAATCAGCACCTTAGTCAGTGCAACAATGTCTCCCCACCCCCACTATATAACGGTCGTTAACGGTCATTGCTTCCACATCCCTTTTTATCTGCTTCCACATTCGAACTCTGACCAGTGCAGACAACGGATCGTCTTACCCTGAAGATGCCAAGCGCAGTACTTGGCGAAACGTTGGTATCTACAATGCCTTCTAGACCACGGCCTACAAGCCCGAAAGAAATAAGCATACCTAATAGTCAGGACACCGGCCGTGAAAGCTTAAGTTTATACACTAAATTATTGAGTTATAAAACTAAAATGCTCTTTTTTGTCAATTGTGCCTTATTTCCATTATACCCTCACCTTAAAAGGTGTGAGAAATGACCTTAATCTGTTTCTAAACTAACTACACCAGTTGAACACGTTTTTCGACACTCGAGGTGTCTCTGCTGCCGAAACATTGGTAAGCGCACGCCGGATACTGATTCTTATCCACGAGCGTGTCACAAAGTGCTACGGAAACTATTAGTAACCTTTCCCCACAAATAAATACATGGACTTAGATCCGGAGAGGAGCAGGCCAGTAAGCTATTCAGCATCAAATATACCTTATAATGCGAAACCGCGATTTTCATGAACTGCTTTTCAAGTCAGCTTCTATTTTCCCCACTTGTACCTATAAAACTGTCGGCTGTCTATGAGCATTTTGTCTAACAGCAATCCACCCTCAGTCTATTTAAATTTAAATTTAAATGTGTCATAAACTGTGAATTTGTTAAGAACGGTAATGCTAAATGATTTCTATGTAAATTCAAGCTGATTCAGTCCCTGCGGCAGCCAGTTCAGAAGGTATAGGCAATAAATGGACCAGAGGAAACCCATGGCCATATTGGAAGGTATAGCTATAGTTCCTTGTAGGGGCACAATACATCTCTGTAGTTCAACACACAGGTTGACCAGAAAATACAATTTTGTACTCCTATAAGACTTACACAGGGGATTGGGTGTATAAACGTTTGAACAGGAGCCATGTCTGTGTGCTATAGTTGTAACAGTCTCGGACCAAGTGTAACACAGCAGTAACCAGTACATGATGTAGAATTGTCTGGATCTACTGTATGTGTACCGTGATGCTAATTGAGCTCTTTTATGACAAAGCTCCAGTCTTTTTGAAAACTAATAGCCGCTAGTTTACGAAAATAAGCCACAAAATGTATTTCCACAATTATCTATCCAAAATTAATTTCAAAATGTTCAACCATTTCTAACCATTTTCATTCACATAGTACAATTTTTAAATTTTAATCGCTAAAATATGATACTGGAGTTAACTTTACCTACATAATTTAAAGAAGCATGGATTTATCTGGTTTAAAATGTGAACTATAATATTTCACTTCCAAACGTCCACATTTAAGCACCTATGCAGAGTAATGGTGACACCGAGTTTCAAAAGCAAATCATTTCTGATTAGTGTGTGGTACCACAGAAGACATTTTTATTGCGGTGGAATGCTGAATCTCCACGTTTCTTTACTCTTTACAATGTTGATAAACTCTGCCACCTCTCTGAATAACTGATTTGCTCCCATATTGTTGATGTCATGTTCCGTACTTGAGCAATTTATAGCCCTTCGGACAATAACTTTTTGCCACTTTTTATAACCAAAAATTGGCAACGTTGATGCTATGTGTTTGGTAAGCATATAGAATTTGCACATGATTATTCAATATCCTACTATGAGTTCCACTCTGGAGGAGCAATTCTTCAGATACTAGCTGATGGGGTCACATCTGGTGTAAGGATTAATTGGACCGCGACTAGTAATAGTGATCCAAGGTCCAAAATCACTATCTGAGATACTCATCTCTGTGTAAACCTTCTGCTTATAACAGCTGTGTAATTGTTAACTTTAAAATTGCTGCTAGATGGTAGCACATTAAAACCATTGCTTGGATCTTTTTTTTTCCCCCCAAATTAGAATAGACTTGTCCGGAACCATTAAAGTGATAATTTCGCTGTTTCTTTTTTGGCGCTTGGATCACTGTTGCTCTTCAAAGTCAGGAGCAACGTGCCTCCATGGAACATTGCACTGAAGAATAAAGTACACGTTTCCTGAAGCCCTGTGATTACTAAGGCAGGAAAAGTATAGGAAGACGACATGAATAACATTCTTGATACGGCCAATCACCGGCTTTCTTCTTAGTATCGCCGAACATAAAATAGAATCGGTAATTGAATGAAGCGCACTCAAAATGCTGGGGAATGGTATCCACCTTAAGTAAACCAGTGAAAGATATAACTCCCCTTATGTAATAGAAGTGTGGAGAGGGATAAACGATGTTCATTCATTGTATTTGTGGCACATAAGGCCCTTTGATTGCATTCATACTGTCAGAATTTACATTTAAATCAACGAAGATTCGGTATAAACGAACTATAACTGCCGCAAAATTTAATGGCGGCTGACTCAATACAAAATCCAATCACAGACATGCCTTGTAGTGTTGTATAGTTTTTTTTTTTTTTTTTTTTTTTTTCTTCTTCTTTCCTTGGCCAAGAGCTCTATCGGAAGCTATACGGCCACACTAACTATAGAGGTAGTAATTTGTCGTACCAACAGTACGAAATTGAAAATATCATTAACCGAAAGTGTTGTATAGTTAAACACGCTGTGAAATCAGGCTGTATAGTTGGTGATATAAATATCATTTGTGCCCACAAAACGTATTTGTAAAATAAGAAAAAGGATTGTAATAGTCAACTATTAGCCACCTTTAAATTTTGCGGCTACCATAATACCTGTAACTGTTGGTTGAATCAGGGATGCAGCGTGGACTCTACATAATTTTGATAATAGGGCGCAACTTCCAAAAAGAAAGAAAAGGCAGAAATGGTAAATCACGCTTCTTTCTTTTTTTGCTTTAAATTTGCTGCTTTGTGTATGAAAACCATTACAAAAATCACTTAAGTTTCTTGTAACACCCTTAATAACCCATAAGACAGTCGTTTAGTGCGTACCTGAACAGGTTAGTCCCTGCTTTCAAGTTGTTTTTCTTGCACACATTTTACATCACAGAAAATCTTCAGCTTCAGCTATTATTAGGTTATAATTATGTTTTCATTGGCACGGCTAGAAAGCCGCAATTGTTATTCCCTACTGAAAGGTTATTCAGTATTTGAAAAGTAGCTTAGAAAATGCAATATCCAGAAATTTAAAGGATACTCAGAATAATTAGTCATCAAATTAAATTTTTGAACAATATGAAGCTTTCCCGGCGTTGGTTACTGATGATAGTTTCTCGGGCTAACAGCCAGGTTAAATTTGGGTAACTGCTCAAGCTTTCATCGACTTTACTCTGTAACCATTATCCACCGCTAGCTAGGAATAAATATTGTGACGTTAGTAGTCTAGCTTCAGTTCCCCTGAGGATGGTGGCAGAGTTAATCGCTGAAAGCTTGGGCAGTTACCCAAATTTGACCTGCCTGCTAGCCCGAGAAGGTATCATCAAATTACATTTTTGTAAGTTTTGGATACATTAAACAGCACTGAGGTTACAAAGTCAAATACAACAACATGCCCATTAGTAATTACACTTATAGCTTTAGTAGCTTATAGATTATACAACACTGTTGTTTTGTGGCCTGATTTAACCATTTCATAATTTTTTAATGAAGTGACGGAACGTGAATCCGATTTGTATAGAATACTAAGCAGTGAACCAAGAACTAAATATCTAAGAGATGAAATTCAATCCATATTAATTTGTGTCCCTTACATGTTTTTCATCGAGTGTGGAAGTTGGTGTATAAAGCGAATGAAGAGTACATCTGACGCTAAACAACTTGGATTGATTACAATATGCCTGGGGCTAGTTCATTCGGTTAATAAAGAAGGGATACCTACTATATATTTTATTCTCTATATACATCTGTCTGTGTGTGTCTATTTCTATGAATAACCTCCGTTGCCGCAGAGTTGTGAATCAGTCACCTTATATTTAAAATGTTTTCGGTCCAATATAAATGGCAAATAAGGTACATTCGTATACCGTCTTTCAGTTCATAATTTAGGTCACAAATTAATGTTGTCAAATCTCTTTCAGAAATGAAACTTTGCACGACACTTTAACATAAGTTGTAACTAAATTCAATCTAATTGAGGTATAAAGGCATAACAGCATTGTTAACATTATGTTTGCGCGACAGTTACTGAAAGAATAAACCATTTATATCCATTCGTCAAGAAGCTAGATGGCTCCAAATATTTGACAGAATTTCGTTTTTTTTTTCTTTTTTTTTTTTTTTTCCAGAGAAACAGTTCTTTATTGACAGTAATTATATTGAACATACCATGTAGAATTCCTGGTTAATGTATGGCCCAAACAGTACTTTCCACCTGGTATATTAAAGAAAAAAAAAATCCGTCTTCAGGGGGCTAACACTTATCAATTGCTTATTTTGATTCAATCTAATGTGTTCGTCTTAATTTTGCAAAATTATTAAATTATTTTCTTGTTTAACGACGCTGTCAATTGCCAGGATCACATCAGCGTCGCCGGTGTGCCGGAAGTTTGTCCCGCAGGAGTTCTTTTACATGCCAGTAAGTCTACTGACATGGAGCTGTCGTTTTTAAGCACACTTAAAAACCATCGGCCTGGGCCGGGTTTGAACCCGCGACCTTGGGATCCGTAGGCCAGCGTCTAACCAACTGAGCCACCCAGACCGACTCTTAATTTTGCAGCTTAAGCGTTTGAGAGAAACACTAAACTGTTTGACCTGGTCATGTTCCGCAACTATTCTGTGAACTTATTTATAATTGTTGAAACGGCTTAGCCCTTTTAGTCTTCTCAACGATAGCGAAACTATGAGTGCATGTTAGTGAAAAAGTTGCTCTTATTCCGTCATGTGGCAGCCAATAGTAACTGCGGCATTCACCTGACAGACACAGCAGGTAATGAAAATAGCCCCTTTCGTCCTGATGACCGCCTAACCACACCTGGCAGGGACAACTCCCATTTGGTTGCTTCTGCTCCTGTTGTGCATCTGAGAGCGGCCGTTTGGCTCGCCGTTGAGTTAACATTTCTCAGCCCATTTAACTGGCCGCTACTGTCAGCAATGGCTTGTTCTAGAAAGTTATTCTAACAAGTGTACTTCATTACGGTAATATACGATCCTCCAGAGATAAATCTGCAGAGATTTGTTCATCCCTTAGAGGTGGCTTCAGGATGCGTTTATCGCAATTGCTAATACAAATTTGTGGTTTCATTTATGTTCAAATCTCTCGTTTATCAGCTTTATTACGAACATAGATTAGAGGAACGAAATGATCATAAAATGGTGCATAAAATTTGGATATGCGGCATAGTATGCGCATTGGTTTATAGAAGTAAGCCAATACTAAACTCCCTCTGTCACGCCGAGTGCATACCCGTACCTGATTTTAACATTCTAATTTGTCTTAATCGCCAATTTTCCTTCGTTCCGATGGATGTTCATAGGCTAATGTTTAAGTACCAACTAATACGATACGGAGTCATCCAGGAGTTGGTGTGGGCCGTCGTTTCAAAGTACATATATACGTATCTTGCAGCCTCCTTTTGCCGCTCACCTAGGCGTTATCTTTGTTCACAGACGGTTTCTGCTGGACTTGAATTCAAAGCAATAAGAAATTAGCTAACAACTTTTTATATGTTCTTTTTATGGAAAATTGTTCGTTATTTTTGGTGTTCTCAAAAATGGTTCGAACATTTTCATTAAAATACCTTACGTTAAAGACATTTGCACCAAAAATGAAATGTATAACTTGAATTTTATGGAAATTGCTTATGAGTATCTCGTTACTCTGCATTAATTTTTTATAAGTGGTAAACCATAAGAGATACACAAAGATAATCTACCGTTTCGCACGACACAAACAAATCTCGTTAAGGCACATAGTTTATTCTAAATTATAATTGTATGGCGTTTAGCATTTCCTATATATTCTTTGTCATTTCTTTGAAATGTTGGACATTTTTCAGGCATTATTGTGGTCATGGAAGGAGCTTGGAATTTCAAGGCCATCACATAGCAACCCACTTTTTAAAAATCTGACTGTTGCACTGTTCTACTGATTTCTTCTTATACCTAAAGCAGAACGAGTAAATAAAGTTTATATCTAGATTATGTTTAGAAGGAGAGTGAGGAGCAAGCTTTTGTAAGAATGTAACAAGGGCATGTCACCGCATCTAGACCCTTAGGGCCCTTTGTTCATCTACCATGGCCCTTAGAAGGGAGAAGAGTGACCAGATCCAGATGACAACGGGCGCAAGCATGGACGCTATCCCTAACGATTTCAGGTAGGACGCCTCTGACGACGCCGGCATCGTGCCCAGTGCCCCTTACCCTCAGTGTCTCTTCCACACAGGTGGAGCCCTATACTGAGGCGGGGTAAGGGAACGATTGCCGCAGCGTCGCGAGGACGAAATCTTTACAAAGCGCAAGCTATCCCATAGCCGCAACCCGCCGCACACCGTCGCCTGGTCCTTTAACCATTAAATGAATGAAAAGGGAATGACGGACACAGGAAATGAGAGAGAGGAAAGTCGTGGTTAGCGAATGAGCACTCCAGCATTCGTCTAAGTGACAAGGAGAAACCACGAAAAGCTCCAACTCAGGGGGGCGTAATCGGCGGGGATACCTCCCGCGACCCCCTGAATGCGGGCCGCAGACATTCCGTTACTTTTCCGAAACTCCTTACCCTTCATCAATAAACTAACACGAAACACTATTTTAAACATAGTTTAGTTACCCACTAAATAATATATACCTGCCTGTGTACAACGAGTATGAATTCCAATGAAGAGCTGCAAGTAAGCATTTACTCATTTATTAAATACTATTAGTCCCAGGAACATCGGCTGGAGCTGCAATCTGTAAAGTCATTGCTTCAACGAAGCGTTACATGGCATACAGATCCAAAATCGCACTTATCGGTTACTGCTAATCCATCAATCCATAGCATTCCAAAAAAAGGAGCTTATTCTTAGACATTGCTGCTTGGCAATGCAAATGATACCTATAAGATGATAAAATTCGAACTATTTGTATTGGTGTATCTACAATTGTATTATTTATATCTTCTAAGGAATAAGTCACCTACTGGTTCTACATGACATCTAATATTCTCTCATTCCATTGAGTACCAAATACTATTATGCGATTCAATTTTCTGTAGTGGTTGACATTTCTCATGGTTCTTTTCTTTAAAGTGAGATTTCTGAAAATCCTAAAGGTATATTGTTCTTCTTTGAGCGTGTGCATATTTCGGACATAAAATTAATGAATTAGTGCGTTTTAGGATTGCCGCTCAACAGATACCTAGACTAACATTTCATAACCATTGTATACAAAAAGATTCATCATCTCATAATACTGTCCATAGTTTTAATGTGCTGCTTTTAAATTCAGCTAAATTAATGTCTCTTTCAGAGAAATGTTTGCACACACCTCTCGTGCGTTTTAATCCACTGAAAATGCATCATTTTCTACTAAACATACAGCTAGTTCTTTTAGTAGAGTTTAAAGCCCATTCTAGCTATATACGCCACCGTAGACGGTGGATACTGATGTTACATAAAATTAAATTAAATCATAATTGCGAAAGGTAACGTTGTTAAGAAAAGGTTCCAGGCCAAAGTCTAGGTTACCTCCAAGGTAATTACTGCTTAAGAGGCAATTTCTCCTCCCCTCTGTTTAATGTGAGTTCACATTTTTTCGTTTTTGCTGTGTTGTTCATATATCTACAAACACACAAATAGCCCGGTGGGACTTGGACCCGCAATCCCCTGGATCACGCAGCACCAAAGCTAAGCACTTCAGCGAGCGTAGCCATGGGACGATGGGTCACTCGTTCGCGGTTGCTCCTGTTTGAAGGTTAAACACTAACGAAATGTTCATTTTCGCTCTTGGAATCAACTATAAATTAATATTTAAATTGACGCTATAACTGAAAGAAGAATACTCTGTTATAACACCTATTTTGCAAGTCACCATAATCGTGCCTGGTACTTGGAGGATCAAATATAGCAAATAGTTATTTTGGTTCAAAAGTCACACGCTAACGATGCATAAGTGGGTGCGATTTTGCAGTTTCAGATCCATGTTTCCACTAGATGAGATATTTGTGTACGGATGTCATAAGCGACGCCGAAACATTGACCCATTAATCAACCTACCGATCAGCTTCTGCAATATCGGAAGGCGATTTCACATTTTCGTTTCTCTTAAATGTTACTAATGGTATGGTATGTGTGTGCTCTCAAGTGCTTTGTAAGTTTTTGCAACTTTACCTGATAGATATATTGATCAATATTTCCCTTTAAAAAAAAAGACTAAACTGCAAAATATTACACATCGGAGTGTCTAAAAGCAATAAAGTACCGCCCATCACAGTTTAAGCCGCATGTTTGAATAGTCTGTTCAGTTTTGCGGTTGATTTCGGCTGCAAAACTCCGATAAAGCAGAGTGTTATTCATCAATCAGTTCTCCTTTATGCATGGAACTGTTACACATCGATTCTGAAACTGTCACCATTACAGTAACAATTTTCCGCTAACATGTGTGTAGGGATAGAGAACCAGCGTTGCAAACTGGCTGTTCTAGCCCAAACATACGGTCCTCACTCCCCTGAATTTTGTAACGTAATTTAAAATTTCTGCGCTGCTGCATATGGGACCAGAGCGTTCCCGAAGTCTGCCCCTTGCTGGTTGTAGACTAACAAGCCTCTCTTAGATTCAACTGGCTGTCAACATTTGACAGTCATTTCTTTCGAAAATGTTCACTATGTACTCTAAGCCCTGCCAATATTGCCGTAAAGTTTGAGACAATCAACGAAATGACAACCCTAGTTTATGTATGTTATTTCAAGTTTCAATGACATTGTCGAATGAAGCTTAATCTGATACATATTTCACCATAAAATGTATCTGATACCTTAATTGTTATTGTTGGTCTCATGAAATTAGTCCCCTGAAGCTCCTGGCAGAGGTGGTAGTGTTGTACGTTCTACAGTGCTATACAAACATACTCAGCCCTAAGAAGAATTTCTCCAACACACAGCAGCAATATGTGTCTAATGTCTAAGCACTTGCAGCACGGGTTGATCAAAAGCATACTGGTAAATTTCTAAACTTATTCGTATGAACGATATAAGCGATTTAACACTTTCTGAAATCACGCCCTTCACACCTTGGGTGGGATTCATCTGTCACCAAGTTCATCGTTTATTCATTTTCAAAGCGGTAGTTTCATTATTCGTTATAAATTTACCTTAATTTAGTTCCTAGTATCGTTCTCGGTTTCAAATATTATAAGAATTAGCATTACTAAGCAGTAACAAGGATATTAGTATTAACTTAATGAATGAAAAGTGCAGCGTTTCAAACAATACACTGCAATATGTGTACCTTCCATTTTGAGTATCGTCTTTATTCAGTTTTAATGTAGGTATAGACTCTGCCATTGGCCTGACGTTCAACTTAAAGTTTCGTTTCATGTGTTGGTGAGTCTACCTTTGTGATCCATAAAATATAGCTGCTTTCGAACAAGCATTGACTTCTAACTCCCATTAAAGTATTAGCAATTAACCACTGCTGGATGGGAACATGACTTCATCCCTCTGGCGTAGCGAAGTGAAGGTATTAGTTTTTATTATAGCTAGTGAAGCTTCGACTTTAGTATACATTGCTTGAATTTTGTCCTTAAAGTTTGTTGCCCCTTTCTATAAATAACAAGCTACTTCAGATAACACTGCATGCTTTTGTTATTTGAGAATATAATGCGTGCGCGCGCACACACACAGACACACACACACATATGGACACACACACGGACCTGTTTTCTAAAAATGCCTTTTTAGATTTCGGAGGCCTTAAAAATGTTTTCGGTGAAATTTCGACATCGAATTTTTTGATAGAATACAATACTTCCTCTACTTTACTATACTTAGTAGAGAAAGTAAAAAGCACACCACACAAACTGAAGGAACAACCAGAAAACATACGAAATGAAACCAAAGGTATTAGAGCGCTTGAATTAAATCGTGCGAGTCGAAATGCACTCACCCGGTAGAAATATCTGTTCAACTGACGGAGAACTTCATATGTAGTTTACACACGTTTTAAGAAGCGAAGACAAGAGTACAACGCGGCCCGCTGTAACATGTGCAGTTGCCGAGACATGAATTCCCGTGCGAGCGATAAGAATATACTCTGTAAACATTGTATTTGTCATATGCTGACTATGTATTGTTTCTATGTAGCATATATTACATAAAATGTAAACGGAGTCATTACTTTCCTATGTTTTGCACATCTCACGTTTTCATCCCCACAAGTAAGGGTATGCACTTGTGTGGTGTACCTCGTAAACCTCTTACCCAAAATATTATTATTTGCTGGAATTTTGTGGCTGGTTACTATTTCGGTGAAGAGCAGTTGTGCTTCAACATAGCTTTGCATTAACGCTCATGTTTCTAGACGGAGTTAGTTTTGTGGATCAGGTACCCCCATAAAGTTGAGCATGATACTGAATATGCCAAGTGGCACACAACAAATTACCATACAAACTAGGAACATAACTTCCTCTTCTGTATTTGGTTTCATGGCTTGTTCATCTTCTGCATGTCAGTTTAGCTGTCTGCGGTCGTTTGGAATATTAAGAGTTAAGTATTTCTCTGAATAATTGATGATTTGTTATGTTAATACGAACAAAGAATAAAATTGGAGACTGTGGAAGATAACCCTAAGTTCAGAAGGCTAAAAGAGCTATCTGCTTGAAAGTATACATACTTTTTGTTTAATGACAAGATTTTTAGGGTAGAAAAAGTACATAAGAGGTACCCTATATCACAGCTTTCTTTTCTTTAAATAATTTTATTGAATGATAAGTAAAATACTATATATGTAACCAATTATTGATAGAATAAAAAAACTAGGACCTAGAGATTAACTAAAATAAAACAGATTTACTGATAAATGATCTACGGAATCATACATTGATGGGAAAGTATTAAAAAAGTTGACAACTTTCATTAATTCGGCTCAATTTTAGAAAAAGAGGGAACATCAAACACGGATATCAGTTTAAATATTAGCAATGAGAATAAAGTGGTTGGAATACTAAATCCAGTTTTATGGAGTATAAACATCATTAACAATACAAAAAGGATGGTCTTCAAAACAATACTACAGAGTATAGTTTTCTATGAAGCGGAAACATGGACTTTACATCAAAAACACATTAAGAAGTTGAGTGCACGGGATATGGACTTCTTGAGAAGGCCAGCCAGAATCACCAGGAAAGACAAACTAAGGAACACGGAAATACGACGACTAATGAGGAAAAAGATAGTTGTGTTACAATTGAAAGGGAAAGAATCCAGTGGTGCGGTCATGAACGACTGGCTCCAAATGTTTTCCGAGCCAGGTGTTCCTAACCGCGCTGGGAAGGCAGGATAGCTTATCGGTAGGTTATTGCAGGTGTCTCAAAGGTTGACTGCCATTTCATACCTGTCTACAAGGGTGAGGGGTGTAATGCCTTTGTAAGTCCAAAGAATATATTCCAATATTTCTCTCAGACTTGGTCGTAAGGAGGTAATCTCAGTGTAAAGAAAACAACGTTATAAATCCAGAATGAACTCGTAGCGAGGATGGAAACTACATTTTCGGCATTAGAGACGTCATATCAGTCTATAATGAAATTCAATTTAAAAAGTTTAAACAATTTTAACATATCACGTTTTTTATTTACGCTATTCTTGGAGAAACACGCATGCGCGCTGTAAATTTTCCAAATTGGTTTTATTCAGCGATTTGAAATCGTGTATTTGACGTGAAATTTCACATCGAAGTTTAAAACTTTGAATGGTTGTTTGTTGGAAATAGCAGGAAAACAGAACTTCAGAGGAACATGGAAGTTTAGCGTAACACAAGTCGCAAAAGATCATGTTTCAAAAAACTATGAAGCATCAACGTCTATAGGTTACGGCGTAGCTCCTCCCCCTCAGCTTTCTTCCCTATCATCATCGTCGTTGTCGTCATCATCACTAACAAGAAATACATCATACGCATTCTCTTTGTTTAAGGAATTGTTTAATATATTTATTAAACACCGTTAATGCTACCACAAAAAAGCAATGTTACTTGTTTAAATTCGTGCAGAAAAGAATGTGCTGAATTTTGTTTGTTTGTTTGGATAGAATAAAATTGATTATTTAGCTTCTTGTTTGCTTCCCGCTGGCCACGCATCAGAGGAACACATAAAAGCAAATAACTCTGGTGAAGGCGTTGCTGAGCCAGGCAAACCAGCTGCAACTAATTCATAAGAAAATTCTTCGTCTCTTTCCTCTACACCCTCTCGTCAATCATAAAATATTTCAAGCCAGCTGTACGTAGAATGAAAGTAGAAAAAGTACTCAAAATCGTGAATGAATGGGAAATTAAGAGGAACAGACGGCGAGAACGATCGGCTATCACCTGGAAACAAAAGTCCACATATCATTGGAGAGGTCTGGAGCTGAAGAAGACGTACATGATAGAGATAAATGACATAGTATTACACAAAAGCAGGCACGAGTTCTGTATGTTAGTACTTAATCTACAAATATATTTTGTTTATATATACAGGGTGGAAAGGAAGTCATTACATTCCTTCTAATGTGCTTCATAGAAGCATTATAAACAGAAACGTCTTATGGCATTTGGTTCTTTGATCAGCCGATTTCGAAAAAATAAATGATTTTTGTTCCAAATTGGATGCGTAATTCCACAGGAATGTACGAAGATAACAGTCTGTTACTTGTAAGACGCGTAGAGTAACTTATTTCTGACATTGCTTCGGTAGTACTTATGGGACATCACACAGGGTTTCGAAATAATTAATCAGTTAAAAGACGTAAAGGAGTTCTCCGAGCGCCTTTTTCAGACGCGAGGTAAGTGGACAACGTTGCGTTGAGGCTGGTCAGGGAATTGATCTTGTTTCCGGATGTAAGCACTTTCTCTTTCGTCTGATGTTTTGCCAGGTAACGATTGTGTAATATGTTCTGTTGGAGACCAACCTGTGTAATGAGGAAATTTCCCACTTAATAAAATAATAAAGAAAACTGACACCATGAAATTCAGGTGCTTGTCTTAAATTTTTAAAATATAATATAAATAAAAAGGTTTCAGAAAATATTGCGATACCCACGCCAACCATTAAGTTAAGATATGTTTCGATCATTATCATCTGGGTTGAACATAGCAGACACATAGATGTACTTTTGTTACTGAACAAGGGTTAGCGTCTGAGAAATGTAACCTTAAACATACTTGTAGGAGTTGCCTATATACACTGTAATATAATGCACTACTATGCATATTTATTGTATGGTTAGCAAGGTTTAAATATCTTAGCTTGAAATGTTCTCGTCTTCACTGGAAGTTAGGTTAGTACAAATTCTAAAGTAAGAACAAATTAGAAACTAAAAACTTCAATTCGAAGTTCATAATACGGTTCCTGTTTTTTAAAATAAAATTTTTTTCCCAAACTATTTACTCTACAGGACCACTTAATTGCTTTAATAATTTAACTTGCGGATTAATTTCATGATTAAATGACCCTCTATAGATTGTATTTATAAATTTTTGTTTTCAGAGATTGGTAAATAAAAATTGAATATCAGTATTTGCTGTTTGTTTTCAGAAAAAAATGAAAGATTGTAGCTTTGGTAACGAATTTGTTTGTATAGGTTTAAGATTGAGTTGGGGACAACTTGAAACCCTGGGTCAGTTTGTACAAAAAGATCGTGTAACATTCCTAAGATAAGTGAAGTTTTTAGTTTCTAATTTGTTCTTACTTTAGCATCTTGTTGCTTCACTGTTAATATCTTCAATTTTCCTTATTTAGTATAAATTGTTGAGGAGTATTGTTCGTACTACAATTAAAGCTGAAAAAACATGGTTTCCAGAGTTGGGATGGGACGGGAGTACGAAGAACAAGAACAAGAACAAGGAGGAGGAGAAGAAGAAGAAGAAGAAGAAGAAGAAGAAGAAGAAGAAGAAGAACAAGAACACATAGGCTGTTGATATGTCAATGGCAACACAAAATGTTTCTAAGATTGATAATCCACATAAACGACAAAGATTAGGATTACGGCATGAATAAAAATGCACAACGAATATAACGCTTAGGTCCAGTGATACAAACGCTGTTTGGAAGATTAGTTAAACCAAGCTAGTTTAACCACAGGTACCGTTTTATGAACGTCTGGTTAGTTGAAACCACAGTGCAGTAGTGCTGAGAAAAGAACACGATCACTGATCACCATGATCTTCTTCTTCCACCGCAACTAAATGCTGTTGTTACCCGTGTTAGCTTAGGCAAATTTGAAGTGGTCTGGAATTATGACCATTCAGAATGCAAATTAAATATAACGTTAAGTTAAGGTAATAGGCAGCCATTCACAACGAAAAAATTAGTGTTTGCAGTAACAAGTTCGATCGCCAGTCTTACATCATAACTAAATGTCGTTGGTAATTGAAATGTAACGTTGGTAATGCTGTTGCTGTAGCTAAATGCTTTTGGTAGCTTGCAAAAAGGTTGATGTTCTGAAACAATGGCATATTGGGTGAAAAATAAGCGTAATATTTTAGCGTTAAATTAGCGGGACGCACAACGAAAAATAAGTTCTGCAGTAATGGCGCTCATAGCAAATTTAGGTCCAGCGTTTTACTTCGCATTTTGTTCGTAGTGTTTCAGACTACTTATTACGATATATTTGTACATCTATGTTCAGCAAGGTCTTCATCAAAACGTGTTTCTGTATTTACTTCAGATCAATCATACCCGAAATAGAACATATTCTCGTAGGTACACGGAAGGAGCCTAGGCGAAAGGAAATTTTATCAATGCTCTAAATCTGAACGTGATAAGTCTATTTAAGAATGGTTTGGGTCCCTGAAGTGTTTCAACTTCATCATACGAGGCGTGTTTTTAAAGTAAGTACCATTTAAATATTTCACCACTGCAGCGCTGCAGTCGAGATTCTGATATGCACAAAGTCTTCATTCATTAGGAAGCCAGATGCAATTGTGAGCGACCGTCACTTTGTTTTGTCCCATTATTTGAGCGCTTCAAAACGTTCACAACAATCAAACGACCCGCAGGCTGTGAAGTCAGATCAATGATTCGTTTTTTTAATACGAGAAATGTTCTGTTAGTAAATATTCATCCTCAATTGTGTAAAGCCTATAGGGAAACAATGAATGACAATGCCCGGCCAAACACAGCCTAAACTCAAGATTTAATTGAGAAAAATTTGACCATCCTCCTTACAGTCCGATTTGACATCAAGGAATTTTCATCTGTTTCTTCATTTGAAGAAATTCCTTGGTGGAAAACAGTTCAACCACCATGATGTTAAAAAAAGAAGTGCAGACTTGGCTTATATCACAGGTGGCATCATTGTTTGATAAAGGCTTACAGAGAACTGGTTTCGCGTTACGGTAAGTGGCTAAATAAGGCGAGAACTAAATGTAGAAGTAGTGAATGATAATAAATTATTTGGAAAATAAAGTTCTGTTATTTTTTAAAAAATTATCGGTACTTTAAAAATACGCCTCGTAATAGCAGTTACTCAAGTACCTCCCCGATGTTGTAGCAGGAACGCTTCGTGCAGTTTACCTCGTTGTTGTATCTCTTCAGGATTCCTGGAAATGATCTCAGCTATTCTCGGCAGAGTTGAATGAATCCTATGTAGCTACCTAACTCTTAACTATCTTAGCATCCCCGGTGGTTGAGGGCAATTGACGAAAAGAGTTACTGTTAAACTGCTTTATTTCAAACAATAAATCCTTACGAAGTAGTTAGCACCCGTGTTTCTCCTTCCTGCCACTTTTTTTATAACTTTTATTGTTTTCTTTCTTTTTAACCAAGACTAGTCCCTACTATTAATTAGATTAATAAACCTAAACAACACACGCTTTTCTTTTAAACCACGCACAAATTTCTGTCTGTCCACTTGAGAACTACACCACACGCCTTGGCTGCCTCCAAGCAACTGATAAAATCAGGCGCAAAACGCCGAGTCATTGTTGCCAAATAGCTTCACTCGGCAGTTATATAGTATTATTGGGTCATATTCCCTCCAGTATTATTGGGTACACATACCTTATCGTTGAATCCTGTATCCAGTCTCAAATTTGACATAGTGAGGTTAGCACTGTATGTTTCGAAGCCTAAATATGTTCAAAAAGCCATGATCATTCTACATGTGGAAGCGATTAGGTCCATTTAAGATATTTTTTGTGTGTTTCAACATTATAATAGCAATTGGTCCTTAAATACTTTCCCGATATCGACATGTACAGCTGGGACCCCCATATTACATGTAGCGATAAACTCCTATCAAACTGTAGATGGGTACCAGTAAAGCTAAACTTAAGTTTTAAAAAAGATAAAAAAAAAGAAACAACACTGCTAAAAATTTACTGAGGTTTTCTCAAGGTTTTCCTCAGTCTTTATAATTGGCATTCGCCGGTGAGGTACACTAAACTTAGGCCTGGAAGGTTTCCTTCCGCATTTCCTTTCCCGGATCATTTCATTTCAGGTATCATCAGTGCCCATTGCCTGTGATATCGTATGTTGTAACAGGTGTTAAAGTATTACTCAAAATAGAAAAAAGGATATTAGTTAAGTGTGGCAGTCTACAATTCTTAAAACTGGACGTTGTGCCAAAGTGAATTAAAAGGATGGCAAGTATTTGGAACGTGAGAAAGTAGAGGGGCAATTGAATGTATCAGAGGGACAGGCAGGACAAACAATAAAGTGATTTAGAAGGACTGGGTGATAAGAATATTATCTGAAATTGAAGAATTGGAGAAAAAGAAATTGGCTTGAATATTGAAAGAAAAGTACTTGCTCGATAAGAAACGAAATTAAAAGAATGGTAAATAAAAACGATAGGCTACAAGCAGAACTAACCCCTTAATTGTGTATGGAGGAATCGATTCTTGAGTGAGTTCACCGAGCCAAAGCTTACACCAACTTTTGTCACTCTATAATAGGTTAGTCCTTGTTTCAGAGTATTTTGTGATTCTTCACCTGTTGTATCCTTATGATGTTACATTCTGGCAATACAATAACTTCGTAAGTTGATGCTTTACCCTACTCATTGATTCAGTCATCCAAGCTTGTAGATCAAAAATATAATTTAAGAAAGGAGGAATCAATATAATAGTTAAAATATGTTTACTGCTGCTCACATCCATGTGCTGAACAATTTTGTAAATCTAAACAAGTTTTGGAGGGATAAAGGAAAGCATTCCTAAAAATTATTTCAGTGTATAATTACTTGGATAGCACCATGGTGGACAACCATCAACTTGCAGCTGGTGTATTGTTGGTGCAAAATTATACCGATCCAACTCCCACAGTATCTAAAAATGAAGGTAACGAGTGCGATAAAGTGCAAAGCTAAAAAGAGCAATAAGTAAACAGAAACAGAAACAGCTACGTGACACATGTCAACACACGTCCAATGCGAGATTCCGTATATATGTAGGGAATGCAGCGTTGCACGTGTAGAAGCTTTGCATTAGTAAACCTCCTAAACATGGTGATCATTTTTGCAGTGATTTTTTTCAGAGATACACTTTATCTCTCTGATAGCGGTCCAAGTGTGCAATGGGAAGCTGAAATGAAATTGGTTTCCGATATGCAACTGCCACGCTCCACTTCAATGCGCCTACAGAGCAATTTTATTGTGCTTAAGTTTACAACATAAACATAAACGATACAGTTGACATGAGTGAATTATAGCCACTCCAGAAATAAATGAATCTTGAAAGTTGTTTAAATTATTTTCGCTACGCAAAGGCAACCTGGGTTCCATTGCAAACTAACCGTGTCGAATATAATAAAATGAGATGGAACCCGCCTCTCACGCTGCTGTGTCCCCCAGTGTTTTTCCCTATCATCTGACCACGACTGTGGACAATTTATAGCTGATATGCGGCATTTTTCCAGCCTCCGTAATGACTTTTCACGACGTTCCTCGCGCGGCTGTTGCCAAAGATTCATGCCCCAGAGAGTTAAGTGGGGTGCGGAATATTAATCCGGACCCCCACTCAACTTTTAAATAAAATTAAACGTACGTCACAGCATCCCCTGGTCAAGTTCAGCGCCACTTGGGGAAGCCTAATGGGTGAGAGGGAGTAGTGGGGCTCATTTTTTTTAATTACGAAGTTGAGGGGAACGTGATGAGCGATATAAAGTGGTTCATATCGGTAATGATTGGACCGACCAATGGTCGATACTGTCTTTATCTGCAGCACAAGCCATCGTTAGGTAAACTTACCTGGACTAGCTACATAAGTACTAGTCCTATTTTGCTCATATGTGCTAACCCCGATAGAGAATCGAGGGCACTCTTGGTGATGAACCATTAGTACACATCCAGTTCTCTTGCTGAAACTCTAACGTGTATGCCTACCTACATTGCGAATCTTGCACTCTGGTTGGAACACCTTCTATGACATCACGAGCAGAATGTGTTTCACTAAGCTAGTGCTTTGTCTCCACCAGCTAACAGTTGAACTTGTGTGCAATGAATAGCTACCAAATATGTACACATACAGGCAATAACCATAACATGAAGGCAGATACCATAGGTGAAATGCTATACGGACTTGATTTAGCATGTTACTACAAGAAACTTACGTGGACCACACCATAGATTAACATAAGCATTATGATTCTTCACAATGTTTTGTAAAACCATTCAGCACACGGTTGGCATATTTGGAAGTGGAAGGCACAGAAATAATATCTCAATATACCATTAAAATGTTTACTCCACTATCTGTTATTATCATATTAACTTATAATCGTTATGAAATCATTATCTTCATTTCCATGTTATAAACGTTACAGAATTTAATGCATCATATAGTTTAGCTTTAAAATAATACAAATGATTTATTATAGTGCCTTGGTCACTCTGTTCTACTGCATAATACCCCGATCAATGCCATATCCCAGGCTTCTAACAACATTCTGTATCTCTCTCTCAGCCCACATTCGAAGTTGGGGTTAGCGTGTCAGCTTACTAACTGGAAAATTCGGAATTCAAATCTCAGTTGTAGAAATGGTTGGATAATCCGATTAGTGGCATTCCTTGTAATGTTAACATTTCATGTATCAAGAAGCATGTTCTTGAATCCACTAAAAGTATGGCAAGAATAGCAAATTTCCAGATCTCTCAAGTCAAGAGCTTCATTAGTAACACTTCAATAGTCCTCCCTTCTAGAGCTGACGCGCGTAAATGTTGAATCCATTTCTGTCATCGCGTAAGCTTTTGGACTCAAGGTATTGCCCTTACGAAAAGACCCGCTGAGTAGCTACTCCTTCTCTCCCTGGCAGTAGACTGAGCTTCGGCTCCACGTACATCTTTTGACAACATAGCCATTTACGCGACGGTACGAACTAGATTCCTCTGCTCACAAATTATAGACGTCACCTTCTAGTATCCTGGACTGAGACCTGGAGGATGTCTTTTAATCGCAAGAAATACGAAAACATTATTTTTACACTACGTCATTCAAATGTTACTGTGCCTCCTCCTGTTACTTAATCTATTCCTATATCCTGGTGGCACTGTTCCTAACCGCATCTTCTCTGCAAATGTGATGCATTTCGTCCTTTACTCACGTATGGTTCAGCAATTTGCAGAAGTACAGCAGCAAACAAAATTAATTATCTGTAGGTCTTTCAAAACAAAGTTGTAATGCTTACACTCAATGCACCTTGGAAATACAGATACATCATCTCCTTGGACCCAGTATCATATCTGCACAGTACTTCTCTCAGACTCACGCATTGTTTTCAGTCTTCACTGGGTGCCCACATTGACCTTGGTTTTTTTATGTTTTTTCCTGGTCAGTAGGCGAATGGTCGGGTGGTTTCTGATCGACCACGATTTTTTCCCATCATTTCCGATTCATTACATTCCCTTATAGTGTTAAAGGCAAGCTTTGCGGTTTCGTGACATGGAGGTGCCGGACAGGTGGTGTAGATGCTTGCTCACAGGAAAACGTACTCTCTGTGTACACTAGAGAGCTGCTTAGTGGTCAGGTTCATTGCCCCCGCTAGGTATCTTGGTGCCTGGAACGATTAAGTACTTCCGCACGTCTCTGTGGCCTGTCTGCCCACGGCTTTTAGTCTACTGTGGATCCTTCACTTCATTCCTTCCTTCCGGGAAATCTATGCATTTCGCAGTTCAAAAGGTGTCTCCATTCGGTGTATAATTTATATCTCGGGAAATCTATGCATGTCGCAGTTCAAAAGGTGTCTCCATTCGGTGTATAATTTATATCTATAACAATATGTTTACACTGTTAACAAATTAACTGGCATTTCTGTCGTGTATACGTGCTCCATCGCTTCCTTGTGTTAGGAAGCAATTGTCACCGTTATTTTGGAACCATCCTCCCCAAGAAAAATGACTGTTACAAAAGCAATCATAGGTCCAGTTTTAAAACTAAACTAATCCCCGGCGTAACAGCCCACGAGGGGCCAAGGTCTACCGCCCAGCCGCTGCGTCCCCCACCTCTACCCACTATAGGCGTCATTGGTGAGGTGCAGTACTGGAGGGTGGGACGTGGTCAGCGCCCCGAGCCCTCCCGGCAAGTTATGCGGTCTTCTAGACCTGGGGCCGCTACTTCTCCATCAAGTAGCTCCTCAATTGGTCTCCCCGGGACCTAACGAGGCTGAGTGAACCCCGTGCCAGACCTCCCAGAGGGGATAAAATCCCCATGCTGGTACCGGGGATCGAACCCGGGTCCTCCGCGCCAGAGGCAAGCGCACTGCCGACTGCGCTACGGAGGCGGTCCATGGGTCGAGTTACATAAACTGTGAAGTACAGATTTTCAGCTTAGTTCTAACATGATAGCAAAAGTCACACTCATCTTTTTTGGTAGTGTTTAAAGCCAGCTTATACGACGTGTGGCACCGCAGTCGATGACACTGATGGTACATGGAATGAAGATGGAGCACCAGTGGAATGAGATGTCGAAGGAAACCGGAGAACCCAGAGGAAACTTGCCCCTGCGCCGCTTTGACCATCATGAATCCCACTTGCGGTCACCTGGGATCTTACCTGGGCCGCTTTGGTCAGGGGCGAAAGGTCTAACCATTCGGCCACGCAGCAGCCTAAGAAACACTCTGATTGTATAGAGCAATTTTGGTCGGTGTATTATGTGAGATTTCTTGGAACATTCCAAGTTCCATTACAAAGCAACCCCACTAAGATCCTTGCAAAAAATTAGATTTTATTATGTTATTGAGCTCTCACCATACCCCTGTGAAAGGAACTTACAACAAATGCCCCTTTAAAATATAATTCTCGTTAGCATTACGGAAGCTGGTTACGAGACGGTTGCTACGATGATAGATGTGAACTCCTTTAATTTCAGTGAAGTGAGCACTTGTTACAAGTATTTGCATATATTATAATCATCCACAATGCACTACACACCTGGGAGTGCAAGGAAAGCAGGAGGAAAGAGAGCACCGTTTTCCGAAACCAAAAATGCAGTTCACATGAAAGACAGCCAGGTAAGTATTTAGAAATCAGATGTACTGCTCTTAGGGTAATGCGAAAATATTCGTGGGCGTAGTTTGCAGTTATTCTGGAATAGTGGTGGCTAACGTCTCATCTTATGGCTAATGACGTCACCTTGTCGCCTTACTCACCTTCCATTGTTTTGTGCATGAAGGATTTTCCCTTTACTCACTCAGGTAACCAAGCATATGAAAGGTTTGTTTTTGAATTCCACGAATGTGTTATAGCTTGGCGAACAGTAGTGTAGGAAAATCCTCAATTTTGTATACTTTTGGGAATTACTGGTTTAGAACGTTCGTTTGGAACGCGCTTTTTGGAACTGGAAGTGTTGGAACGGTCACTAAACATGATTTTCCTACCTCTTTAACTTTCCTTGTGCAGTAGACCTGATGCTGCACAAACCTCATCTTATAGCTCTGGGTATTATCTTATATTTACATAAAGGCTGACTTAAAATAAATTTCATTGCATTATCGTGTTTTAAATTACCGTGAACGTTCTCATTATTTCGCATTATTTGCATTAGAAAATGCGTCTAGATTCATGCAAAAAAGCTGGAAAATTAGTCTTCCAAGAAAAGCCGAGATTATAATATTACGCCCGACAGGAAAATTTCCTGTCAACTGTAACAGTATAAAAAGATACGTATCTACACAAACCAGGTAATATGTTCATGGCGTGCTCATATTCAACACGCATACATTACAAGCAATGGAATATTTGTCGTAGTTATGTTACATTCCCACATAAGTCGCACGAGCAATTCCTTTAAGACCAAGGATAATTAGGCATCACATTATTTTCCACACAACATGCGTTAAAACAATTCTCATATTTGAAATACAGGGTTGAAAATAACAATTGTTTGACATTTTATTGAATTTTTATGCTTTAATGACTACCTACGTGTTCTTTTTCTATAAGCTAATGATGTACTAGAAATAACAGATATGAAATAACCACACTCCTATTCTGAAATGATAACTTACATTCACTTTAGGATGTTTGGCAATTAGCATTAATGATCCCAGAAAAAATCTGATGTGTTACATTTACATAACCTTCTCTACATATTCATCAACAAACTACTGTTACAAAAGCGTATTATTCTATCGAGATAAGCGATGAGGCTCGCATTCGGGAGGTCTCGGGTTCGCTTCCTGGCTGCCGCCCACTCCGACCATAGGTTTTCCCGTTATGTTTTCCTGATTGGCAAGGTGAATGCTGGGGTGGTGTCTTCTACCGCAATCTCCTCTCTCTCCCATTTCCCCTCATTTCGTCTGCTTCGTGTTACAGGACGATTTGTGCTTTGTGTAGGTGTATAACGAGCAGATGGCGCAGAGACTTGCAACTTTTCGGCTCCGCCAGAGGGTGGTACTCGAGATTCCAGTCGAGCTGAGTCGAGTTTTCCCTAGTTTCCGCTGGAGAGGTGCCTCTGAACCACCCTCCGGGGGCTTAGTTCGTCGCCACGAGCACCTTCCAGTCAGATGATTAGTCCAACAAATGTTGGAGAACTCTGCGCGTCTCTACTCCTGCAGCCCACTTGTCTCCTGCTATTCTTTCATTTTACTCGTTCCTCGCGGATCAAGGTGCTAGGTGTTCCCTCCAGTACCTAATGTAACTCCAATCTAGAAGACTCTAAAGCGACAGTCAAATGGTTTAAGAGCTGCTTGCTATGTGATGGCTTTGAAATTCAGTTTTCTTCGCATGGCCAAGAGGAAAGAAAAACGAATAACGATGTTTCTCTTGAGAAAAGTATAAGTATTCTAAAATTCGACTCATTAGAATAGAATATCCGGGAAATAGACAATTCCATAAAAAGTAAATACTTTATTTGACGTAAACTGTGTGCTTTCACGAGATCTCCATTAGTTATGAGTGAGATCTGTTTCTTACCGTTTATCAGTTAGGGCTCAGGCAAATGTGATTTAGAATGAGGTTATTCCCAAAAAATTCAAGACATAAATCTAATTCATATTAACATATGTCAAACATACGGCATTCAAAGTCACCACAACCATAATTGAGAAATGTTCCTTGTAAAGGATATTTTAGAGTTGAGCGATTTTGTTTAAAAGATGCTGACCTTAAATATCAAGTTGGATATTCAACCGAGCTTTTCCATTCTCAACTATGCTGCCCATACAGACACATATGGATATTTGTCTACAAGTTCATTTTGGGTTCAAGAAGACTCTAGACATTATTTCCATTCAAGCCTTTGTATCGAATTTCTTTTTTCACTGGAGTAAAAAACTTCCTCTCAGTACGTAGTAGAGAAAGTAGATGGATGGATGAGTTTAAGTTTTATGCCCGTCGACAGCTAGGTCCTTTGGGCCCCAGTAGAGAAAGGAAAAAACCGGTAGTGTTTAAACAATAAATTTATTTGGGTGATTGAGGTTTAACCAGCAACTAGAGACAGAATATTTTCAGTATTCTTCCACACATTCATGGTTTAAGATGACATTGTTGTTGCCTAAGAACAAACAAATAATTTATCATTGTCTCACTAATCAAAAATAGAGGTGCAATTAATTGTGCAGCTCCACTGTTTCAATATGTAAGAATAGCTTGTCTATTAACTGCCATGGTAACAATTAAGAGGCGCTATGTCCTACATTGTGTCTTTGGAGACCCTTACTTAATTAGCTGCTATTGCCCACCACGTCCTTCAGTCGGAGGGTGAATCAGCTGGTGCCTGTGACGTGCAGACTAAGAAAGAGTCAATCAGCATCCAGTGATGGACACGAACAGGCGATTCCATGGCAGTTTATAAGTCATAGCTTGAATTTTCTGCGAATGTACTCAGAAGACCTCTTCATTCTGCTTGATTTTTGCACTAATGGTAAACAGTAAGAGACAGACAAGACTTACTAAATAAAAATGTGTCAATCGTTAAAATACACAATTTATGTCAAATACTTCCTTTTTCTTTCGAGTGAACCATTTCCGTGATATTCTTTGTTATTCGCTTGAATTTGCCAATTCTTAAATTTTTTTTTAAATAGAAATATGCTATTAGTTCTTTTTTCCTCTTGGCCTTACAAAGTAAACGGAATTTCAAAGGCATAGTATAACAACCAGCTCTTAAAACATTTCACTATGACTTAAAACCTACTGTATTCCCAAGTTCCCCTTAAACCTACAAGAAACTTAGCAATAAGATAATTTCTGAAAATGCTTATGTCCATTAAAATGTAGTAGATGCAAAAGTAAGTGTTTATAAGAATAGTTTGTATAAAGAGAGTATAACTACATTTAGCTATATATATAAATTTTGTGAACACAGTTTATCCGAATTGAACAATATTAACAGTGTTTGTCGCAATAGGTTACGTGACGATTACTTGGTGTATCTCTAACGCTGGGTACTTCCACTTTGCCGCTAAATATTGATAACTCCTTAAAACGTAAGTAGTAACGAAGAAGTGATTAATGAACAGATGTTTATCGCAATGTTGATTTGTTAATTTCGTACACAAAACGCAACGTACATACATATAACCAACCCCCCAATACAACACAATGCACGTCTTAGTGTTACAGAGTGGCACAGTCTGCACAAAGTGGAAGGAAATCGTTAACTTTACAAAAAATTGTTTTTGACATAAAGTGCGTGCTTTAACGAGATCTATAACTTCATGCAGTATTGTTTTGCTGTAGCTTATGGTTTGCCGATTATACTTTACAGCACTTCACAGGCTATTCATAAATTGAAGGTATACCTTTTATTAGTCATGAAAATGTCTTTCACATATGCTACTTTGATCAAAATTATTAAGGATAAGGATCTGTGAAATTTTGAAAATCTACAGTTTTTATTGGATTGATTTGAAATTTTAACACAACAATTGCTGTATAGTGATGAATAACTGTGCTAAATTTCATACATTTAGGCAGATTAATTGCAAAAATATTAATATTTTATTGTGTATTTTTTAATATTTGTATAAATGGTTCCCCATGATGCAATTTTGATTTGAAAAACTTAATAATTTTCAGTTATGTCCTGTAATCGCATGTTAGCAAATTGATGAGATAATTTCTTAATCTTGTTATTAGTTGGGATAAAAATAAATTTTAAAGTTTAAATTCATTATTGTTTCATTTAAATTTTGAAATGTAAACTTTAATATTGAATTACTCAGCAGTTATTCACTTCATGAAAAAATTATCTCATCATTTCTTTTTAATCTTATTTCTAAGCAGTTACACCAAATTTCATGCATAAGTACTGAAAATTGCATCGTGTGGGGCATTTTAAAGAGCAAACAGTGCTAAAAATAAAAACGTGGAAAAACTAAGTTTGAAGTCATAGCAAGAATAATGGAACTGTATGGATTTAAATGGACATGACCACTTACAGGCAATCAGTTAGACGGCCATGTGACATAGATAAAAATGCCGTAAGGCTGTAGAGAGCATATCAAAATAAAGCAGAAATCTTTGTGTTGCATTCTTAGATGATACTGAATTTAATTACCAGATTTGATATTTAGGTAACTGTTCAAAGTAAGATATACACAAGCACATGCACACAGACACAGATAATCTCCTAAAAAATTTCTTCTTAAGGTAGTTTCCAGACATGTATTTTCGGTAAAATTTCTGTAACCAAATTTTGGGTGGAATACAATACTTAGTATAGGTAAGCAGTACAAGAGCAGAGAAAACTAATATAGAAAATGTAGAAAAATAGCTTCAAAATGTGCGAGTTCGTCGCCGTCATCCCGAGGTAAAGTGAAGTTTACATTGGCCGTGGGTTGAGCAACACTAATTAATTACACTAACCAACACACTTTGAAATCAAACCGATAATCCCTCTTCATGCATATTTTGTCAAGTGACCAACAGTCTAAAATGCTTCGCATCCATGCAAGAGTAGAGTATGTCATTAAATTGGTCCATCCTGGGCAAAAGGTTTGCAGCAATTGGTTACGTGAATGAAAACACCATCGATTTCACAGAAATTCCTTTTATTGTACCAAACAAGGGAAAACAAAACAAAACAAACCAGAGCGAAACTAGAAACACTTAGGCGTTGAATCAACAGAACGGGTCCAATGCTTTACGGCTCGTCAGTGAAACAAGAGCTCGAAAAACGTCCATTGACCTCCGCTGCATTGACGCATCATGCTCTGTAGTACACGAGCACCCCAGGTGTTTCTCTGATTTCAGATATTGCGCTGAATATTTGTGCTTCAAAGTCAACAGCAGTTTCACAAGACATATTTCATTTCATCCCTTAAAATGTTATTAGCTCAGGCAAAGGGCTGGCTACGACCAGTAAGCGCCGAATATTGTCAGATGACATACTGTATCCCAGAATGAGCTGGTGCCACGTCATGTTGGAAACGCAGTCTTTGTTTCCTGGGGTAGAACGTCTTGCAAATTTGGTGGCATAAGCCTCTCTCGTACTGAAAAAGCGGCATTGCACACGGTTTCCTTTCGGGGAACTAGAGTTGCGCCCTACCAAAGCTATGGTTCGGTAGTGTTACTACAATACATAAACGAGCTAGTAAATTCCAGGGGGACTGGCAGCATTGTTAGAGAAAGAAATATATAAAATACAACGAACTAAGAAGTCTAATGAGAATTCAAACATTATAATCACCAACAACTGTGATCATGACTTGATCACTGTGATAAAAATAAAAATTGTGCATTTCGTGTGATCACTATCAGTGTCTTCGATCTGAACTATAGTATACTTAGAGGAGCTTACAAATGTTTTTGAAGGCTCTGTCTTCTGTAGGTTAAGCGGACCTTTATATAACCTCTCTCAGTTTCGAGAAGGCTCAAAGTTCAAGCCTTCTAGTTTCTAGAGGAATCTAGTAAAACTTGATCACATAGTGTAAACAACGCGATCGATATGAGGTAACGCCCGATAAGTATGCAACCCACCTATCCGTCAGGTAACGCGGATAGGTTCTTAACCGACCAGTTCTGTTAGGAAAACTACCGTAGTCTACACTTACTTAAGATACTCTGCGGTAGCCTACAGTAGTTTTGCAACTCTAGGGGGAACAAAAATTCTATATTAGGAGTTTTGGTAAAACAAAAAGGAAGTTTATAATTTTGGTGCACGAAAACGCATCTTACTCCATACTGCATCCTTTTTTGGTAGTGTTTATCGGCCCATTTTACTATATGCGATGACATTGATGACACATGGAATTATAATGGAACACTGGTGGAAAGAGATGGTTAAGTAAACCGGAGAACCCGGAGGAAACGCGCCCCCTGCGCCATCTTGTCCACTACTAATCCCATATGTGATCGCCTGGAATCAAACTATGTACACTCTACAAGGTTTCAAACTCCCAGGGTGGATGTAACATGTTTGGAAGATATTTTTAAGTGCTGTTACTCTTTGTTCTGATGAACTATGTGCCATTTTCTCAAGTTCTCTTCCCCGTATTACAAATCTATGTTCTTTAAAAAAATATAGCTAAAGGTCTCAGAATTTTCCACAATGAGTAATAAATATTCTATTGAAATTTTTATATTAGTCGTGGTTCCTTTTTATAGATGGTTATATTCATAATAGTGTGCCTTTTGTGACTTCTTCACACTTTGGGCTATAAACTATTTGTTTAAAGAAAAACTATCCATTATATGAAAATTTCTCGGACCATTTATCAAAAATCTATTAAGGAATTCAATTGTAAAATATGAAACCTCGAGTTCAATACGAATCTGTCGGAGCAGATAGCTTCTGATTATAGTTAATACAAATTTGTGTCAATTAATGTCTCAAAAACCCTGTTATATATTACATAAAACGAACTATTGTACATAAACTTCCTTAGTTGCTTGTAGTTCCTGTGCAAAAATTTCAATCTGTAGCTCTCTAACACTTTAGGAAATCACTTTTAACACTGCGGTGCTCCCTGAATCGAAATATGTCGGAAAAAATTGTATGCATCCGATCTCAAAGTTTTTTCTGTCCAATTGAAACATTCTATGTATATATTATAAATATTGGTGTAGTATTGAATCCTATAGCTAAAAGAGCGGTCTAATTGATGAACGCCTAACAAAGTAATTCTATTGTCATTACTAAGATGTTAACAGAGGGATCCCATAAATGTTCTTTTCATCGTGGTTTGCTCTATTGAGATCGTTCATGATCCTATCCAAGAGCAAAATCCTCCCTAAAGAGCAAACTAAAATAAATAGAACATAAATAGTATAAATGTCAGTATTACTCCTACTGTTAGAAATTTGAATGCTGGACAAAGAGAGAGGGGAACGGGCAGAATAGGGGGACAGGGAAAGGGAGAGCACATCTACGGTGTGTAATGCTCACACTGGCTGCTAAAATACCGCATACAATCCTGTACACCATCCTACCGTCAGTTGTTTAAAACTAGTTAACATTTTACAGTTATTGCACTACCATAAGTTAAGCACACAGATGGGGGAGTTTAAACAGATTCCAACGGTTACAGACACTTTCCTATTAACCCTCCACAGGTGGCATAAATTTGGCACCTAATTTAGACAACCGGTGTTAGAGTAGACTTCGAAGTTAAACAGCAAGCATGTCAGGTTCATTTGTCTTACAATCCATTTATATAACCTTAATTATTTATTCTGTAATTTTGTTTGGAGCAGATGGCTTTCTCCTACAGCTTGTAAGACATTTGACAAACAAATAAAAAGAATCACTTGGAACGATTGCCGAGAATTTCCTGTACTTTGAATGATGCAAGCCCTAAGTAGTTTCATCAAAAGTGATCTGATACAGATTTAAAATATCCATTAATACAAGAATACATGTTTTCTCAAAACAGACGTTTACCTGTTTCCAAAGCCACTGACCACATTATTTGCAAGCATTGTTTGAGTTTCTACTCGAGTTCTAGAATGAGGTACTGCTTTTTTTGCACAAAACTGAACAATCACACATCGTTTACACGCGGATTCTGAACATACAGTCTGTAAAGATAAAGTAGCCACGTTGCCTGTCTCAGAAGTTTCATGTAGTATACTGTAAACAAGTGAAACTATCTTACCAGCAAACGCATACAAATGGGTATAAGAAGTGAGTGGTGACTCTCAGCCATATACCCGCAGCTAACAGGGCTTTTGTGGGTACCTGTTTACTCAGATTTCGTTTGTTCTTCTTTGTTGCTTTACTTGCTTCTTTTCATATAGTTAAAGAAATACATATACATGCAAATATTTAATATAAAATATATGAAAACGAAATTTAAATAATTAGAACAAAGTTTTATACATAAAATAAATAAATAAACAATAGAATGAACATAGAAATTAAAGATATGAAGCTAATTAACAAATAAATATAAATGCTATACACATAAATACATGAAGAGATGTAAATAAACTCACCAGAATGATTGATAGTTTAGTAATAGCTTTGTGCTGACTACCAGTATTTTCTTCACTGGCCTCCACTGAATGTAGTTTAATAGAAATAAATACGAGTAGTGGCAGGTTACCAGATACTGACCTTTGCAGGTAAGTGTATTTAAGTAATATGAGCTTTACTTCGTGCCTTTAATCTTATAATTTATATTTTACGTCTTTATGATTTCTCTGTTTTTATTTACATGATTATTTATTTATGATTTTGAAGATGTTGTGTAGTTGTAGTTATTTTATCTGAAAAACGTTACGTAATAACAATATGATTATGGTGTTGGAGTGTGAGTTCCAGCGTAGTAACCTAGGTGCAGGGATAATATTTTCAGATTTTATTTATGTATTAATATTTCTGGTATTTTTCCATAAGACTTTTAAAATGGGAACTATAGTGGCCTGAGCGGAAACATTAATAATAACAATAACAACAATAATGATAATCATAATCACAATAATAATAATAATAATAATAATAATAATAATAATAATAATAATAATAATAATAATAATAATAATAATAATAATAATAATAATAATAATAATAATAATAATAATAATAATAATAATAATAATAATAATAATAATAATAATAATAATAATAATAATAATAATAATAATAATAATAATAATAATAATAATAATAATAATAATAATAATAATAATAATAATGATGATGATGATAAAATAATAATGAAGGTAATAATGATGATAATGATAATGATGTTTTGAAATAAAACTTTCTATTAACATTCCAAATATAAGAATGTGTGAACAGTTTAAAAAAACACTGTACTATAGACAATATGACCATTTCGCATCCACATATACTCTTTCCTTGCTACTTGTGACGCGTATATGCTTGCTATAGAACTTCCGATACTTTAGCTAAGATTAGGATTCTATATATTCCTTCCCGTGATAGTCGTTACAGATACCGTTCTTCGAAGTCAACAATAATTTCTACAAACCCGTTCTTTATAAAGGTTGTGGTACACATTTCTGTGACCTAGCTAGTAATAATGCCACATTAACGAACCCCTTTAGTGGTATTACCACCGACTGCCTCGCTTTGTATCTTCTTCGATGACCTTAATCGCGTCTTTGTCATAACTGGATCTCTTGACGTCTCTTACTTCGGTTGGTTTTTCGTATAAAAAACTATTGTTGCGTTGCCTTTCTGTTATTTCTGTAGCTTTGCAGTACCTTCTGCCTGCGTTTCTGTCTACTCACTATCTTAGCAATACTGCAATCGAACCACTTTGATTCGTTACTTAGCAGTGTCCATTATATGGATATTTATTTTGCCTTAAAAACACGTTTATCAGCATAATATTAAATTTAATACTTTCTTATTTTTTATTTGACATTATTTTCGAGCATACATAGTTCAAATTCCGTTTCTGACCTGAAGGATACAGTAAAATTATATTTTTATACTTCTTTCTTTGATATTAGGTATTCTGCCAACCAGGAGCTTTTGTTAGCCGAACATGAGAACTATAAAACAAATTAAAATATCTTTGAGAAGTGATATGACTAAGGGGCGGATCAACGTGGCCGGTTTCTATGAGATTGCCTTATATTGTACTACAGACTTTATGCCGAAGAAGAGAAGGCGAGCCCAGTTGTAAACAACGGGCGCGTGCCTACAGTGTTCGTATAGACTGTATCAAAATACGTATACTACGCTGTACCTGACGACTGTTAATGTTTTTATTTCGTTGTAGAGCACTTCCTTTTATGTAAATCAAAGTGTATACTACACAGTCTGTTCATTGCAGTGGATAATAATGTACGAGTTTGTACATGCAGAGGTTGTCGAACGAGAACGTTCTCCGCCTCTCACTTAAAAGCTATAAACTCCTTTCGACATAGCAAGCTGTAATAGGTGCATTCGAATAATACACCATAGCGCTGTTTGATTTGAAGGGCTTGATTACTTTCTGCTGCAAGACATGTCGCACAGTACTCATTAGGTATTAAAAACCAGTGTTTCTTTATGAAATTTAAATTACACAAAAGATCCACTGAAGTTTTGGATTTTGCAATTTGAATTGCGCATAATTGTTGGAAATTTAAGCATTGTTCATTTTCACGATATATCGCGGTATATTTGTTTATCTACAGTGTACACTCAGGAAACACGTGCCAGATAGGATGCTCCCTGCATTAATAACGGTCCAGGTCCCTCTAATCCACCGTTTAGATATGACTAAAGAATGGATCTCCAATACCTCCAAACTGGAACTAAAAGTGGGCTTAAACCCTATATTAAATATCAAGAAATTTTACAGGTACCATAGATTTGTCTCTTATTAAGAAAGAAGGAGAATGGGGTTGGTCATGGGGACTAGGCTAGTTTAAATTTAGATACATGATCATCAGTTTAAGATAGCTTAGTTTTATGACTTAACTTCTACTATGTCGGCGATGGCCTCTATAGTGTACCCAAAAAATCCATGTTAACATGCTTCTGTTTAACATAAAGTAAATATAGAAACGAAAGAAAAATAAAAGGAAAAATAAAAAATTGTGGAAAAAGGAACCCAGGAGAAGTTAAATGCAATATTCGCAAAACTTCCTCTCCAATAATCTCTACAAACAATAACAGTCTTGTGTATACAAATATGCAGCAAAGAGCACCACAGTGGCCTTAAATAAAACAACCTCATCGCAGAAGTTTGTGTTGTTTCGGGTCACCGTAAGTGTCGCCTTTTGAGGCTGCATACTACCATAAAACTGGATAATTACCAGAAGCTGAATTTGATCCCAAAAAAGAAGTGATAATTTGACTCTCCAATTAGAACAGATAATATAGTATGTAACAGAACAGCGTTGCACAGTTACGAAAGAACCAGCTAGAGCATCATAGCACCACAAACCTTTGTAAAGCTATCCTCTCTCTCCCGGCTTTTGGGTGCGGTTTGTTTGTAATTAGATGATTACTCTAGAAACCACGGAAAATGCATGTTGTAGTTCCTAAAATAGGTATATTTCTTCCTACTGGTAGTATGCGCATGTTTCGGAGCAATTAGACGCCTTCGCATGTTTGTACTTGTTTTCATGCCAAATTTTAATGTAAATGTACAAGAAAAATGTTTATGGTGAATCAGTAATAAATTATGGAAATGAAATAGACTCGTTAATATTATTGTCAAAAGTAAAACAAAATGTTAAACCGAAGATGCACTTCAGTGTGATATTTTGGGGCATCTATAGGTGGGGCATTTACACAATGGACAGTCCTAATAAATACGTCGAGATTAGTAATTGGTATGATTAGTTATAATTTCTTTATCTATTCTGTCCCAGGTAATAAACTTATCAATGTATGGTGTAATTATTCAGTTTCCTTTGCCATGATTAAGTTCAATACAGTATCATCGATGTAGGCCTATATTTCATGATGTAGCGTGAAGCAGCTGTGTTTGCCAAATGTCCTATACTGGTGCATTTCACACATACTCTCACACATACGCACGCGAACGCGCACGCACGCACACACACACACGCACGCACGCACACACACACACACACACACACACCTGAATAGAGAAGGGCGCGTAAGCCGTGAGGCCAGAATCATCACCACTGGACCTTGAATCGGTGCAGCTAATACCTTTGACAGATGGGTTCAGGTCCAGCTTAGTGCGGATTGTTACTATCACGTAACCATATGGAGAGATAATAAACTTTCTACAGGCACATGATACACTTACATGCTTGTTTGCAGGTTATGATGAGCATTCCTAGTTCTCATAAAGTTTTCTTAGGATGTTTGAATGTTGGTTTTAGTATACGTTGCAGTTGAGCCACGCTTTTCTACATCACCGGGCTTGTAATTTTGAGAACTGATAACACAGGTCGACTATAGTTCAGTATAATAGATAGGAGGAGTACATTGTGTATACATATGTATTCGTGGTATCTAATGCCCATTCTTACGTGTGGCATCACAGGCGAACAGGGTCATGTCAGTAGATATACTGACATGTGAAAGAACTCCTGCGTGACAAAATTCCGGCTCACTGGCATCGCTGAAATGATTCTAACGGTTGACTGGGCTGTTAACAAACACAATATTTTTACAGGCGGTGGACACTTCTGATCACATGAAATGAAATAACTAGGAAAGGAATTTGGGAAGGAAGCATTTCATATGGTTGGCAAAGATGAGGATGGTAAGCTCCGCCGCAGAGTAGTGCCCGATGCCATTGCAAATTAGTTACTACATTGCGGGAACAGGTTACATTTATGATTGGTGTTTCATTCTCAAAACCATTCTTTCGTGTACTTTCAGTGAAATTTTTAATAAAAGTAATGAAACGGAGAAACATATATTTAACTTTAAAGAAAAGAGTAAAGATGTGATTATTATTATGGATTAACACATATAGACACCAAGTTGGTTGAGTATCCTATAGCTATGCGAAACCACGTGCTTAAAAAGGAAGCTGGAGATTATAATTTGTTTATTCATTTATGTGTGTGTGTTTGTGTGAGTTTATTATTTATTTACTTATTCATCATTCATTGATTCATTGATTTATTCATTGATTGATTCATCGATTCATTCATTTATTTATGCATCATATACTTCAATAAGATGGTTTTAATCCTTCCACACGTGGATGTTATGTGTCGTAATGCACGGAAAGCTTATTCTTTGCTGAAATAGGGGTTCACGGGCTAAAAGGGTATCACAATTTTATATTCTCCGCACAAAGGATCACTGCCGGTATAGCAATTCCAACAGCTATGGATCACTAACTTAATCTTGCGACAACGCTGTTGGTCTATAGATGCGCACAAACCGTGAAATGGGTGGCTAACCTTTATGCAATCCATTGTATTCTATCATTCTCGAAGTTACTAAGCCTATTTATCCTAACTCCTCAATACTACATTGCTTCTTGCAAACGACTTTACCTAGGGCTGTTGTCCTTAAGCTCTCAAATTTATCTGCGAAGAGACATTTTCTATTGTCTTGCCTACCTCAGTTCGATCTTGTTGAAGATTAAAAATTCGGCTAAAATCGAACAACAGATGACTGATCTATTTGGAAATTAAAAACCACCTAACAAATATTAAGCCATTGCAATCCAAGTCATAGAAATAAATATTCATTTTAATACTGTGATAGACGGAAGAGGAACATCAGGAAAATTAAACGTAAACTAGGGGTCACTACTGTGGAAATCAGTGGAGTATATTTATGATAATAGCCAAGACCCTCGTGAAGCCATTTGTGTGTCAATAATGGGGTTGGAATTAGAATATATTCTCGAGGGTGTACAAACCGCAGGAGCATATACAATTTCAAACACTGCTAACTGGCAGTGCTCTTAGAAATTAAATTAGAGTTAGTATGGCATTGTTAGAGCTCGTTACAAAACATTAGCACGCGTCGGAAACCGCACAGATGTCGCTGTGATATCAGGCAATATGATCAAAGGCTTTATTACGCTTGAAGGGTGTAAAACTGATTAGTAACTCTCATGCAGCGTTCAGTTCTACACGATAACTTTAGATTACTCGCTTAGAGTTGTGGAACTCTCATGTGCTTTTGTTAGCACCTTTTCATTCTACAAAATATAAAATTCGTATTTCTCAATCAAACAATTGTAAATAGTTGGAAACTATTCAGTAGTGTTATTTCTTGATTTTTAAATAATAATGATCTGTCATGGAAGAAAACCTTGTCATGAACTTAAGGTAGTTCATTTGCAATCCATTGTTAAACAAGTCTTAAAACTGTTGTTTTGAAATGCTCATACTTCATTACAGTTGATCTATAAAAGTTCACGCCTGTATTTACAGAAAAGTCCATTCACCGTCAAGTGCTATAATATTTTCTATTGCAAATGCAGTGTTTTGATGGAAAGTTTTATCAGTACGTAATTTTAGTGGTGCTGCCATTACTTAGTACTCAGAGGAATATACACATTCTTACATTCCACGTAAATAACTTAAGGACGTCAAGGTATGTTATATGAGTATAAATGAACACATTTTGAAATTATAACTGATATTGTGATTTAAGCAGTGCCTTCTATATATAAAATTAATTAATTAAGGTACCTTTTGATCCTGGTTAACATTATCGGTTTTCTATTAAAATGGCTATTTATTGTGATTTATTCCAAAAATATAGTACAGTGCGCTCATTTTATGATGGGGCTATGAGCCGCATGTATGTCTGCACCACGTGCTGTATTGCAACTCAGTCCTGCATACACACGTCCGCTACCTCGCCATAAAGCTACCGCACCGTACTGCATCATTTGAACAGGGCATCTTAGGGTGCATGCATCGGTGCATTGCAAGGTGCAAAATGCGACTACGAAAGGTTGACCTTGGTGCAAACTTCCACCTGCATTTTCCTTAAGTTTGTCGCTCTCCCTTTGCCGTCTCAGCCTACCTCACTTTCTGCCTCACTTCCTGAAGTTTGCGTTGAGTGCGCAGTGTTAAACTGGTTAATGTGGTTTTTAATACCAAACATGGCCTTTAATTTAGATCTAGAAATCACTGTCACGAATCTTATTTTTGGATAAAGAATGCTTTGCTGCAAGATATAGAAACCTCTTTAATTCTTCTTCTCTGGGGTCCCCTATGATTTCGCCACATATTTATGGGCGTACTCCATTATAGCATCCTTCAAGAGATGATTTTCTCACACACGCAATTATTGTACCGCACATAAGGCATTTGACCTCTATCGTGACAACTATCAAAAAATGAAGGTCTCCAGTTTGATTTCAATGGATTTGCGGCATTGTTTGCTCTCTTTGAAGTAAGATGCTCTATAATTAGGTATTTCTATTGCACCTATCTATTTCGCTGATGAGCAAACCGTGTGTATTAACACAGCTTCCCTGGTGTCTTCGCCTCTTCACTCTGCAGCGCGCGAGTTGAGCCGAGCTTAACCGAATCGCCACGATGCACGGTGCACGTGGGATTGCACCCGGTGCGATTTTAGGCTTAGAAAGTCCCTGCAATAGAATAATTGGAGCTTAATTGCAACAATTCTTTAACACCAAATGAAATGGGGAACCTTTATCTGCAGAATAAAGGAATGAATCTTTTATTACCTGAAACAGCAATTTCAACACCGAGCGAGGAGGCTCCGTAAAAGTTACTGAGGCTCGCATTCGGGAGACGCATTGTTCAAATCTCATCAGGGCCATTTCCCTGACTGAGGTTCTTGCCACATTTTGCTCAGTCCTCATAACTGGAAAATGCCTGAGAGGGACCCTCAATCTAGATCTGGAATGTTTTCTTCCGAACATTTCTTTACCAAATATTATTTCATTTAATGTGTCACCGGTGTCCACCAGCTGTGGTGCCGTATTGAGTAAAAACGGACGTTAAACCCAACTAAAAAGAAAAGAAGAAAACAATTACTGTCCACATAGAGAAACACTGTAGACTAATATGTAATGGTCAGAAGTACAGAGTTTGTTAATTGTAGCATTTCATGGTAGTTTGGAAATTTTTGTGGTTATATCATCCACGGGCATGCCTTGCGGGAGGCTGGAATACATCACGACACTGTTCCACTAGAATAGGAACTTGCTCAAGGATAATCAAGCAGATCAAAATATAAGTGTTGGATAATGAGTTTCCCTCTGTCAGCAATCCATGCATAAATTTACAACTTATTCTCCATTTTTGGATTTAAAAAAAAGAAGAAACAAACAAAAAGTAGTTCTATAATACTATGACTTACCATGATGCAAGAAGAAGTATTTTTAAAATTGTTTTTTGTTTTGTTAGTGTGTGAGAGAGAGGGAGAGAGGCAGAAAGGGATAGAGACAAAAAGAGAAAGAGAGAGAGAAAGCTGTTTCGACCAAGAGTGACCAACTTTTAGATTTCACTTAGAAAATAGCCTAATTGGTGTCCCAATTGCTTTGCCCAAATGGTGCAGCGGAAGGAACAAATAGCTAATATGCTTAAAATTACTAGACTAACATGTAGCCATATTTTGGTTTGGATCCATATCTGGTTGTCAAATAGAATTTGGGTAGCTGCATAAATTTCCTTCCAGAGATATTGTTTCTTAGCAAATTGCTACTTTCGTTTACAGCTTATAGTTACACATTGACTACTTCTTAACTATTAGCTCAGTTAGTGGCCGCCGTCAAAAAGAGAGCCAAGGTCAACTAGCTCATACCACTACGCGGTGAGAAGATGGCGTAACCATGCAGCGGGCAGGAACAAGGGCAGACTGTCCCAGACTGTTCGAGAAAACTGTTCGTAGGCCCGCCTTGTTTAGAAAAACTCATGCTATGTCATTCTCGCCTATATAAGCCAGTGCGGTGGCAAGTAAGGGGAGTTCTTCGGAGTCGTAAGTGTTGAATGGGACAGCTGTTAGCAGATAGTTTTAAGTATGTCTACAGTCAGTGTTAAGAGCATGTGTGTATCGTCAGAGACAATTGTAGACATTTAATCATCGCGTCGGAGTTGTTTGTTGTGTGAAGCAGTTTTACTGAGTCTGATCGTCGAAGCAGTTTGTGAGATAGAAAAAGACAATGCAGTACGTGCCAAGGTTATGATAGCAAACAACAGCTGTGAGTTGCAAGGTCACGAAGAAAAGAAGGGCTGCGTTTTGTGCTTCAGTTTTAGAAGAGAATTAAAGTGACAAAAAATAACTGGACTAGTCATTTTGTCCCACTGGCGTCAGGAGTGAGATTTGTGAAATTGTCATTTTGTCATAGCACCAATAGAAGGAAAATTGGCATCAGGACATGGTCAGTAATTGTCTAGGGGTTACTGTGCACTAATATAAAATAGGATCTCCAGTTTAGGCAAAGTTACCACTACTGAACGGTGTTTACATTTGCATGAGGCCCTCTAAAGTACCCACGACTGCCTGGAAGTAATGTTGCGATATGTGCATGGCTCATAACCGCAGCATAGGGTTCCAAGACCAAAAACACCCGATCACGAAACACATTGTATTTTTAACCCCGGGGCTTAACCGTGCTGTAATTCCCTAAACTGTTTTCAATACGCTTAGGTACGTGTTGGAAATTTCCATGCATCCGCCTCTCGAGTCCTTTCTTGTTCCTTTGGGTATTAGGAGTACACTCTAAAGAAGATAGCGCGGAGCGGATCCATTTACTTGCTAAGAATATCTATTTGTTGGAACATATTCGTGTTATCGGTTGTGAAAGTGAATACAAAAAGGCTTGCTTATATTCTCTATAAAGAAATATGCTCACTCAAGTGGTGTTCTCTTCTTATTATCAGTTTACTGTAGGAGAACTAATTGAATTAAAGCATATAACAGTATAAACACGTGGATGTAGAACTTTCAAAAATTTCCAACCAAGTTGGGCTAAGTGTACAAGTCTTACACAAACTTGTACATGTTGGCATTTTATCTCCGTATAAAACCCCTAGCCCAACAGACCATGAAGGGCCAAGGCTTACCGCCCGGCCGCTGGGTTCCCCAACTCTACCCACTAAAGGTGTCATGAGTGGGCTGCGTACTGGAGGGTGTAACGTGGTCAGCGTCCCGAGCATCCCAGCCAGTTGTGGGGCCTTCACGACCTGGAGTCGCTACTTCTTCGTCAAGTAGCTCCTCAATTGGCCTCTCCGGGACCTAACGAGGCTGAGTGCACTCTATGCCAAACATCCGTGAAATTCCGCCAGAGGCATGCGCGCTACCACTGCGCTACGGAGGTGATCTTATCTTCATATACTTTTTCTTAAATTTTCAGCTCATTACTTTTGAAAAACTAAATTTAATGGACCAATGTACAATGATGAAAACTTTAAAAATAGTTCTTTTACCTTTGCATGTCAATACCCTCCAGTGTGTTATAATTCTATGCACTTGTTTTGCCTCCACAGGTGGAATAAATTAAATATTATTATGTTATTATAATTTATTAAGTGTTATTACTGATTCAATAATCTTTGCTAGTATGCAAAATGGATTTAAGAACTTTACTTGCTTGTTCCACATAAATCTGCGAACTTCTAAAGAAGTTGAAGTGCTAAGAAAATCACTACCAAAATTTAAAAAAAAAAATCTATCCTGTGTGATCATTTCACATTCCAAATGGAAGTGTCCATAGTATAAGCAATTAAACTACATCTGGCCTCAAGCTCTGTAAGTACATGCAATCTAAAGCTCAAAAGATATGATAAATGTTATAGTCAATTTCCTCTAATTTTCAAATACAGGTAGATTTAAAATTTTAATTTATCTCAATATTGAGTAACTGGCTAGGCTATCATGGGTCAACGGTGGCCGAGTGGTCAGGCCGCTCACCTCTCACCAAGGGGACGTCAGGGTGGGTTTTCTCCTGGTTCTCCTGTTTCCCCCGTCATTCATCCCAGCAATTACTTCATAATTAGCTTTCCTTACATCAACTTCACCCTCATTTGACGCCATCTTTGTCATTCTCATTCCAGGCTACGGGCCATCCCCCCGTTCCTGCTTCTCTGCTCACTGCTCCGTTTCTGGTGGTGTGAGCTACAATTACCAACCGGGAGGGCCTCGGTGCGCTAACCACGTCCCACTTTCCATTATTACAGCACACTCGTGACGCCCGTCTAGGGCAGAGATGGAAGCCGCGGCGATTTGGTGCCGTGGAGTGTAGAATGTTTACAATAGCTGAGTGTACCAATTAGTAAAAGTATTAACCAGTGTCACTCAAGCTAATCAAATTTGCCCTTTAATAACGTGTCTGGGTATCAGTCGTGAAGCATACTGGTTACTTTCTGAGTAATTTTGAACGGCTCGTGCTGGGATTCCCACAACATTAAATTTAAAGTGTAATGTATGCGTTAGTTAAATAAAATTACTGTTGATGCCATTAACACCATAAAATTTCGCAAAAAAAAAAAAAAGACGTTGGCATGGGTAAAAATGTAACAGAATAACCACATTATCGCTACTACCGGTGAAAACTGCAATATGTGGCAATGCATACATGAATGTTTTGTGTCCTAATTCACTCCTGATATTTATTAATGCCTGTGCAAAAGTATTAAAATTGAACCCCAAAACAGAACAACATAGGTCCTTTGCATCTTACTTGAGATTGGCCTTTGACATTCTGTAACTAATCCATTAGAAAATACTTTGCCCCAGGGTTTATGATCAGGCATATTTTTGTTCAATGAAGATTGTAACTGTCTTCTTCAACTTCCTAGGTAACCAGGTGTTTTTCCTCCAACCATTCATCAGCAAGTAAAAAGTTCCCAAATGTTCCATTTAGAGAGGGGGGAACACACCCATACCCACACCCACGCACGAATGCACACACGATGGTTTGGTTGCAGCGGACTACAGAACAGTTACTTGCAAAGAAAATGGACGTAATATTTTTATAGGGAATGCAGCTGTATCTGCTCTACCGGCCAATAAGTAAGTTGTGAAGTACATAGATGTGTATGTAGTATCATAACTAGGCTTCGGACACAGTTGCTGTTTCGTTGCACTTGGGCTGGAATGTGGGGAGGTGCGCACAGTGGTTCACTGCTACCTCCCCAACCCAAGCACTGCCTGCCGTTCACCCTAAGCGCTTGCTTGTAAACAACGTACTGGTCAGTATACCAGAAGTGCACCTATCCTAAATGCATGTCCGAGGCCTAATCATAACTAGAGCTAGGAGAAATACCCTTTTGCTTGCAATATGTGCACGCTATGTATATGTATGGAGAAGGGAAGCAGGTGACACAGGTAACCTGCAACTGTAAACATCACAGTCAGGAGTACAATAACAAATCTAATTTAAAAATAGACATTACAGATACATAAATGTGCATTGGCTAAAATATACACATTTGCGTGTTGTATTATCTTTTCATTCTCTGTTTGTTTGTCAAATAATTTAGTATATTTTCTAATGCAATTTTGAAACTCAGGATTATGTAATTTGTAAAATGGTATCTTGGCGTGTATGAAATCATCATTTTACACAGATCTTCAAAGAACTCCGATTGTGGTGGTGAATTTTCTTGTTTTCTGTCTTCTTACAACCTGATGATGCAACAAGTGTTTTTTTGAGGTGTTCCATTTATATCCCGCCTTTAACTGACCAACTCTACATTGCAGCACTGCAGTCAAACTAGTGACTCAACTGTACAGCTCTGGATCCGTGTGTTCAGTACGACGTCATGTGTATTAGGTAGGATGGTAGTTAAGTTGATTCCCCACTCAGTGGATATTTGTTCTAGCTCTGATTATAATATACAAATACCAGGCTCATCTTGAATTGCGGGAAGAGCAGCAAATTCCGAGTTCTATCAGCTATGGAGCTGAATGACCTTACTCTGCGGTAGCCAAGCTTACGCGCCTACGGAGAGAAACAGCTTACAGTGTGGTTTGAAGTCATTTGGCTCTGTGTATAGTGGGAATAATGTTACGTAAGTTTTCTATTGATTGTGCTTACTATGTGAAGACATCATGGTCTATCCAGCTTGCTCAAATGGAGCACCTATGGACTGTTAGCTTTAATTCATACAGAAATTCCTTGGTGCCACCCCTCCTATCTAATCCGCAAATTTTAAATTGTTACATTTAAATAGGCTGATCCAGATTAGACAAAAAGAAGCTTAACGCCAATGCTTTTAAACGAGGCAAGCTACACGAAATAGGAGCAATCATGGAAAGAAGTCCAAGAAAGGCAATGCCTCGCTTTACGTGTCCTTGATAGTGTAATTATCTAGTCATCTCTGCGCCCAATCTGTATGGGGAACGCAAAGATACATTTTGTGCAACAAATTCTTCTATCCTCGACGAATTAAAACACAGTATCTGGCTTACTTTGTTCAATATTTCGGTTGCGGAAATTTCTTGTGTGTTCAGTAATGTGCTCAACAGGTGTCTGTCTTATATAATATGTACAATAATTACGTATGTGAGAAAATCGTCTGTCGAAAGAGATAACAGAATATACCCAGAAACATATGGTAAAATGGTAGGGTACTCTGAAGAGGAAGAAATAAAGAGGTCACTATTTCTTGCAGAAAAACATTCTTTATCCAAACATGAGATTTGTATCAGTGCTTTCTAGATCATCAGAACAAAAGACCAGATTTGGTATTAAAAACCAAATTAAACGATTTAGCAGTGATCACCACACGTGAACTTCATGCAGTGAGGAAGAAACAGCGCTGAAAGTGAGGAACGGTCAGAGACAAGCTTAAGCAAAGAGCGAGTGGAGATCTCACTGGAGTCAACTTTTCGTAGTCGCGTTTTGCACTTTGCACCGTGCGTCCACCACCTAGAGAGGCCCTGATATACTGCACCATTAATGTTATGGGAGTTAACACTTCGATCTACTGAGGAAATTATGGATCAGTTAGGGAAATTTGCCGAACATTGATATTTATTTTATCTAGCCCATAAACTGTAAAAACCATTCCTTTTTACACAGAAAAATACTCTGCAGTTGTTCCGAGTATTTTGTGGCACTAGCAGTCAATAGCAAGGAAGTGATATTTGGGAACAGAAAACACCTTTGGGTCCAAAATTCAGCGGAGTATCATTATGGATTCTAAGGTAGATTTCAACTCCCCAAACACACTAGTCCGGCGTTGACGATTTTCAGTATACCTATAAATTAAGTGTGCAGCAATATACCCCTTTGGTGGCAACAATTCCACCCCAACAGAGCCCACCCTAACCGCACAATGGGTAATTTAAAGTGTAACACGCACTAAAACATCTCTGCAGTACTGAAATATTGGCCATTCGACTGCAACACAGCAACTTTAGAGCTTGGCCACGAATTGATTGTGGTCTGTGAGGGTGAGAGACAGGGAGAGAGGGGGGAGGGAGAGGAGACACATTTATGATATAATTTATATGTAAAACACTACGCCAGACTGCAGCATGTGACCTGTCTCATGACTTACTATATCTTGTGCCACACACTATACGCCCTTACTACTGCTTGCCCTTACGCACCCCATAATGTAGCCGGACGTAAAATAAAAAAGCACCGGTTTTTCCACTCGCATGCTGGTCATATGTGGGTGGGGCATATAAGTTAAACCTGTCTGCACCTCCAGCGTTGTTATTCACTTTCAAGCACAGTGTCGAGGAGACTGCTGTGTACATATAACCCTATCTCTGAGCAACTTAAGCACCCCGAAGTACCGGAGATGGCCAATAGCGATAAATCGTTCGCTGAGATGATCTTCCAATTTGCCGGACACACAGACATAGGAAGGAGGGATTCGGGTCACGTCGTGTGAGGAGGCGGTTAAGTGGTTGAAGCGTCGAAGCGGTAAGCCAAAGATCTGTGGCTCGAATCCCAGACTTAGTGTAAGAGTTTGGCATCAGTCTTGATCTCCGATCTTTACTGCACATCGCTGTGTGGCATTTCTAGTACTAGCCAGCCTTGGTCACAAAACCGAATTAAGGTTATTTGAAAATTAGGAAGTATATGTAATGTGCACCACGATCGATACGAAATAAGTGAAGCAATGCAAGTAAGTAGAAAAGTAAGATACTCTTTTACGAGGATCATTTAATCTAGATAAACGTTTCCAGAAATAGCTTTTTATATATAGAAAACCAAATCAAAATCAGAAATTAAAGTGGATCACAACATGCAGGCCTTGAAATTTCATGTACTTCCTAGAAGCAACTTAATAGCCACAGAATCTTATAAAAATAAGCAACATTGAAAATTCAAACTAATAACAACGGATATTTCGGAAATAGGTAATAACACAAAGCATTAAAACAAGTGTGTTTTTTAAACAACCGTTCGCCTACCACCTAGGTGGTCCGGGTTCAATCCCAGGGACCATCATGTGGTATTCGTGGTGGACGAACCGGCGTCTGGGTGGGTTTTCTCGGGGTTCTCCAGTTTCCCCCGCCACTCATTCCACCGACTGTTCCATAATCTGCTTTCCACTCATCCATTTCTCTGCATTTCAAATCATCATCTCCCTCACTGTCACACCTGGTACTTGGCTGAGCACCTGCTTCCAGGTCTTCATCTGTCTCATCCACAGGTTCGTGTGCTCCCCGACAGGCGTCTGACCATAGGCACTGGCTTGTAAGTCTTAAAGGGGTGTAAGTCCTACATAAGGGGAGGATAATCAGATAAATAAGTGCTTTTAAACAAATACAACATTTTGTGGCTTTTTGTATATGGCTTATGATTTAACTATTATACTACATTATATAAGGTGCATTGAGAATGAAAAGGACTTCACAGGCTATTGAAGATGTACGTTTTATTTGCTATGCAGGTAAATATCCTCAATGTAGCGTACTTTTTTCGAGATTTTCCCTTATCCTGAGAAGACGAATGTCGGGTAACTTAAAGCTCCATGGACCTCGGACTCATTTGAGTATCATTTCACCCATTTAATTAATTCACCGTGCAATATTACACAATGTTGGAGGACGTTAACTTTAAAAAAAAAGTAGCGTACTTTAATCAAAATCGCTAGATCTATCTTGGAAAACAAACTTCTAAATCTTTTTCTATCTAAAGGTAGTAAGGGGAAGGAAAATTTTCTTTAAAATCTTCGTATCGCAACTTTGGAAGATACCGAAAGTAAATAAGTTTGATATTGATCCAACCTTTCGTTTTTGAGTTATGCTATTAATAGACATACAAGCGCCCATGGAAATGACCACACATGTTTTGAAATATGATTTTTTTTTCAGAAGACTTAAAAAAAACACATGTCCTGCGAAATCCCTTAGTTTAAATACTTCGAGATATCGCTTTGAAAGTGGCCGTACGTAAAATGTCCATCCCACAGGTGCATCTGGGCGGGGATCAAAACTGTAACCTTGGGTCACAAAAACTGAGCACTTCCGACACTTGATATGAATGTTATTTATTAAGGGGAGAACTGAATGACCCAGCAGAATTTACGGAGCTTCTACTACTACAGAATTAATTACGTGGAGAATAAGACAGCATCCTCTGTTTTATATTTTCGTATGCCCTAAGCAGTTTGGGCGAGCAAACATTCTACGCACTCTTGTGAAATACATGTTACACATTTTAATGATCCTAAAGAGAAATTATCTCCATCCTCTAGGAGTGCTAAGAACAACGTCATCATTTGGTGAAGTCTCAGTTGAGATGAATTATTCAGTCGTATCACTAAAGACTCTCGTTGACTCAGAAAAATACTGATAATGAAGGAAGTGGGAGAGATAAATTGTTCTACCTTAAGTATTGCTAAGTCTTGTAATGAACCAGTAGTGTATTGCGATAAAAGTCCGGTAATTTCATCACTGCAGGACGAGAAAGGGTTTGAATATACGAAACCAAATCAAATGATTTCTACTTCTGAACTACTCCAATGCACTTAAAGCGTGTGTACTGCATACTACTTTTTGGACAATAATCAATAACAGAAATATGCGAAAACAAAATAAATTACTAAGAGTGACTGAACATTGATTTCACCAGAAAGGTTTCCATATTGTCCTTGACCTTAAACAATAAACTAACGTTGTTCTTAGCTTTCTATGAATTAAATCGTAAATAAAGAAGGATAAATGTAAAGAAGCAAAGACCCCGCATAGCTTTAAATAGGAAAATTCTAGTATCAAATATGATTAAATTTCACGTCTACAATAACAGCGATATCAAACGTTTCCTTATGTAGCCCTCTAATTCATGTTGCTGACATTTGACAACAAAGATGTTAAGTCAATATTCTAGAATAGTGCAACGGTGTTATTTTTTCCTTATTTTTATATTATATTAGCATTTAACAAGAAAATAAAGTTATTGGTAGCTATTTATACTACCAGTGTATAATTTATTTCAGTATTATTGTAGATTCTTCTGTTTTTCCTTTTGTGAATCAAAATCTATGCAATTGTAGTCTGATGTAATCCCGTCATCACCCTTGCGTACTAACACACTGGTTATTTTACGTGGGCCCTCCCCGTCGTTTACCACAGCCACATGTGATTGTAGTCGCTAGGATTCAACTTACGACGTTCTGCTTTGTATGGATGGCCAGTCCATTTCGTCTGGCCCTTAACAATCATGCTTATTTGAATTACTTCCTTTAAAGAGGCTGTGACAGAGTTACCTAAATCAGTTCAGTAATTAGAAGTGACACATATAGCAAATTAATTAATGTAACAGAGGATTAATATAGTTCATACACATACGTACAGTAAAATAGGCAAAACAACGCAAGTAGTTTAGGTTACCAGTACTGAACCCTGGAATCTCAACTTTCCACAATGACATACTTCTAAAAACGCTATCGTCAATGTGTGTGTGTGTGTGTGTGTGTGTGTGTGTGTGTGTGTGTGTGTGTGTGTGTGTTTTCAACAGAAAGGCAACTTCGTTTTGGTGGCATTATATATAGTCATAATTTAGCTACCATAGGGGTACATGACTAGATTTACAATATTCTTTATTGGATTCGGAAGATGAAGCCAGGGAAATTTGAGTACAAGTTTGACTTTGGCGTAATTATGAACTAAAAGGTTGGCACGGTCAAGCAAAGCATCACTTGAAGTCAGTAATTACATTTCCTCGTTTGGCGACATCCGTCGTTATAACATCCTGCTGGGAAGTTATCCTGACGACGGAGGTCTTTACAGACCAGAGAGCTAAGATAGTTCAATATTCGTGGAGTAAGTTAGGAAATCGTTGATATAAACTGTTTGGAGACAGGATATCCTGCGCTTACCACTTGTGTTATTGCCCAGATACCCCATCTTGCTTCACTTCGGTTACTCTTGGTACTCCATGACCTACCCTTAAACGCTATAGCTTCACCGAGTCTAGAACAGATTATGTATTTTGCTGCGATTATAAATAAGTCGACCTTGTGGAAATGGACTACAATAAACCTGTATGTTTTGGAAAACCAACTGTATTATAGGCTTAAGTGAAACAACCTAGGGGGGGGGGGGCACCTCAAGCACTTCGACCTATATAGACCTATTGCTGTACGCATCCCCCAGGAGAAAGGGATAAAGTGCTGGGAACACAGAAGGCTATAAGCCGCAACCAGGCGGGCCGCAGAGACTCGCGAAAGTCCTTAACATTTCAAGCCTCGAAGACCCCCCCCATTACTATAGCTGCTTAGAGAGGGCGATGAACGATTCATTGACCAAGCAGGCTCTATTATCCATGTTCTGAGCAAGCATCCGCGCCGTCTGACACCCCATACACCACGGAACCTAGAAGTACAGCTGAAAGATACAAAGGAAACCGAATGAAAGTGAAATGGTGGAAAGGCAGTCGTGGTAGATGAGAAACTACCCCAGCATTCGCCTACCAACCATGTAAGCCTTGCAACTTACCGATGAGCCATCTCACTTGGTACTCAACAATATTAATTCATGAATTCCGTAATCCGCTATCCCTATGCATAGGGACTCTTAACATGCTCTGCGCGAATTTACATGAAATATAACACTACCTCTAATTTGTGATACATTCATTACCTACTGTAGAAATGTTGAAAGCTGCACTTCACCAAACTATGAGCTGCAATTATTTCCACCTTTTTCAAGGGAACAGCCATACATGGAAGTACATCGCTAATTCGCCACCAAGTTTGATGTTGGTGACCTTGCTAACTGAACCAACGTTCAACAGATCTTAGTAATTGGTCTTATTTTCCCTGAGATACTACTTGTATTACCCACTATTGTTGAAAAATAGTTCACAACATACATTCGTTAATTGGAATCCAGAGTCTCATAACTAGAAAATACTGTCGTATTTTCAACATTTTCATCGTTCTCCAAAGAAGTACTTACCACTCTTATACCGTAATATACCACTAATGCCATCTTAGCGCACTGTTGTGTTTATAAGAACATAACTATTGACAGATCTGATCAATATTTATAATTATTAACAGGAACTAGATGGACAAAGTGTGATTTCGTAGGAATGATTTGTATAAATAGTATGGATTAAGTGGCTAAACAGAAAAGGCAGCGTAATTCTTAATATAACAATGTTTAATTTCCTGGTCTTAGTGTACTTAAGCAATAAATTTGTTTACCAAATAAGCGGCAACTTCAAACCAAACTCCATTCAAGGGAAGATCAAATGCTATATCCCGCTAGTTCAAGAAATAAAAACTTATTTTGTTGTTTAACGACGTTGTCAATTGCTAGGATCACATCAGCGTCGCCGGTGTGCTAGAATTTCGTTCCGCAGGAGTTATTTTACATGCTACTAAAACTACTGGCTAAAACAGCTGTCGTTTTTAAGCACACTGAAAAGTCTGGGCCGGATTTGAAACCGCGAACTTGGGATCAGTAGGCCAGCGTCTAACCAACTAAGGCACCGACCGACATCCCACTAGTGTTGAATTGCCTAAAGTCATGACCCAGTATCTCGGAAGCCGTTATCGTATCGGGCGAACCTTTTTACAGGAATAAGATGATTTCTTTCTTAGTTCACTAATTTAAGTTCATCCAATAATTTCCTTGATTCAATAAGACTTAATTTCGTTTACACACTTTATCAAAATGTCTCGGCAATTAATTGTATAAAACATACCCAAAGAAAGCAGATCGATAGCAACAATGTTGTACTTATATATCACATAATATTTAATTTAGCAAACTTGAGCATTTCCTTAGAAAAATGGTATTTTATATCAGAAACCCGCATTAGAAGTACACCGTTCCAAGTTAAACTATAGACAACCTACATATGCTCACAAAGCAAGAATGACATTGCTACAGGAGCTAATATTTTTTCTGTGAATGATGCACAATTAAAAGCACAAGATGGCTGACGTACTACCATTTTAAACATATATTTAAAATATAAGCACTGTTCTTAAGTTTATAAATGTATATCTAATTAAATTCCGCTTCAAAAGACCACAAAAAGGAACCCAAAATGTCATTGTTGATGCACCTTGTCATTTAATCTCCTCTTAATATTCGTCTTCATTTCATTACTGACATGTTGACTAATGACAAAAGAAGCATCGCATAGTATAACGTAAACATGCAAGTGACTAGCTGGCAGTGGTATTTTGCAGGGCTAGGTGTAGAGTGCTACGGTGCAGAAGAATCTCTGGCAGCTTTCCAACTCTAGCACCCTCTTTGGGCAACCTTCCCATCACCACGCAACTATCCCCAAAGTTGACACCAAATGGACGGAAACTAGAAAACGCTCAAATGCTCCCTCCCATTTAACATTTCTACTCCGGGTTCACGTTTTATCAGGTTCTGTGCTCTTCTCGCCTTCATCTCATTTATCAAATATTTTCTGCTGAACTAAGTGCTAGCCGTAAGGTTGTACTCTTGAGTAAAGTCAACTACTCTTCCTCTTATTTATATAATAACGTTCTATTTCATCAATGTTATTGTGCTACTGCTGGGCATTTTGGTTGCATCGATCAGCTTTCAAATAATCTCTGCTGCAAAGGAAATGGGCTCTGTGCATATATTGCAAGTATTAGTTCCAGGTCACGGTGATTCAACCATATGTTTTAAAACCACCTCGATATATCATAAATGTCTGTCATGATTGTGTTTCTACTGTGCATTTACCTGTATAATTTATGTCATGCATTCGTTTCTCTATCACTGAAAATCTCAAAAAAAAACTGAAGCTCTCTAGACCTCATATTTTATAACGCACAAATCTAAACCATAGTGCATAAATATTCTTTGCCCTTTTTCATTTATTCGTTGCAGTATATGACTGGCCTAAGCATATTCCTACTAGAATAGTGATGAATGTACAGTGTTTAACCTCTAACTGAACAGTAGTATGACTGGAACAGCGTCTCAGTTCCAGAAGCCTGAGGGTGATACTTTTGATGCTGATTGACTTAACTTAAATGTTTCAAAGATACAAAACATGTTATTTAGTTTAAATCCGGAGTTGCGTCGGATGAAATAAACAGTCACGGGTTTCATCGTGGTAAGTTATCATGGAATACTCACACTCAATATATCTTTTATTCATGCCTACTTTTAATGAGCAAACATAAATCTTGTACCTTCACAAATATTCTTAGAAAGCCATATTATGAATAATTTTTCGCATTCATTTTTCAAAGGGTAGTTATTCACCTGGCACTAAGCAAGTCTTTTGGCTTCAGAAGAAAGTAATTCAGTTGTCTCTTCAAAAGACATTGCAGATCTTGGTTGAAAACTTGAAATATATCTTAAGTTTCACCACTGTATTCGCATAGCATATGCTTGCAATCTATCTCAAATTAAGGAATTATACGTATTTTGCATATTCAACTCTCAAAGCTTTAACCTATACGTTTATTTTACATTTTACACTGGAGCCTTTCCACGCCAATTATGTGATAGTTTACATTGAACTACTCAAATTTTGGTTTAAAAAAGCTAAAACCCTGCTAAAAATGCACATACTGTTCTTTTAAAACAGCTGCCACAAATGTAAACTTCTCTTCCCCCTTGACATACTCAACTTCGACCTGTTATACCAAATTAAGCAGGTAGACTATTCTTTATTTTTCTGATTAACGACGCTGTCAATTGCCAATTTCACATCAGCGTCGCCGGTGTGCCGGAATTTTGTCACGCAGTTCTTTTACATGTCATATAAATCTACTAACATGGAGCTGTCATTTTTAGGCACACTTAAAAACCATCGGTCTGGGCCGGATTTGAACCCGCGACCTTGGGATCAGTATAGGCAGGTGGAGGTGAACACATAGTAATAGAAAGCATGGTAGAACACAGTTAAGTATCCGTTAGTGATTTGTCATTAAAAATCTTAAGTAACTATACATACATTAGCTTTTAGTTTGTGCAAATTGAATAATTTTCATGGGTCTTTTTCAAGTAAAATTTTTCTTTTCTTTTATGAAACGCTGACGCATTTCTACTTGTGTGTTTTTCAACTAAGTAGAGGTTTTCTACACAGAAAAACTTACGATCATCTGATATACATCCTCAAATCAGTGATATGGTTCTACACAGCCCGCATGGAAGGCTGTGAATAAAGCGATACTCGTACAATTCACAGCCTACGAGTTAACGCTTATTCCGAGAAGGACAGCAACTATTATCGACCTAAAATCTGCCCATGGCTACTTAATGGCTTGCAGTGAGTGGTCACTCACCTCACGCTAATATACTCACTCCAGTAAATTTATCTGGCTAACAAAGCGAATAAAGAAGCATTCCCAGTGAGTGAGGAATGAGTTGAGTGTGAGTGGTCCTCAAATAGGACTATAGATCTGGCTCGTAAGAGTGTAAATTGGTGTGGCACTAATTTACAGCCATCCTTATAGTGATAAATATTTTATCATTTTATTGTTTTTATCAATACAGGTTTTAATTACTGTATATTGTTAGGGGTAAATATGACTTACTGAGTAGCAACATAAAAAGGGGGAAATCAATTAAGCTTTTACTACTGATGCTTCCAATTTCACTTTTGTTATTTCATTTTCCCAGTTTTCTGCTATTGTGCATGGCTATTTTTGTCCGATTATCAAGAACCTTTTGTCTCTCTGTTCCAAATCCACTATCGCAGAACGGCCTATGATGTTATTAAACGAAGAATATTGAAGGCACGAACAACTGCTTGTAAGCTAGACGAAATGTTTCTCTAGCTTTGGTACGGCTTTCCACTGAAGACTACAAAAGAGTAACACAGTTCCTTTCTGTAGCAACAGTTATTAAGCAGTTTTACCAACACATCGTGCTACTTCTTTATTAGTTCTTTATTTAGTGTCGCTTTGATATCTGGATCTTATCGGGACATCATGCAATTAGGTATTAACAGGGAAGTACAATATGTTACAGTAACACAAAATTGAACTGAATGAAAAATTAGATTAGATTACAGATTCCAGCAGATTCTATGAAGAGCATGGCCTGGTGTAGTAGATGGTAGTTGTCCTCAGACATTTTTGTAGAAACGTTGTGTTGCTTTCGTGCCTACGGTTAGGATATGACAAGCAATTGTTTGGACATCGCAGGTTACACAATCTGGTGGTAGTTCATTAGCAAGAAGGTTACAATGGATTGATTTATTGTGGCCAATTCTCTTTCTGCTTGCTAGGACATGATGCTTCCATGGTGGCGATTGGGCAAGCAAGGGAAAAGAGGAATCCTTTCGTACTGAATGGAGTATTATGCTTGATGTAGATTTTGGCCAGTTTTGATGCCACAATTCTAAGGGGTTTGGAGGGTTGAAAAATGTTCTTATTGCAACGTTGCGGGGTGTCAGAGGAGTGGTGTAAGTAAGCAGTAGTGAAGTTGTCTTAGCCACATCATACGCTCTTTCGTTTCCTGCATCATGCAATTTATAAATAAATAGAAATGGTTACATGGCATTTACTGCTTTCATTCAAGATTAGAATCTCAGTACCACATCTACGTATTTAATTGCACATTCAAAATTGTTATCCTTCACCTAGTTTTGTTCAATTCTAGTGGTTCCTGAATTAATTTAAGAGAAGATGCAAACGTTTTCAAAAATACAATATCACAGTAACATATGTGAATGTTTTTAACTCCATAAACATGACATTTTCTAAATTCATTATCTCAAGTCAATGAAACATGTGCATCGGAAATATGGAAACCATGAAGTTTCGAGCCTCTGTTGCCAGCGTGTCTAATTCCTATTTTCGGGATCCTGAGATTTAATTTTAGAATGCACAATGATTATGGCCTAGTTAGCTCATTCAATTAAGTTTTAACGCCTTCATGGCATATCATCCCGTCTTTAGTCGTCACCCTCGTCATGACAGGCTGACATAGTCACTGCTTAGAGGCGTCAACTGGAAAAGCTAGCCACAGCTCCGTTCAACTCCAATGGAGAATCCTTGAAGCTTGTAATAACCACCGTTGACAACGCATTATATAGTTCTTGAACTTTCATACTTGCTATGACTTGAGTAGATGCAGATACTGCTTCACTTAACCACAGTTCTAGTAGAATATATTATAAAACATTCCTTACGAGCAACAATAGTTTTAACTGCATATAAATAAGACCGAAAGTATGGCAAAGGTTGTTATGGTACGTACTCGTGAAGGACAGGTCACCAATTCGAATATTGTTAGGACTGTCCTTCCTGACTGAGGTTTCTTCCCAGGTCTTCCTCAGGTCTCATAATTGAGAAATGCCGTTGAGTTACCTTAAACCTATGCCTGGAGCGTTTCCTTCGCTCTCAAGGAAAACTTCTAATAGTCCACAATACTCTGGATTCAATTATCTGCAGTGGAGTGCTCTCTGTAAAATGTCCTATAGTTGTATCCTACATACTTTCCCCATCCAAAGGGAAAAGGAGATATAACAAGCAGTCTTTGATATGAATATAGCGCGAATCGCCTTTAATTATATATTCCATAGATAGTACCTACTACAACTGATGAGGCAAAGTCTTTTCAACCGCTTTCTAAGTCAGCCATTGATTTCTGCAGTAGCAACGATTATGTTAATATGCAAGGACAAAAAATACCAGTGCAATCCACCTTATTTGGCGGCATTATCTTTTTTGTGTGTTCGTATAGTAATGGAGCTAAATGAGATTTTCATCTCCCTGTACCCCCCAAAAATACGCCATGCATTATCCTCAGGAACCCTGAAAGGGAGAATACAATTCGACATTTAGGTTCCACCTCGATAAAACTGGAAATAAGTTCATTAGGCTAGTGAAAACGTTTGCAAGTTTTGAAATCCAAAAAGATTAAGGATTGCAACCTTTGAAGTTTCAAAGTAAAGTAAAAGTTGCGGACCTGAATATCTGGTAATTAGGAATTCATTTAAGAAACCTACATTCTAACAGGATAAAGTAAGTGGTGTAGGACCCTGCTATTTATGGAGCAGGTAGTGCCACGGCAACGTGTACAACCCGCATTCGGGAGATCCTGGGTTCGATCCCTGTTGACCGTCCATTCTAACTTGGGCTTTTCCCTGGTTTCTCCGTGTCCCTAGACGAATGCTGGAGTGAATTCTCTTCTCCACGAATTCCTCGCCCTTCATTTCTCATATCCCTATCTTGTCATCTTTCAGGTTTGGTTAGTAGCGTGGATGCGGACAGATGGCACAGATGGTTGCACCCTGGAAGCCCTTCAATAGTCTCTCCTGGAAATTGTCGCCCGGGATGCAAAGGTCACCTAGTCGCCCTCTCCCTGGTTGGAGAAACACTTCGGTTGTGTGCCAGGTGTCAATATATGTAACTGTCAGGGTCTTCTGTGCGTCACTGGGCTTCGCTGGCTCCGTTCTCCGACGAGTCTACGGTCTCACTTTGCCTCATCCCTTCCCACTGACGGGGTGGTAGCTCGCAAAAGATCCATGTTGTGGTCACCCTGGGTTGAGATGTCCTCGCTCCGTTCTTACACACACACACACACGCACGCACGCACGCACGCACGCACGCACGCACACACACACACACACTCACGCACGCACAAGCAAGCACACCCACACACACTCGTCCCCCCCTCTCTGTCTCTGTCTCTGTCTCTGTCTCTGTCTCTGTCTCTGTCTCTGTCTCTCTCTCTCTCACTACTATTCATGCTGAAGTGCATGAAAACATGCATAATGTAGCGTAAACCCGGAGACAAATAATTACATATTTACAGATTTGCACTACTAACATCCTATAACATGATTAATCTAAATGTTATGGTCTCAATGTCATTTCTTGCTTGATATGACAAAATGGATAATATAATAATTTATCTTGGCCTCCAAAACCTTATAAAAGCCTCATGTGTACAATGCAACAGAGAAATTCTGTCAGCTGCGAGCTATGTTGAGTCCATAAGTAATATTGCCTTCATATTCACTATCAGATGTAAAATAAAGCCCAAATCAAAGCATAGATTGCGATTTTGCAAATAAATAGGATATATTGAAAGTAATATACGTATATAATTACCTCCCCACAAAAGTCTTTCTCGAAGGTACATGGGTAGTCAGCTAAGAGTAACAATGCTTAACTGTTGAAGATGAAAGTCGTAATCCAGGATTGATTTTAAATGCAGGTGTGTTAATGCGGTTTTATTAAATGCTACTCTACCTATTTTAAAGCATACTACTCGCACATAAAAGGGGCATATGAATAAAGAAACAAGAACAAAGGAAGAGGACTAGAAGCAGAATGGATGGATCCTGTGAAACCAAACGGAAATCACCAGAGTTTCCGAGTACTTTTCCCTCCTCGATGCTGGTTTCACAGGACACATTTTCCCCTCCTCACTGCTATTTCCCTCCCTTCCCTTTCTTCTAGATGAGCCTTTACAAATGCAGTGAACCCCTACCACCATTAAGAAGGTTCAAGTCAAGTCACGAACGCCTACCACTGGGGGATTTTCAAAGAAAAACATGTCGGACTTAATTACAAAGCCAGTGCAACATATAGCTTCTATTCACACATGCTATTGTGCCATCAAGTATTATATAAGATTCTTACCTCTATGATCAGTGCTATCGTTCTTTCAAAAAATGAATACCTATATTCCAGCGTGGGAAGCTAAAATCAGACAAGTCTATAGCTATCAGAAAGTGTTGTACACTTTAGGGGTTTTCATTATACAAACGTGAAAGCCACAACACTTCAGATGTGTCAATGGAGCTGAGTAAAGATGCTGACAAGGGCATCCACTTGGATGCGCCCCTTCCAAATCATGTTTGCCTACACAAATTGCACTGCACAAATATTGTCCGATGGTCAGAGAAGGTTGCTACTATAATTCAAATGCCGTTGTGGTTGTTTCAAATTAATCTTGGGACCACAGTTATATCTAAATTTGCTGTTAAAACATTCTACCCAACAATACAATTTCTTTGAATGAATGGCTTGCTTTAGCAATTCAGGAAATTTAAGAGCGCCAGCAATTGTAACTCTCCGCGTCCTTGAGACATTCATGATCTTCAGACATCTCGCAGACACACGCAGTTGCAATCGTAGACGCCAATCACCTCATCACTTCTACTATAGGGTTATCAAGAAATTGCCCTGAAGTCTCGTGTAACCAAAATTCTAGAGACGGGAATTTCGGTGGCAGCACTGGCTGCCATGAGCCTATGGTTATTTGTAACATTCCAGAAATAAAATGTAGGATAGATTCACGTATGTAATTCATGAACGGTAATGTAGATAAACAGGACACCAAGTTATCTTCGACGGCACGGTGTGGAGGAACCTGTTGATGATCCTTTATTAGCGAAAGCAACTTTTGAAAGAAAGTGGGGGCAACGTACAACAGTGATAAGAATGTGTTGGAGTGTCTTTAGCATGCCAATACGATGATTACTGATGGCTATAATGTGTGTTAACGCTTTCCAGTCAATTGACGCCTTTTGACATACCACTTATTTACACACACTGTTGTTAGAAGTGTGTTAAAAAGTTTCTATTTTAAACGGTGAACTTTAAGTGCTTATTGGTACAATTTTTCGCGTTTGCTTAAATGCGTTAATATTGGTATTGGTTGAAACGTTACAAATTAAAGAAAAAATTGTTCATGTATTTTAACACAAATAAGAAAACAATGTTTCCAATACATTCTGACATAGCCTCGTAAACACCCAAGCATGCTATTCGCCGTTTATTTTACATGGCACCATCCCTTTCTTTACCTTAGAATGGTAGTACCAAAGCGATTATTCTCACTTAGGCAATCTTGGACAAATATCAGGGTGGAAAGTGTTAAATAACTACGAAGAGAAACGAGAAATATATTTACCTACTTCTGTTGCCACGCAGAACTTCCAGTTCTTCCGATGTTCTTCACCAACTGGCATTATGCACATCAACAGGTATCAAATTAGTCCCTCCACACAAAAAGGCGTTATATTCTTGAGAAATTATAAAATGACATCTGCAAAATTAATATTAAAAAATCTGATGGGTTGCACTTACATGACTTTCTCTGCTCTTGTACTAACCATTGTTACAGACTCTTATTCCTATATCTTCGTGTTAGTTGAGATAAACATTTGCAGAAATTATCTTATCGCTGATCCTCTGCCCCGTAGCGCAGTTGGCAGAGCACCTGCCTGCTGTGCAAGGGGTCTCGGGTTCTATTCTCGGCAGCGGGTAGGAATTTTTCTCCAGCCAAGACTATTCCTGAGTCTGGAAGTATAATGGTGGCGCCATGGCTGAGCGGTTAGAACACTCGGCTACCACCTAGATGGGACCCGCATGTGGTATTCGATGTGGACGAAGCGGCGTCTGGGCAGGTTTTCTCCGGGCTCTCCGGTTTCCTCCGCAATTCATTCCAACAATTACTCCATTATCACCTTTCCAATCATCTATTTTGCCTGCATTTCATATCATCATCCTCTTCCTCACTATCATACCTGGTGCTTGGCTATTCACCTGCTTCCAAGTCTTGACTCTGTCTGGTCCAGAGGTCCCTCTACTCCCCGACAGGCGTCTGACCCTAGGCACTGACTTGTAAGTCCTAGGGCGTGTAAGTCCTACATAAGGGGAGGGTAATCAGGGAAAGAAGAAGAAGATTATCCTCTTGTAGGTACGGGGAGAATATAGAAATACAATAGACTTTAAGTGATAATCAAATCTTTTGAACCTTTCAAATTCCGCTCCCTTTGCACGGTTAACATATAAAAAATGAATAACGATGTTCCATTTGGCAGAAGTGTAAGTTCTCCAAAACTCACACAAATAACAACGAATACCCCCAAAATGGTTCACTCTACAAAAAATGTATTCACACATAAATTGTATGTTTTAGCATGATCTACATTTTTGTACAGTAAGATTTGGATATCTCTTACGATTTACCAGTTATGCAATCATCCAGAGCAAATAGGACTGCATGCCCTATAGCCACAAAATTCAAGTTAAAAATTTCATTTCCCATACAAGTACCTTAAACATATGACATTTTAATCAAAATCGCTAGAGCCACTTTCAAGAAAATCGAAATTTTCCATGTAAAGGGTAGTTTAGGGTAGAGGAGTTTTCTTTTAAATTTTTGTGTGACATCCTTGAAGGACATTAAACTTAAATGCCAACTTTGGATTTTAACTGAGTTTTCGTTTTTAAGTTATACTGTGCACAGACTGACACACAGATACAGATACAGATACAGACACAGACACAGACACAGACACAGACACAGACACAGACACAGACACAGACACAGACACAGACACAGACACAGACACACACACACACACACACACGTTTCTAAAAATGCTCTTTTTGGAATTAGGGGGCTTCAAAACATATTTTCGGTGAAATGTCGACACCAAATTTCGGGGTGGAATACAATACTTCCTTTTCGTTAGTATACGTGGTGGAGAAAGGAACGGCAAATAGGCGCATTAACTTGAACCTCAAAATCAACTCAAATTTTTCACTATAATCCCGCCATTACGGTTTTAGGGATAGTGCAAGTCTTGTAAAATTTAATGATTTTTAGTTTAAATTGCTCTTTTCAACATGATATTTCTAGAAGTACCAAAATGAGCCTTTTAAAGAAAATAACTACCTCACTGTAATTTCCATGGTAATAAATTATTCAAAATCTTGAATATGGCTGCAATAAAGACCATAAGTTCTAAGTGGGACAGTAACATAATTATATTCCATAATTTCTTTATTAATATCCCATTGCTGCAAAAGTAAATGGCATAAACTTAAACATGTCACAACATGTCTGGTTGTCACTTATTGCTGATTTACAAACATATAAGACGGAATTGGCATTTTATGCAAAACCTATTTGATTTGACTTGAAGATCCCATGCTGTGTTTTATTTACTTAAACTGGAGCCTTGTAATTCTGTCAGCCAAGTAGCGATCTCAAACGCAGATCTGAATAAGTAGATAAATTGTCATTCTTATGAACCACGAGATAAGCCCTAGTGGCATAAAGGTACAACGGTTTACAACTCCTGAGCAGAGGGTGGCATTGTTATGCACGTGTTTGTGTCAATAGGGACAACGAGATTAGTTAGGTAGGAGAATGAATGCAACGTTTGCTGATGGAAACACAGCCTGTGAACACAAATGGCGAACCCAAAGCGAGTTGACTCACCAGCTTTCGGTTGTTGTAGCAGTTTGTTCATAAGAGAGTCGATAGGTTGCTCTATTAAAACCGATTTGTAGGTTTATGTCAGCGCCTCTACACGAGAAGCACGCTGGCTTAATTGAACCTAACATTTGCCCTTTTCGCACACTCAAGAGACTTTACAACTCCAGCAATAATAAAGTTTGGTAACATAATTTGTTGCAATTTAATGAAGAAAAGAATATATATATAATATGTAACAGTAACTCAATAATGACAGTACATATTGCGAAGGACTGGTGAAAATAATGCAAAGCATACTCAGTTAATAAAGATATTGATATACCATGTATAAATCAAATATATAACGATTTTATATTATGATGAACAGTACAAATGAGTGTGAAAACCTTAAGTCCTATCTCAGTTATGATAATCAAGCCAGAGAATTCTTATGTAGTTTGTTTCACGTTATCAGCACACAAATCGTGTATCAATAGAAATAATGTTATCATTGTTACTTATTGTTCAACTATTGAACAGATTGTAATTTTGCAAGTGTATAAATAAAAAAAAATAGAAATATTGTAAACAAGAGTGGCCAAGGATCACCAGCAGGTAGCTAAAACAAATCTGGTGACTGCTATATGAAAATATCAACATACTGAATGAGGGATAGGAGGATTGTCTCTTACCTGCAACGTCCCTGACATAATTTCGAGTTGAACTTTACTTCCTTTTGTCCTGGCTTAAATTCCTATGGCCGATGCTAAGACTTTTCTCAAAGCCTAAACAGAGAAAAGAGGAGCAATATGCGTTCATGAGGTCCAAACTTTGTAAAGCAAATAATGGACCAAACTGTTCATTTTATACACTTTCATCTGATGCTTTATCTCATATGCTTCACATCAGAGTTCAAATTAACAGGGGGATGGGGGGATTTCCCCCTCCCATTAAATAATTTCCCCGACCCGTCAAAAAGGAATTCCTTCCCCGCCAGTGAACAATTTTTACTTTTTTGCTATATTTACTATTGCTGCTCTTTGAAAATACAAGAACACATTTTCGAAGCAGACGAGGTACGAGTGCGAACTGTGAGTAAGCAAAAGTATCATACCGCAAGTAAGCTAAACAATAAAAAATTCTCAGGTTTATTAGTTGGTTTGGCAGTCAGGTCACAATTCCAGTAATTCTGTGCCAACAATAACGACTACAGCCTGCAGTATTTAACTCAGTTTCCTAAAACTTACTGTCCCATTGTTCGTCAGCATGAACAAACTTCTGACAAGAACACGAAAAGTTACAGAAACCAATGACAGTAATGTATTTCAGTTCGAATCTTAGGCTTCAACTTCAAGTAATATTATTACAGCTTCTCTGGTAAAAACAGCAGCACTGCAAGTAGGTACATGTGTTAGCGAAAATAGTGAGGCTAAGAGCATTACACTAACGGGGGGATGTATAGACAAAGCTGGATTTCAAAAATGGGAAACAAGTCGCCCCTGTCTCACTAAGCAGTTTTGGGAGAGTTCAATGCCTGTACTGCTCAGAAATACAGAATCATGGTGCTCTTAAACACAGTATAATGCATATTGCTGTTTATGTCGCCACCGCTTCTGCTACATTTTAGGTCTATCTACTACCACTGCTATTACGACCATTATTGCCGTAAATATAACACGAACTATACTAAAGTCCCCCTCGTCAGAAAGTCTGATTCGAACACTGCTTCACACAGAATCTGATTCATGCAGATCAGGAATTACAATTCATAATTGCGTTGGTCAAGTATATTCAATGGAAATAGCGGTATAAAAATCTTAGATTTTTAGACTTTGAATAGAAATTTATGAACAACACATTCATTTCCGTTTCATCTGTAGATTAAATTTTGAACTCTGCTTGAGAAATTAAAAGATTCACATTAAAGGAAACCCAGAAAGCCCCTGTAAGATGGTCTTCACTGTAATCATCTCAGAAAAACGGTACCACCTCGAAATGCGTCGGGCCCTATTGATCTAGTTGTCGACGGTCCCTTAAACATATCACACACACGCACGCACGCAGACACACAGACACACAGACACACACAGACACACACACAGACACACAGACACACACACAGACACACACACACACACACACACACACACTCGAAATGCACTTGGGAGTTTACACTTCTTATCGTAGTTGGCACTAATTTTATTATAACCAAGCGGTTAGTACATAGTATTTGATGTCGTAGTACTATTAAATTCTTATTACAATTATGATTACAGCTAAAGGAACTGGCGAGTCCCAGGTGAAAAATTTGCATAATTTCTTTCTAAAAATATCACAATTACCTTTCTTGCATATCTATTGCATCATTTACATTTCTGTAGCTTTTGCCTATTGATTTACACGTTAAATGCCTAAGTGGTGTTAGAAGACACGACTGCAAACTGTCTTAAGAATGAGAAAATTTTTTGTAGAGCTTAACGCCTCGCTTTCACTACATATGGTAGCGCAGGTGGTGACTATGATGATACATGGAATGAAGATGGAGCACCGGTGGAAAGAGATGGCGGGGGAAACCGGAAAACCCGAAGGCAACGTGCCCCAGCGCCGCTTTGTCCACCAGTGAGCATAGTTGATTTATCCTAATGTCTCGATTTTGAAGGCTAAGTCTCCATGGCAAATTGCTAACATCCGACATTTTTTCTTTTTTTCAGAAGTTATTCTTTAAGCCATTAAATACAGCGTCATCACCGAAAAGGGCCTCGTGTTGCAGTACACTTTTTCCCAGGTAACCACATAAATGATAACAGTAGTACACAAGCAAATGCCAAAACCGTCTGAGGATCTTTCGAACCATATTTAAATACACCGTTTTTTGCTGTAAAAAGCTGGTATTTTTGGCCTCAAAGTACATTGTACTAGGTTTCCTGGTGTTAAGCTTTTGTGAGTGAGATGAAATATCGTAAAAACGCGATGTAAATATGCGTCCACTTTTGTAGAAATCTAACGGCCTCTAATTATTAGGGAAGGGAGTGCTTACATAAATTGTATCCAACTGCATGTACTTAATCGCATCAGATGCACGGAGCTTAGGTTAATTCTTGTGGATTCTCGGGTTGACAACTTCCGTAGGCGTGATAACCACATTGCGATTCCCGACAGTGTTTGCAAAGTGTTGATGTTCGTAGTTTCTAGTCAGCACATTCATAGTAACAGGACAAGTGAGTCAGTAAGGTCGGGTACACCGTAGATGTTTAAATTCTACTAGAAAAGTTTATGGAAACATCTGATGCTTCCGGACAGTTTGCCTCGAACCAGTGAACAGCTATCTTCAATTAACCTGTCTCGAAAATCCAGACGGTACGTTCTGAATAAATAACCACGCTTTCTATCCCATCACCTCTTCGTGAAACTATTGTTGACAATTGGAATGACAGCAATCTCAAAAGTGGCCCATTATGTTAGACATAAAGAAATCCCCTCTTACTATAATCTCATGCGGCTATTATCGAGCGTAAATACCCCACCTTTTCCTGTCCCCATTGCCTTCCATAATGTCACTGTTCCTTTTGGTTTATCGTTACTAAAACAAACTGCCCATTATACACATAGTAGGATTATCTATATACGTGTTCCAAACTACAAGCACGCACCTTGTCGTTCATATCAAAACAAACGTCAGGGGTTTGTAACATTCATAGAAGATAAAATGCCCACCCTCGATAGATTTTTCTGGCAGTCTACACGGGGTCTGACGGTTACACAAAGGCCAAATGCACGCAAACTACGTAGAAGATTTAATCGTTAAAGTGTTATTAATTTAATTATATTTTCGGTGCACTGGTAGAGTCATTCGGAGTTAGTCATCCTATGTGGTATGGAGGCAACATGCTAGCCTCTGGTTTCCGAGGTTGCGGATTCAAACCCGGCGGAGGGCGATGGATTTTTTTGACGTATAAACCCTTAACATGCTTTCTTGGGAAGGGAAAGCCGATAATCCTATGACGTATATTTACGCCACGTAAGAGAACCTCAAGCCTGCTGAAGAGGTGCTTGGGCAAAATTAAATGGTCTTTTATGCCCAATACAGAATGTGAACTTGAGAACCGCAGCAGTTAAAGAGCATCAAACATAAAAACTCAATTTTAATTTCATTTGGAGTTGATAGAACTGTCAGAGGATACCATAACGTAGATATGTCATCCTAAAAGCAACCTTTCAACAATTCATAGAGTAATGTTTTCTCTGGTCAGTACTTGGGAACGAATGTTACACCGATACACTTTATGAACATAAGCAATTAGGTTCTTCTTCCATGTCTGATGCCGACATACATGTGTTCATACATATCCTGAAGGTGAGTAACTTATTCACTGAGAAAAGATTATTTATTCAATTCAGCCTATAATTTTTACACTACGAATAAATAGAGACAGTTCCCTTTTGGTAAGTTCTGCTTGCTTTCAATGACTTTCCAACAGCTAATAAAAGGCATGTATGACGATGGGCGCATAAAAGCAATGCTGAGGGTGAGCTAAATGAGTACCCATCACTTTAGTTCACACAGTGGAACATCACAGGTAAATGGTAATGGAATTATGCAGAAAGATTATTAGAACTACTTGAAACAGGCAATATTGTTGGCATGCAGTATGGGAGAAAAACAATATTTACATTATATGCTACACGTACCTGTAGTGTGATTTATTCAAAATAATATGAAAACTTAGAAGTAAATTCCACTTATATATGGATATGTAAAATATCTATTGTGACAAAGAATACCCAGAGTAGAGATCCAATCACTACCATGTGTTCTCATGCAGTAACAGGTGATAATAATAATATAGTTAAATGTATTCGAACTATCATGTTCTATATCAACGGACAGCGAGACAAAGAAGAGACATCCTTCCAGCACAATATAGCCAAACGAGCCAAACTGCCTCATTTTCCCTAACATGTGCACATTTCTAGCTTTTTAACCTCAGGTCTCGGAATGTGTTTTAACATGAACTTGTACATTTTACATTCTCACGACTTGTCAATCCAATTAGAATTACAAATACAATTACACATAGAAACCAATATTTACATTTTACTTAATTATACCTAAACACACTCACTATATTTGTCAATTAATGGACCAAAAATTATTATTCGAGGCTTCCCGGTCTGAACCGCAGAAGATTTTTCTTTTACCCCTAAAAGCTTCGTTTGCAACTATCTGAATATTGACAACAGCTCATGCCTGTAATGATATATTCCAAGTATCTAAGCTATTCATATGCTCCAATATCAAGCTCATATTCGCAGCTTATCTTTGCTTTTCTTCCAATTGTTTGTCGTGTCAACTTATCTTTATCTCGTATTCCTCGTGGTTTTAGTGTGATCGTCTTAGTGTGCCTTAGAACTATTTCATCCTCTGCCACACCATTTAATTGTTTATTCTCCTTATTCTGCACTTCCCTAGTCCTGGGTACAGATATTTTCCAAATTCTTCAAGTACACGTGTGGAACGGTGTAGCTAATAAGCGGCATGCCTGAAAAACGACTCTACCTATTCCACTTTTTCCCGATATACATTTCCCTGTCCTGACTACTCTTGCCTCATAGAGAGATTAAATAGGAGTCTTTTTTGCTCCCAGCCAAACCAATTTTCTTCCCGATCTCAATGTAGGGACACTTAAACAGTAAATGCATTAGAAAACGGCCATGTGCAGAAATGGCTTAGGGGAATAATTGCGCTCTCGTGTCTATCGCATGCATAAATTAGAAGACGAATAGAACTCTTTCCTGAAGCTGCAAACAGGATGCACGATTCCAAATGAACTAGAAGTTTTCAGATGGAAGGCCATTAGAAGTAGTTCTCTGGAGTGCGTCATTTAAGGTCAGCGAAAGCAGATAAATTTTGGGCAAACATCACTAGTCAGAGCCGGATAGTGAAGGGTCTAATAAGCCAAGGGAGAATGAAGCATAATTCGATGGGAATAGAATTAAAACTGAACCGAAACGTCTGAGATTTTGAGATTTTACTATGGGTTATCTGTCTTTAGAGACCTTCATTTTTGACGTATTTCATTCCTCATCAGAATCACAGGCATGAGGTGTATTGATTCATGAATTAAGGAAATTTATACCACCTAAAATAGCTGAATTTTGCAATGTTGCTTGTATTTATGCGTAACAAACTTGCAGGTGTTTGAAAAAAATGAATAAATTCTTAGACGATGTTTGGGTGTTCGCCATTGTTTACCAGCTCTGTTTTAGTTATCCCTTGGACGCAAAGGTAACTGCATTACCCCTTAAATAAAGTAATTTAAAGGGAATAAAATCTATCTGTACATGAATTAAACGTTTCTGTCTATGCATTCTCAATTGATTAATGGTTTGGGAAGTAAAAAAAATGGTATCTTACTACTCGATATTTGATCATGTAAGCTTAAAATATACTTTAATTTTACATCAAACCAGAGGGTATTCAAGCAAACTCGCAGCCGTATTTTGGTAATTTTCGAGTGAGTGTTGAAAAAAAAAGTATCGAATAAAATTCCCAAAATTGGTACGAGTAATCATTTGGTGGGATTACGTTATGACGGCAGCTCTTTCTATATTGTTCGTACTGATTTATTATTCAACGATCTCAATACTAATATTTTACTTTCCATCTTAGATTCTCCTACCAAATATCATTAGAAAGCACACAAATTTATAGAACCTGACTATCGTTAAATAATAATTACTGTTCTTTGGAAATTTACACTTCCAATGACAAAAAAAATGTATCGTAAATTATCGATAAACACATTTCAGCTATTTGTCTCCTGTAGCTAAGATTTAGCTGCAACGTGTCATAGGATACCTTTATGGATAAAGTCAGTGTAATTAAGAATAATTATGGTCAAATTTAATTATCTAGATATTTCAATGGGTTCCTTTCTTTGAATGAACTAATGGACAGCTGTAGCTCTAGTCGAAATAGTATCAATATTCTTGTAATATACGGTTAGATAGCTTGCATACATAATTCACTGAACTGAAAGCGTTGCTTAGGACGTGGGTAGCAAAAATGCCTTCCTTCCACAAGTCACCAAATATGCAACTAGTGTCACATCGTTCAGCAGCACGTGAAAAACAAATGGACAGCCAGACAGAATACGAGCGGTGCCAGCGAGTCACATACCCTCGCGAGTCCCGTTTTCTCCACCTCTGTTACATGTACATGAAATCCTATTGACGTTAGCGCACATGTAAGCTCCAGATCGTAACTGAATACTGTGAGTATAAATAGAACGAGAAAGAAGGGGAGCGCCAAAAGGTTTCTGAAGAAATTCCTGAAATTGTTTGGGTATTGGAAACAGTTTAGGTTCTAAAATGTATTGGTAGAGATTTATTTCACAGTAAAACTGAGTGTTTAATATTCCAATCAGCGAATGTGATCAGTTATTCTGTTTAAACTGATCATTCCGAGTCTTAATGACCCTGGTATAAATGACGACCACCTCTGGTTAGTGCAAAAGACTAGCTTGTGCCATTAATATTGCACTAGGTTGATGAAGTAAAACCTAGGAATATAAATCACTAAGGACATAATTGTATACAGACTTTGTCTATACAATTTGCTTCTTTATAAATTATTAAATCAAAGATATCTTTCCCCCCAAAAAATTGGTTTTATAATTTTGTGACAAATGATAAGTCCGGTTATATTTTATGTCACTTAACTTCCTCTAAAACTAAATCACAATTCAGTACTTGCGACCTTGCAACCTTGTAACCTTGACACAACACTGCTCAACCGCATAGAGCTCGCCATGACAACTCCACTCAATCACTCTTAAAACTGATTTCCTTGCTGGCGCGCTTATATAGCCGAGAATTTTCTGGAAATCTACCTTTCATAAAGCTTTGCATAATAAACTCTGCATTCGAAGTTTCTAGAACTGTGTGGAAACGGCCTTTGTTCTTACCTACCACCTCTCCGGCATTTGCTAATTCGACAGATGAGGAAAACATGAAAGGAAACTCAATGAAGTTGGACAGTCCTGGCAGGATTTGAATCGTGGGCCCCTCGTTCACGAGTCCACGCCTTAAAGACCTCGATCAACCGCGATCAATTGTGACTCCTATTGACCAAATCAGTGCATCAGTTATTATCAGAAATAGTGGAAGAAAATATTAAATTTGCCTCACCCCTCCTTCCCTTTAGAGCAGGGCCTCTCAAAGCTAAAAATCGCACCGGGTGCAATACAAGGTGCAGTGTGTCCTTGCATCGTGTATCATAGCGACTCGCGCCCTGCGAAGCGAAGAAGCGAAGTGAGGATGCTTGTGTTGATAGACGGTCAGCTCATCTGTGAAACAGGTACATGCAATATAACTATCTAAAAATACAGCAACCTGCTCCAAAGAAAGCCAAAATGCCGAAAGTCTATTAAAATCAGAGCGGGAACTTCTTCTTCTTCTTCTTCTTCTTCTTCTTCCATTTTTTCTTTTTTTTAAATCGTGACCATAGAGTCAAATGCCTCATGTGCAGTACAATAATTACACGTGTGAGAAAATCATCTATTGAAAGTCACTGTAACAGAATACATGTATGGTGAAATATTAGGGGACACTAGAGAGGAAGAATTAAAGAGGTTGCTTCAACTTGGAGAAAAGCATTCCTTTTCCAAAACTGGGAATTGGCCAATGCTCTCTAGTTCATTAAAACAAAAACACAATTTAACACTGCGTAACACACCTAACATTAGGCACTAAAGAAGAAACAGAGCTGAAAGTGAGGAAGAGAGAGACGGCAAAGCGAGCGAGAGAGAAAAGCGTAAGGAAGAGCGGAAGTTTGCACCGAGGTCAACTTATCGTGTTCGTATTTTGCACTTTGAACCGTGCAATGTACCGGTGCATGCGTCCTGAGAGTCCCTGGATTAGAGGTGCATCACTGTGTCCGTTACTATACATGAACGAGAGGTGACATATGCAAATGCACCTCTTCCAGGTGTGCAGAAGCCGGTTTAAATTCAAGGTCATAAGTATGTCATCGCTGATATCACTTTCTTACTTCCCTTTATGCTTTTCGTTCAAAAACTTTGCAGCCGTATTAACTTCCTTCCTCATTTCTGCTGACTACTACAGCTCTCAGAAATCCACTACCACCGCCACCACCGCCACCACCGCCACCACCGCCACCACCGCCGCCACCGCCGCCACCGCCGCCACCGCCGCCACCGCCGCCACCGCCACCGCCACCGCCGCCACCGCCGCCACCGCCACCGCCACCGCCACCACCGCCGCCGCCGCCACCGCCACCGCCGCCACCACCGCCACCACCACCACTACTACTACTACCCATTTCAGGGGATTACATTATTTCTTCCACAAAGAAATGCGCTTATACCTACTTCTGCGAAATAACTTGGCTCGAGGATCATAAAAGTGTCAAGTCGCTTCCACTAGGAAGTTAGAGGTGGGGGAGAAAACATATTTTGAGGTCACAAACGCCGGAAGTCCACCTCTCAGTTTGTCTTGTGTTGCGTTCACTGTCGGAATATTTCAGTGTGAGTGCAGATGTTGGAGCTATTGCTACTTGTTCACAATCCACCACCGATTGGATGGACGGGATCAAGCCTCTTCCATCTTCCCCTTAACACCAACGTCAGAGGGGTGAGTACTTGCTTCCTTTTTCAGCATATTTCTTTCTCTTTCTTTAGGCTCGAGACAAGATAAATCGCACAGGGTATGAGTAGGATAGTTGAACACCATAAAGCTGTTGGTCTGCCCTTTGGCAGAACGGCCCTTTGAGTGTAGCCTTGGCCTACCGCCCGACCGCTAGATCCCCACCTCTGCCCGCTACAAGCGTCATGAGTGGGATCCAGTGGTGGAGAGTGGGACGTGGTCACCGTCCCTACCTCTCCCAGCTGGTATATGCGGCCTTCGTAACCGGAATTGATCATACAGAGGAGCCAGGGTGGGTGATCAGCCTGAAGCCTGGTGTGAGAGCCAGGAAGTGGATGATATGAAATGAATGCGAAAGATGATAGGAAAGGTGATGATGGAGCAATTGGTGGAGTGACGGCGGAGGAAAGCGGAGAACCTGGAGAAAACCCGCCCCTGCTCCGGTGTGTGCATCACACATCCCACATGTGAACGCCTGAGATCGAACCCGGGATACTTCGGTGAGAGTCAAGTCGTGTAGCCGCTCGGCCACAGCGTGGCCATAAAGCTATCAAACTATATATTTAATTGTTGCCTATATAAGTATTTTGTGAGCGCAACATGGTGTTCCTCTTTGAGACACCCCCAAACCGTTTTGGGACTCGGTAATCCAATTCGATTTACCTCATTCTACCCTAGAACCACAACGTGCGCTTTCGATAACCCAATATTTCTCATAAATTTGGTTTATTGATTAACACCGAAATGCTCATCAATTCTCCAAAGCACACATTACCCCATGATTGAAATGAGGTCTGGCAGAGGGACAACGCCCTGCCATGAGGAGCTGCGGGCGTGTTAATCCAATGCTAGGGTTGATTAAACGTTTTCTGCTCCGAAAAGACCATCGGATGCCAAAGATAATCATAACAAGCTTCCCATAATGCAATGCAGCGCTCGTCACGGTATGACGTTACCAGCCAAGTCTTTAACGAGCTGTTCGTGTGGATAGAAATTTACTTCATCTAGGATCACTCTCGAGGTGTTAAAGAGGAAGCAGTAACGCACTTGATCGTCGAAGCATCATATAATCCCCCCACATCCTGTTGCGAGATTGACTTTTTTCCTCTTCCCTGCCACGTATCTAGTAGGTAGAAGAGGTATTGCATTATAACCTAAAATCCAGTATCGATATTCCAACGGATATACATGTTTTGAAACCCTCTGTTTCCAAAAACAGAACGTTTTTACAGATAAGGTCTGCATAAATATCTGGGAATAGCATAACTGGAAAGCTATAGTCAAGTACATAGCCAACTTGGTATACAGGTTTAACATGTTTCATCGATGCAACATGAGCGTGTAGAAGGAAATCTTCCCACCCCAAAACACCCTTACTTGGAAATATTTTCAACATTTTTACACTCTCAAAAATTACTAAATACTTTGTTTAAAGTACCTTATATTTAAGATAACATGACAAATAAAATACGTATAGTGAATTTCCTGGGAATACCCTCTGGAGCGTTTTTTTTTTTTTTTTTTTTTTTTTTTTTTTTTTTTTTTTGTCCAAGGAATGTTGTATAATCCTGCAAAAACTATATTTCATCAAAACACAAATATCCGTAATTGTTTTGTGGCATTAACCACTACCAATATATCCTTTATCATTGGTTTGAAACTTTCAACACTTTTGCTATTTTAAGTCCTCTCGCAATGTAATGGAAAGTGTGTGGAATTTAAGACCCATATGGGAAGTTGCTACGATAGCTCTGCTCTAATTAGTATCGTTTCCACCTTAAAGGTGATTGAACGATAATGAAGAGGTCCTCGTGGGCTAATTTAAAAAATTCAGTGCTTGCACAAGTTTTGTAATTTCGTTATCTCAAATACTATAAGACAATCCAACCCATAACACAAAAACACATGGGACTTAGTTGCAAGGGAAAAGGGGTGATAAGTACTCTCGTCCAGCGTAAACACCAAAGACACCATCGAAAGATAAACAGAATCTTCTGGAAGTTTCCTTTCTTCTCGCTTCTTAAACGTTCTGGAAATCTGTGGAAGATTCCAGCTGCTATATAAGGCAGGGGTTTTAAAACCACTGAGTTGAGTAAGAGCCCTTACTATTGTTTTATGTCATACTATGAATAAAAATGGTAAGACTATCTCTTTTTGTTAAAGCTATTCCAGTAGTTTCGGTTACTTTGTTCCAAGCTTCAACTTTCGCATTTCTATTCTTACGATTTTTCTTCAGATTACACAGAACCAGATATTTCTCAACTTTAATTGTTATTTATTAGCTACCAAGCTCCATTCCAATAAAATTAAGTTGCAAACACAACGAAACAGATCTGAAAGACGCAGCATGTGGTGTTCAAGGAAGTTATTGTGAACTACTGCTGGTGAACCTAGGGCGGAAGCAGTAACTTACTGCAATTGCCTATTCTCAGCACTACGACCGCATGTCTGCCACTGGAATTCATACTGTTACAGTAAAATACTCCATATGTGACCTCATCCAGATAAATGTGTGCTTTTCATTTTTATTTAGCACAGTACTACTAGTAAAACCAGTAAATTATTGCCAGTGCAGTCCAAGCGTTAGGTACTTGAATTCTGGCTGGGATATAAAGACAATTATGTTCAACGCGAAAATATAGTGGAATCACGAAAAGACTGTAAGCATTTGTTTCTTTATTTGAATTGGAGATATAGATCACGTAGTTTTGAATTGCCACTCATTTCCTACAAAACTAATTATGCTCTAACTAAACCACAAAAAATTTCAGAATTCTTTCTTGAAGTTAATGAGTTTGATCCTCTTCTATACAATTTAAAAACCTTGATAAATCTATTTTTCAAAAGGTCTGTTCACGAGTTGTCTGAACCACGAGCACTTTTCTTAGTTGGACTATCATTCTGAAAGTAACCCTTGACTTACTGTAACAGATTTCAACATTTACTGAATGCATTTTTTAAAAGGTGAATTTCGATGTTTTTTTCACTGGAACTCTCAAATATGAGTAAGCAATTATAGGTTAGAAATTCAAATGGCGAAAACAGGGTCAATGCTTTGGATAGATGTTATTGTGAAAATTCGGAAGTCAAAATTAAGCAATCACCTATGGGAAGCAACAAATACCCATCATCCCAGGTAGTATATGAAACTTGTACATTAATACTCATTAAACTGTTTATTGCTGAAGTTTTTCTCAGTATTGAAAGTCTTCGGCATTGTTATAACTTCTGTTGGGCTCGACACTCAGTTAAGGGAGTGCAATTGCGTGTTTCAGATCCATTAGAACACAGGCTTGTAATGCGCTTGCGTTATGAGGGTAAATGGTGGCGTGGTAGTTAGCTGCACTGTTCCAATCGAAAGGTATCGGTTGAGGTTTACCCTCATTTCAGTGGCCCCACAGCGCATTCTGCCTCAGGACTAAATGTGTATGGAGCGTTATTCCATGGATGGCAACACTCAAATATTTGAGCGACAATGACAAAGATGGGCAATTTGTGTGTTGTCTCTTCCACTTTCACGCATACTTGTGAAGAGTTGATGCTGCCATATTTACACTGTGTTTAAGCATTGTCGTGAATGTAGGTGTATTGTTATGCACTAATTTTTACCTGCTCTGCCAAGCATCTATTGTAGGTGAGAGAAAGTATTGTCTTCCACCCAAAACTCTGATGTCGAGATTTCACCGGAAATCATGTTTAAAGACCTCTGAATCCTAAAAAAATGCATTTTACTCTCTCTACTACGTTTAGGAAGTAGGAAAAGTATTGTATTGCACCCAAAAATTCGATGACAAGATTTCACCCGAAATATGGAAGGTCGTTATTCAATTCTTTTATCCCTTGGTCGTACAAAGAGAACGAAATTTCAAAACTTGAAAAGCTTTGACTATCGCTCAAATGCTACCGTATTCCCATATTCCCCTTATACCTACAAGAAAATCAACAATAAGATAATTTTTGCAAATAATTATCTTGACTAACTTGAAGAAGAGTGAGTGAGTGAGTGAGTGAGTGAGTGAGTGAGTGAGTGCGTGAGTGAGTGAGTGAGTGAGTGAGTGAGTGAGTGAGTGAGTGAGTGAGTGAGTGAGTGAGTGAGTGAGTGAGTGAGTGAGTGAGTGAGTGAGTGAGTGAGTGAGTGAGTGAGTGAGTGAGTGAGTGAGTGAGTGAGTGAGTGAGTGGGCGAGTGAGTGAGTGGAGTTTAAGGGCCTGTCGATAGTGAGGTCATTTGGGCCCTTGAAGAAGATAGAGAAATAAAAGTTTGTTAGAATAGTTAGTACAAGAGTAGAGAAAGTCACATGAATGCAACACATTAGATTTTTAGAAAAAGGTCCCTGTATGTATGCGTTTATTAATCGAGTTATTGTGTGTGTGTGTGTGTGTGTGTGTGTGTGTGTGTGTGTGTGTGTGTGTGCGTGCGTGCGTGCGTGCGTGCGTGCGTGCGTGCGTGCGTATTTGTGTGTGTATTTGTTCATGTATTCATATATTCATTCATTCATTTATTTGTGTATCTTTGCTCTGAATAGCATAACTCGAAAGCAAGACGGCGTATAAGCACCAAATTTTGTATTTTGGTTGAGTATTCTTCAATGATACGACACGAGGATTTTTAACAACTCTTCCAACAAAAACAATTTTTATATAGAAAACATTTCCAAATTTGTTCAATTTTTCAAAAATGAATAACAATTTTGATTAAAATTGTGCATGTTTAGATGACAAATAAAGCCAATGTCTTGAATTTTCTGGGAATAGCCTGTGGACTCCTTTTTGTTCAGAAGGAATTTTATACGGATAAATCCTTACTGACAGGAAATTTAGATATATTCAAAACACAATTTGTTTCAAATAACTCCTTCTGTGGTATCCGAAATATCCCTTAGTACTGATCTGTGTTATTAATACCTTTGTCACTTCCTTTAAAAAAAGTTCTGTGACTATTCAGTTGTTTTGGAAGGACTACTGAATTTTAATTCCTGTATACAAGTATAGCGTCGCACTTTAAAATATCTAAGCATCAATTTGGTTTCCTCTGTCCCCTTGTACCAACAAACAAATGTATAACGTAATTATTTTCCAAAAAGGTGTACAATTAATTCAATTCTTCAAGAGATATTACCATTAAATGGAACTCCATTTAGAATATATTCATTCAGGAGAGTGCCCAAGTTGGACATTAAAATCAAGTAAAATTAGTAACCAATTAGTACAAATCTGGGGATAGTGTACCTCTTATTATAGATTAAGAACATGAATGTTCACAAAAAGTAGCCCATTTCAATAAAGCAAAACAAATATTTACAAATCCAAACTTATGGAACATTTTGGGTAAAAGTTCTGCAGGAAGTATAACTTCTATACAAAGCGTGTGCGTAACCATATATGTAGTGTCCCTCACAATACAAATGTAAACCATGGGATCATAATACATATTCGAGATGTATTAGTACACAGAGCACAAACAATAACAGATATCGAATTTCCAAGGTGACAGCATCACTCAAGAAAATGAAAGCATGACGTAATAAGGTACCCTACAAACGGTAAGGCAGTGCCAATTTCTTTCCGTGTCGTCCGTACTAACTTTTAGGGAAGTGTTAATCATGTTTCCTTGACTTAAAAGAATGATTTATAATCGTCTATTTGTGGACAGTACTGCTCCCCTAATTTTAGGGAGAGCTTCGCCTAATTCTGTTAATTGCTCACATGCAAGGGATGGTTTTTTTTTTTTTTTTTTTTTTTTTTATTTCTCTGAACTTTCAAGATTTGCTTTTGATAGCGTAGGTAAACGGGAAGATAGATGAACTGATGAATGTTCGAATGAACTCAGTGTTCAAGTAGGTTTTAGGCGGGTACACAGAAATAGTTTAACCTCTACCAGGACTTTCCTGTCCCTCATTTGCCAGGTATGTAGAACAAGGTGACGCTATTTGCCGGGTTGCGGCTGGGCAGTATGTATACGCACTGTAAACGTTGTTTTCTTGTGTCTTTGAGGACTGCCCGTTCGATTCCGGCAAAGGGGAACCGCCAGGAGTGAGGGGGGCTAGGCAGGGCTCGAGTGGCGTTGGATGCGTTCAAACTGAAAATGTTAGGGACCCATCCATGTTGCACCCGTCGTCATCCGGAACTGAATGCCCTTCGAATCCCTCCGCTTATCCCTCCCTTCAGGGGTCAAGGATACCAGCGAAAAGCTCTGTTCTAATTGTGAGGCCCTTGCCCTTGTCTATACCTTTATCTTTTAACAAGTAGTTTTCTGACAAGTATTTCTTCGGGATTGGGATAAACTGAAACACCTTTTATCCCTAAAGAAGAATTTAATTCCGCCTTTTGAAAAGCAGTTACGTTAATCATTATAAAATCAAGAAGGATATCCTGTATTTTGATCCAGATCTACCCTTAATCTGCTTCAATACTATTTACAGAAGAAAGTGGGTTTAGAGTTTTCACTTCCGAGAAGTGGTTAGCCTGTTATGTGCTGCAGAACTCTTGGTTTCAGGATATGCAAATACCTACTGCCTACCAATAGCCTTTTCTCTAACGTGCCTGCTTTGATGTTTCAGAGCTTTGGCCATCACTTTTAGGAGAGTCGCCAATAACCGACTCCGATATGGGAGAAGTAACGTAGCAAACAGGATAAGAAGCTCATCCTTTCACCTTTTTTCCATGTGTTTACTTATATTTATTTTAAAACTACCATAAATTTATAAAAATATTAGTCAATGCTGTATTGCTTTTCCCTAACAATGTATAACACTCCAAATTTTGAAATTTTCAGAGCGGCCATGTTGTATTAAATTGAAATTAAGTTATTTTAAGGTGTTGCTTATAACTTCATAAATTTTATACACGCAAAATAGCAGACTTTATTACGCCACAATGAATATATTACTGCATCAGGATTTACATTCTAGGTCATTTCAAATGCCGCAGTTTATTCACCAGCTATATGGCTACAGAGGTTACTATGTCACCTTATTTGCTACAGAGACAGTTGTTTGATTAAAAAAAAAAAAAAACACCTTGAGTGTTTTCAATTCGTGGCACTAGGATACTCATACATTATAGCCAAATTGCTATCAATATGGATCCAAAAATGTATACATGGCATTCCAAGAGAATATGTATTAATTGTGCCTCAAGGTATTACGGTAGGTAAGACAGCCATAAGGAATAAAATATAGTTAAAAGCTTTAATAGCTAACAAAACCTGTATTGCTTTAAAACTAGTAAAAAGCAGTGCTCTAGGAAAAATTCTATTCCACTGGATGCAGGAAATAAAAGCTGGGGGTTTAAACCTAATTAAAACTATTGTGACTTGATTTATTAGCCTTTAAATATTTTATAACAGTAAAATATAATTACAAGAAATTAGGTGTTTTTAGGTTGCATAGGACCACCATTTTCGAACATGTATCTCCGTAATTAGCACATACACAACTTTTAGGTTCCATATATCATGAGGAAAAACATAGGTTTTTATCTAAAATCCGATGTTCTACTCGTGACAAACGGGAAATGTTTTTACCTGTGTCTGAGAAGGAAATATCACCTAGGTGTAACTTAAGTCATTCAAACTAATCATGTTATAGTTGAGCGTCAACGACAGAGACACGAGGGTTACCGCTGGGGAGAAAACAACCAACGTCTTACCCATTCCCTTGTTTACACTCCCTTGTTTACGTCTATCGTCCTAATAGAATTGCGTCGTCGTACAGTCCGCTAGCTGCAGAATACACAGTTGAAAGGAGGAAAAGGTGAATGAAATCAAGTGACATCTGACATCTCCCAGTTAATAATTAATATATAGGACGTTCCAAAATTAGACCGACAAACTTTGGGAGCTGATAGATAAAACTATTTTAAACACTCTTTGTCAAGGAAAGCTTTTTGCTGCGGTGCTTCGTTTAGGCGCTTGACGAGTTAACTCCCACCCAGTTTAAGCATTTACGGCAAAACCAACAATGCAAATTAGTATTGTATTTATCTTAATAAGGCACACAATCACAAGTAAATGTTGGAACGCACACCCATTGCGATTAACACATAGAGTGCATCGGCGTGCCCTAATCTGTCGTACTCTCGAAACGACACCAGCCATTTCTCTGGTTTAAAAGTGTATCGGCATAATATTGTTTCTTGCATTAAGATTGTGTTCCTTACTAAGATACATACAATACTACTTTGTATTGTTGATTTTGCCGTAATTACTTGAACTAGGTGGGAGGCAGTAATCTATGACATTAACTCGTATAGCACTTTAACAAAGCACCGAGTCAAAAGCTTTCCTTAACAAAAAGTGTTTAAAATAATGTTATATATCAGCTCCCAAAGTTTGTCGGTCTAATTTTGGGACATTCTGTATACGACATGAGCACTCATTTCACTTTCTCTACTCACTTTTGTACAAATTATCCATAACAAACGCCCATTCTTCTATCTGATTTAGACTAATTGGGACAAACGTTTGTAGACATTGTTTTATTAAGTATTTCCTTATAGGTAGAATGGGAATCGAAGACTACAGAGGGCTTCAGTAATAGTCAAATAGTTTAAGAGCTGTTCGCTATATGAAAGCTTTGAAAGCTCATTTTCTTTGCATGGCCAAGAGATAAAAGAAACTAGTAACGTATTCCTCTTTGAGACAAGTATAACTATTTGAAAATTCAAACCAATAGCAAGGAATATCTGGGAAATGTATTGCTCCACAAACAAAAATTACTAGACAAACTGTGTGCCAAAACAAGATGTACAGTTCCGTGCAGTAACATTCTCTACCTCTTACGATTTACTAGTTGCGCAAAAGTTACCCAGAATGAAGATGACTTTAGAGGCTGTTCCAAGAAAATTCAACACATGCATTTCACTTGTCATAAACACATTTTAAGTAATATATGAAACCTGTTGGAACCGTTTTTGAGAAAATCTAACAATTTCAAATATGCTCCCCGCAAATGTTAGTTTTTGGTGGGGGAATTTTCTTAAAGATCGTAACGGAACTTTGGAAAACGCTTAACTTAAATACCAAGTTCGTTTTTTAACGTTTTCATTTCTGAATTATGTATTAACAAACCAGACACAAAAGCGTACCTATACGCGCGAAAACACACACACACGCACGCACACATACACACACAAACACACACACACACACACACACACACACACACACAGAGAGAGAGAGAGCCCTTTTACTAAAATGTTCTTTTTGAGTTCAAGGGGCTTCAAAAATATTTTGACGCCGGCCGCGGCACACACAGAGGACGGTCGCGGCCAAGCTACTTCACACCACATACCAGGCGTGGCGCTTATCAAAGGCACTCAAGGTCAAGTCGCCCCACACCACTCACGCGAGCGAACGTGCGACAACAGTCAGAACGGCAGAACCAAATGGGGTTTTCGAGATTATTCGCGAAGAGTCCCACGAACGGCGTATTTGTAGAAGTGCCAGAAAAGGCGAAGTTGGAGGAAGTTCCGTGTTACGTGATCGTTTCTATATAAGGAAGCGAGGTAACGAGACTTTGGAGCCACTCAGTTGTTAGTTTTGGCGTGCGTGTGTGTCAGTTGCGTGTGTATGGTCGCGTCGAAAGGAAGATAGCGAAGCAGCTAATGAGTGTCGAGTGATTTTATCGTCAGTCATCTGTTTGAGAGATAGAGAAAGTGAAGAAGGACAGAGAGTGGTGAGTCAAAGTTACGAGAAGAAAATAGTTGTGAGTTGTAATATCACGAAGGACTGACTGTGTTAAAGACAATAAAAGAAGAGTGTATTTGTGCAAAAATGTTGGAGGAAAATAAAGTGAGTAAAAAATAACTACTGGAGTTTTGTCATTTTATCACAATATATTTCGGGTGAAACCTCGACATACTATTTTTGGGTGGAACGTAGTACTTCCCCTAAATACTGAGAGAACTAATACAGAAAGTGAACACAAGAGTCTGATTTCTATCGAGTAATACACAGAAAATAGGCGCAAAACCATCGCTTTAAGCCACACCTTTGAAGTTCTTTTGGGATAGTCATTAGTGATCCAACTCGCTAAACTGCTCCGATGAAATAACGCAACTTACGAAAAACCAATTTTCATTTTTATATGAATAAAAGCTCACCTGGAAATTAGAAAAGAAATACAACTCACCAGAAAGAATTTTTCCTTTGGCAGATCACTAAGGGCGCCTAAAACACCTTATCGCTATAACACCTTCAGCAGGTGTGTAAACTCACATGCTGACCTATCACAACACCATGTCAGTCTGTCATGCACTCTGAAAGACAAACCCCCTCTCATGTGTTTCATCATAACGCAGGAATATTACATAACCAATATGAAGTTAAAGTCGAAGCTGACAGCAACAGACGGGAGTGACATATACGTCCCAAAAAATAGGGTATTAAACCATTATCTTCGGCGCTCTGACATTAATCCACTAGCTTCAGGTAGACAGTCATGAGCTTATTGTCTCATTTTTTATTGGTTATGCGAGTGGAGATCGATTCCACGACTTTTAAGTGAGTTTTGCTTACTGACGATAATTCCCAATGACAAAGTAAAGCAATCTCCTACCGGAAATTAAGCTTCAGCTGTTTTAAGGTGTGGGTTTGTTTTGTAGGCCACTTCCTTTTAATTTGCCCTTTGAGCAAAACAAAGCACCTTAGGTGCAAGGTCTGGGGTACGACAGAACATTTAACATTATTTTTGCCGTATGCAAATATTCTTTTGATTCACAATGCATGTATTCACTGTGTATGGTTCAATGGAACTGCGTTTAATACAGTAAAATCTAGACGCTTAGGCTTCTGTGTTTATTGTTATGTGTATTTTTCTCCCTTTTCCTTCATCTACCTGTGGAGAGACATTATAAATAAACTTGGTTAATAAAATTGCTACATATTAGTAAAAGCAGCACTGTTTAATACGCATTACCGAGTAATAAAAACACCAATTATTGCACAGAACCCTAGAATTGATAAAGAAAGAATTGCAGATGTAGACATAGAATTCACATTAAACAAAATGGGATTAAAAGCTTCAAAATTCCCCCTTTACGAAACTTATGGTTTATGTCAAATGAAGGAAAAGGTAAAAATTCGGATTAATGGCTTTATATTTCTTGACCCCACTCATGACGCCTGGGGTGGGCAGAGGCGGGGGACGTAGCGACAGTGCGGTAGACCTTGGCTCGGAAAGGACTGTTGCACCCTGAGGTCTGTCTATGTGTGTCTGTGTATGTATGTGTCTCTCAGTGTGTGTGTGTCTATGTGTATGGCTGCCTGTCTGTCTGGCTGTGTACCTGCTTGTCTGGCTGTCTGCCGGCCTGTCTGGCTGTCTGCCTGCCTGTCTGGCCGGCTGTCTGCCTGCCTGTCTGCCTGCCTGTCTGGCCGGCTGTCTGCCTGCCTGTCTGGCCGGCTGTCTGCCTGCCTGTCTGGCCGGCTGTCTGCCTGCCTGCCTTCCTGCCTGTCTGTGTCTGTCTGCGTGTATGGCTGCCTGTCTGTCTACCTGTCTGTCTGGCTGTGTACCTGCTTGTCTGGCTGTCTGCCGGCCTGTCTGGCTGGCTGTGTGCCTGCCTGTCTGGCCGGCTGCCTGCCTGCCTGTCTGGCCGGCTGTCTGCCTGACTGCCTTCCTGCCTGTCTGTGTCTGTCTGCGTGCGTGCGTGTGTGTGACTAAAATGAATATATGTCCTCTATGCGCTCCTAAATCGCTTGTCCGATCACCTCGAAATTCGGTACGTAAATGTAATTTTTCATGGAGAAGGTTTCTGTGCTATCAATTTTACACAATTTTCTGTACTCACATTTCTTTTACGTAATAAATTCACATACCCTTGCCTACTCGCCCTTCAACATACACTACATACATTTTCTACGACTGAAATAGAAATGCCACATACTACATTCACACGATTTTCTCTATACACTTTTTTTTATGAAACATAAACACACTTCTTTCTCTGCTCCTTCTACAAACAATTCATACACGTTTCCATGTGAGTGAAATTGAAACGCAACGTACCACTACATTAACGGGCTTATGTTTACTCACGTTCCTTTTGCTAAACACTTCGCATTTCTTTCTCTGCTGCCTCTTCTCAACGAATTCATACAATTTTCTATATGATTCACATAGAAATGTAACGTCTTACACTCACACAGCTTTCTCTACTTGCTTTTCTTCCTGTGGTAATTGAGGTGATTCAACAGTGCTTTTGTAGGTATAGTATTTTCTCGGTGTTCTTATTTATTGATTTTGTTAACTTTTTGTGCTCTTTATGTAAGTCTAAAAGTTGTAGGGATAAAATCGACAAACCGCGGGTAACGCATTTCAGCTAGCCTTTTATAAACTTCTTCATAACATTGTGTAGTTCGAAATGAAAATACCACCGCTATTAGTGTTTAACACACATTCTTACTGCATAGGCACCATACACGGTTCACACTAATGATACATGAACTAATTACTGGGAACGGAGACTTGGGAAGGCAACATCCCAGATCTAAGTTTAAGGTATGTTCCCGGCATTTGCCAGTTGGGAACTGAGAAAAGCATGGAAATAGCCTCATTTAGGGAGCACGATCCTTTCTGGACTTCAACCGCGGACTAACCGCTCACGAATCCACACTTTAACTAGTTTTACCATCCGTGGCGGTAGCAATTTAGCAAATAAAGGTATTCAATTATACGTTCTGATGTAAAATGCACCCGATAATATTTTTAACGTTGCATACCTTATCTTTTAGTTTTGACAGCATGGAACCCTATACAGCTTCTGCGTTTCAAAATATATTTGAATAAAGGAGATAAAGTTATTAGTAAAAGAATAGCATTGTATAAGACTTTCTTAAGCTATAAAGAAGTGACTTTAGAGAAGCACAAGCTGATCTTTTTTAACGAGACTGACAATTGTCAGGATCATATCAGCGCCACTGTTGTGCTGGAATGTTTGTTCCACAGGAGATCTTTTACATACTAGTAAATCTACTGACATGGGGACTTCACTATATTGTCAGTATGGGTCGGGTATGAAGCCGCAACCTTGGCATTAATAGGACAACGCCTAACCACCTGAGCGATCCGGCCCCATATTTTTAAGGATATGTAGTATTTTGCCCCACTTTTCTTTGCGAACTTCATTGGAATTCCACATCTGTACTTTGAAAGCTGAATGACAGCATTATTTGATGAGTCGAAAAGTTACTTTAAGCTACTTAATGCTACATTATATACAAGAAATTGAAGTATGTGGGTTTTCGATCATAGTGTCCTGAAATTGGTTTCTTAACGCACTATTTTGCATAGAATACTCTACCGTTCTTGGGATGAACGGTTTATATCCTAACCATGTTTTTGGTGTACAAAATAAAATGTGTCAGGAAGGTTGCTGTTTTTGAACGATGTTTTGGAAGGAAATTCCTTTGCATACACTGTCGCGAACACGGTCATTGGTCGCGTAGACCTGCTTGATGTATACACAAGCACAGGAAATCATCTCTTTCCAATTTGAGGTTATCTTTTGAACTGCTTATCTATGCTGGATGCAATGAACGCAATTATAATAAAATATCTTTAAATTACATGTCAATTACATTGCTGTACGGTACATCTGCAATTTTCAAAGAACAAAAGTAGTATTTCTAACATAATTTGATATACGTTGATTTGTGCTAAGCTGTTGAATGTTTGTTTTAAGTTGAATTATCAATGCTTAATAATGAACAAATTCAGTACTTGGTAACAATCTCCATTTCATTTCATGATGATTGCAACATAAATATTTTGTTTAATTTCTGTCATGATTTATTTATCTTCCCTTTTTAAGGTTACCACTCTGCAACTTCTAGATATCTAGCAGAAAGTTTTTCTGAGCAATTATATTTTATTTTCTGAACTGATGCGAACCAGGGAACAAGAAGTTGTAAAAAAGCAATTACCCCGCTTTTTATCGCGATCAGAGTCTAGACACGTCCAAAGTGATTGCAGTGTTCTGGTGCGTATAAGCACAGTCAGGAATAATGGCTCAACGTAAACAACTGCAAAGTAACGGGCCCTGCTGCAGGGTGAGGGATAACTTGAAACAGTGTACTCGCTTCCTCAATCAGTAGTACGCGCTAGGCTCTTTTCTAACTTCGGACAATGAAGGAATAGATAGGGATTGAACCTGGACTGATTACTAAAACATTTGTATTAAAAAATATGCTACGTCCCTCAGTTACCCTAGAAATGTTGTATGTTTTTGCCTAAATTAATACTATATGATTATATTGCATCCATAATGAATGCTTACAATATTTATTACAGTAGTTTCGATCGCTTGCTGTTTTATTATATGACTTGAAAGCTTTATACACACGAAAATCAACATTTAAATTCTGCTCGAGGCTCTTTCAGTTGCATGCCTCGTCATTTTAAAAGCCTATTGCTTGTAATGTGTTACATATTTACATATTTTGAAGTTTCCTAAGTTTAAGGAGGAAAGTTCCTGTGTTTTATTACGATGCAGTGTAGTTAATGGGTTTCTGTTTGAAGGGTTCACGCTTTTATAGAGTACGTACTCTTAAGCGCCAGCTAATACTATGGCTGTTAATGGACTGCATTTTAATTTATTTTGTGTTATTTTAAATGAACCGTATGTATAGTGACTTCATCGATAAACTCAACACCTATTTCACACTTCTCAATTACCTGTCCATCATTGCACTTTAACGTAAGGCGCCTCAATGTATCTGTTTAGCGTAAGCTGTAGTCTTTGTTTTGTTTATATCGAACCACCCCAGGTAATAATCAACATAAGAGTAAGAATTAGATATTTATATGAGGTTTGAATGGGTATGATTACAACAATATAGATACTAAAAGCCATGAATTAGTGATGCATAAAGTATTGCAGCTTACCAAGCTAGACCGCGTCACTCGTTAGTTTATACAAGCTTTTTAAATCAACCTGAGCGCGAATGTTTTCTACCTCCGAGGCTAGAAGCAACGCCAACGTGCCTGGAAATTACAATTGCGTGAATTGTCAGTTCTGAACCCTGATTTAAATGTAACAAATTGGAGTGCTAACCCTTATTGCGCGGAAAGGGAAATCAAATCCCTATGCACACGATTTAAATTGGATCCCACTGAATGTTGTTTGAGTTTTGCTAATTTCAAGGACAAAGCTGTTAGATTTACTCTCCAAACGTCCACTACTAAATGATATTAAAACCCTACCTTTAAGTACAGCAAGTTGTGAAACACAATTTATTAACATGAAACCAAAGAAAGGCTCACATTATAATCAAACAGTTATATATTTCTTCTCCTAATTTTATGTTTGGGGAATCCAAATATCAGAGATAGAACTGTCAAATTTCTGACACTTTGGCTACAAAGGGCAGGTGGGGTCAAACGATATATAAGAAAACAACGTTGAATCGTAGCTCCTTTGAAGTTAATTTGAAAGATATTACTATCGTTGCTCGGTTTAGGCAAATGTTTACTCTTAAGTGAACGTATTTTTAGTGCCTCTATTGTTTAATTATATTGGGTAGAGGAATTGAGGCATTGCACTAAAGGAAGCGACATGATGATTTTAACGACATTTCCCCATCCCAAGCTTTTCTTTACATACATTAAAGTATTTTCTTTATTCCTCACTTCCTCAAAAACAAGCTACAGTAATCATAATAAAAGTATCTTATGTTTGAATATTTATATAGGGAGTAAAATCCCTTTCCTGACTTTTCTGTGAATAACTTTAGAGGTCGTTCTCATTCTAACTGTATTCGTATAATTTTCTCTAACAGAAAATCATATAAACAGACAAAATCTTACCCCTGGAAAAATATAGTTTCTATGGTTAGCTATTTTCAAAATGCTGCTTTATTATACTGTGATGCATGTTTCAAAGGTTTCATTCTAATGAAATATATTCGAAAGTTTCAGAGTGTTTCTTTCTTTCCCCGGGTTTTGTTTTCCTACGACTTCTGCAAGTTTTCCTATGTGTCTCCAATAAACACTTGAGGGTTAGTTCCGCATTGCTGTTCAGCTATAGGTACTTATTGCTTAACTAGCTGTTTGAATTGGTATTACAAGGATGCAAGTCATTGCAAATTATGAATGGAGTGAAAATCGCGACTATCGTACAATTTTCACTCGCACCTGAAGCTCGCATGTCCAAAGTTCTTTTCCGTATTGATAGAATACTACAAATAGGATGTTGGAAATATGATAAAGCTTTTTGAAGCTGTAAGTAATCCTGTAAGTCTCACCAAGTTCTATAGGGTTAGTTACCAATGTTGTACCCCGACTGGCCATTCAGTCTGGTTTTATTTATAAGGGACTGAAAATAAAGAAAATAAATTTAAAGAGTAGGTTTTAAAACTTATAAGGTACTATATGATTGAAAACAAGGTTTGATCGTTTTTGGAAGCTTTAAGGTATCTGGTAGGTCCTGTAGTAGTTATATCGTAACCATCGTATTTTGACCAGATGTATTAAACGCCGCAGATTTCTGCATAAGGTATTGAAAATATGATAGGGTTTTTAAAAGCTAAATGCGGAGACCCGGGTTCGATTCCCGGTACCGGCGTGGATATTTGCTCCCGCCAGGAGAGCTGGTTTAGGTGCATTCAGCCTCGTTGGCCCTTGAGGAGTCAACTGAGGAGCTATTTGATTGGGAAGTAGCGATCCCTGGTTGCGAAGACCGCGCAACCGGCCGCGAGGGACGTGGGCGCTGACCACGTTCCACCTATGTTATTGCATCCCACTCATGACGCCTGTGATGGGCAGAGGTGGGAGGTGCAGCGGTCGGGTGGTAAGCCTTGGCCCGTAAAGGGCTGCTGAGTCTCGGGATTTAAATGATATTGTCATGGAAAAATCAGCTAAGTTTCATGCAAAGTCTTTGAAGTGAAAGAAATCCTTCAAGATCGTTATCCTGCATTCTTAAAATGTACCTCACCCCACTTCAGTTTCGGAATGTTATTGTCTATGCACTCAAGGGTACTTTTCTAACTATCCTTGGATTCAGGATTTTCAAACTATGGGTCGAATACAATACTACGCTATCTTCGCCATTAATTTGAAATTCATTTTAGTGCTGATTTTGACTAAAAATTTCTATAGTAAAAGGGAGCGCTTTAATATTATATTAAAGCTTTTCTTCATATTTTAAATGCAAACTTCGTGAACAGGAGCAATGTTATTTTGCGTATTCAAACACACACGCCACACAAAGCTGCATTTGGGGCATTCTTCTCTTTCTTATACTTCTACAAGAATGGTGTCCCATTACAATAGTCTAATAAGTAAACATCCTTTCTTAAAATATGAGTGTTGGACAGGGATAAACGCTTTGAATTTGTGCTTAAAGTGAAGCAAAAGCGTAATTAATATTTCTTAAACGTCACTTAAACCTGGCTAACAGATCGTCACTTCAGTAGACTTTAAGAGTGGACGGGTGGAAGAACGTGTCAAAGCAATATTCCGAGAAAAAATAACAAGGTTAGAGTAGTGAAAATAACATTAATGGAGTAGTTTGTTTTTTACCTCTGTATAAATCTTAGAACATCAGCTAATACAAAACAAAGCACGATGTTCCTTTCTTTCCACGTTTTGTTTCATTTTATGAGAAAAGTGCCTCTAGAATGATACCAAAGTTCAAAAAATTTAGGTAACTATAACCCCCCCCCATGCGCAACAGACCTTCCCGGGCCAAGGCTTGCCGCCTACTATAATATTCCTTCTTTTTTCTATGTTGATTCTCTGGTCAGCAATCGTACGTGAAAGAATGCGTTACTTGTTGAGTCTTGATGCGGTCTGTCCTTTTATGTATACACTATCCTCAAGTTTATGAAATCCTGAATATTAAAGCCAGGACGGGAGGAAATGAAGTTGAAATGTTACTAGATCACTGGCAAGTAACAAACCACACCCCACCCCTCTTATGGTATCTTGGCATCTGTAGAAACACTCAGACCGGCTTGTACTTATCAGTGGCCTTTAGCCACTGTTGTTCGTGTTCTTTCTAGAGGTAATTGTTGATAACTTGAAGTCAAAGGCTTAAGAATTCTCAAGGCTGATTATCTTCTTGCCAACCAAGTAGATAAGTCATCAAGTCATAGGTCATCAACGTACGAGACTCTCTTCCTGGAGGTCGTGGGACAGTCCCCGTGTCAGACCTTCCTGGGCCATGGGTTCTTTCGCGGCTTTCCCCGAGTAGCTAGGCGAATGCTGAGAAGGTTCTCCTTTCACTTCGCCTTCATTCTACTTGGCTGTTTCAGGGTTGTAAGTGTCGGCGAGAGTCTCGGCGTTGCATGGCAGGGAATATATATATATATACCTTCGTTCTCGAGATCGGGGGTGGTCTCCAAGTTCCAGCCCCCCCAGTAGGATGTGTATGCCTGCGGGAGGGGGGGCGGGAGGGAGCCGATTGTACGAGCTACCACCGAGGAATCTCAATATGTAAACTGAATGGGCCCTACCCTTTGCTGCCGTGTCTATTATGGTCCAGCCACCATCTGTCACCTCTCACCTCACCCCTCCCTTCCAGGGGGCGCTCCATCAGGGGCGCAGGTACAAAAGATCCTCCATAGGTCAAGGTGCTAAGTCCCCTTGCATATCCTATATTCATCTCCTTTCGAAATGTTTTGCCATCATACTACTTCTATATTTCATTTTCATGCATGATGAAGTGCATATTTATAATTTTGCTTTTTATTTGGCGTGACTCCTATGTTAATTCACCTAAGAAATTTCGCGCCATCGTCTGAGAGTTTTATCAAGTAGGTATGTACCTAGTTAAGTTTTTGTACTTCTAACACCGTTTCCTAGTTACAAGGACTTCATATATGCCAACAAATATATCAAGGTAAACATTTTATATCAACATGAAACATATCTTGCACACTTGACGTTTTCCATGTTCGCTATTCGGATACTTTTAACGAAAACATTTAGGTCACATTTTGTGTGGCAAAAAACGCATTCCCTTTTGGTGGAGCTTGTTAAATAAAATGACTACTTGTTTGGTCACATACAGTGAAGTGTAATATATTGCACAAATATAGCCACAGTGCTGGTTTCATGCAGTCACCTGATCGTGCATAGTTGTTTACTTCAATTCGCTATCTTACTCATAATATGACTATCAAATAGAAACATTTATTTTATTTGTAGCTTTCAACGTAAGAAAACAGCCTTTCCATAGAATGTGGCGTTCCTCTGAAGAAGGTGGAGTCTGAGAAAACTTCTAAATGACAAATACATAGAAATAGTATCTGGGAAGCTCTTGAAATGGGGGACTAAGAAAACTGGCCTAAGCGTAGTGAGGAGTGAAGATCGATGTGAAATGCGTCGCCCCGATTTCCCATTTCACGGCTTGTAATTCTAGAACTTGGGGGAACATCAACCCTTCCTAAACTTACGTCGTCATGTCAAGTTTACAGCAGCAATGGATTTTATTTGCACCCTCAGACGACGCTGAAGCATTTGTGTAAGTAACCACGAGGATTTCCCAGAAGAGGGAAGTTCGAGGGAGAAATGCTGTGGTGCAAACCTCAGTCTAAAGTCGCCGAAGTAGGTGCTATGTCCCCCTCCCCCTTCTTAGGAATACAGAGACTTTCAGTTTCAAAATTCCATTCTTGACTCTAACCCTTTCTTAAGTTCTTAGATCCTCCAGAATTTTTTTGTCAAGTCGTTGCTTATTTGTAATGAGAAAAGGGATTTTTCTATTATGGAAATATTTTACTGCCAAAGATTAGGGTAAGCACTTTGACATCCAAAATCCCTAATCGTTTTGTGAAAACCAACTCATATTGGATATACAGGGTGGAAGGGAAGTCATTACATTCCTTCTAATATGTGCTTCATAGAAGCATTACAAACAAAAAGGTCGAAAGGCATTTTGTTCTTTGATCAGCCGATTTTGAAAAAAGAAATGGTTTTTGATCCAAATTGGATGCGTAATTCCACAGAAATGTACGAAGATAACAGTTTGTTACTTGCAAGACACGTATAGTAAGTTATTTCTGAGATAGCTTAGGTAGTAATTATGCAACATCACACAGGGTTTCGAAGTAATTAATCACTTAAAAGACGTGAAGAAATACTCCAAGCAGCTTTTTCACACCTGCAGTAAGCCGACAACGTTGCGTTGCGGCTGGTTAGGGAATTGAACTGGTTTGTGCATGTAAACAGATCGGGCACTTTCGCTTTCGCATAATGTTTTGGGAGCTAACGCTTTTGATTGGCATATACTCGCGCATAAACACGGACGGACAAGGCAGGGCATCTGTTTGTGTTCTCAAGAAGTACCGTTACTGTGTTTGTTTATGTACTGAGCTAAGGAAAGTGACACCCACAGAACCTGCAGTGTTGCCAGCTTGTTTTCAAGAAAACTAAAACATCTCCGTAGGAAATGGTCACAGACAGAAACGTAAGATACAAAATGTGTTCCAAATAGCGAGATCTACCACTGATTTAAATTAATGTAATGACTTCCCTTCCACCCGGTATGTGTGCATAGAAAGCCTTGGGAGTTTGCAAACCTTGCTTACGTCATAGATGAACATAAAGAACTAAAATTTACTACATTATCGTTCTAGTGGGATCAGTTTACCGCAATTTACCCTATTTTGCTATTGAAATTGTGCTTCAGCTTATTTACGCCTGAAGACGAACCTTTAAAATTGCTTCAAAGACCATCATTGCACCTATTGGGTGGTAAAATATTGTGACATTGGTTAAGATCTCTATGGAGTAAGTCTGTTATGGATTAGATGCTCCTTGGATGATCGTTTCTAAGGAGCAGAAAAATAACGGAAATATAGTTGAAAGTTTATGCGAGAAAGGGAGTTTTGAGTGTATTTGGGAATGTTTGTAGGTAAGGATAAGCTAATTGAATTAAAAGTAAAGAAAATAAACTAAGGATAGTGAATAAACTTGGAATGAAATACTGAGAATCGTTACAATGTTTATCATCGTCGTCGTCGTCATCATCATCATTTCACCATATCTAACATAAGCAGTAAAAAAGCACCGTTACAGAAACAGACTTGTTAGCACCATTAATATTGTCAAGAGTATTATTCCCTTTAGATCACTCAACTAGCAAGAAAATGTCTCACTTCAACTTTTGTGATGACGTGAGTAGCTTGTCAATCACTTAGAATTCTGCAAGAGGGGACGTACAACGTGAGGATTGGAGGGTGTAGAGCTACACATTTCAGTGCCATCTTAAATCCCTTTGTTACTACATGGACCACTTTCTCTACTCTCATTTTACTTCATAATGCGGTGCATATGCTTTATCAAACCTTTGAAAGTTTGGAATTGCATATTGCTATAACATTTAATGGCATTTTAATTGCTTTTTCAGCAAAGTGTTCTTCCTATTCTTACCACAAAATATTTAAACAATTTTGAAAACAACACATTCTAGTGCTTATAAAGAGCAAAAATGATAAATATCATTATAACTAGGGCTCGGAAGTTCATGTCCTAAAAAACACTGAAATATGCATGCATATATGCTCTTAAAAACTTGAAAATATGCCAAGAAATATGCACTATTAATTAAAACGATTGATGTCCTTTTGTAGTAGACAAGACGAGTTAGTATAAATAATAAATAAAGTTACCGTATTCCTTAGACGTTGAAGCAGAAGTGGTCCGACTGCTAGTATTAACTGCTAAATTTCAGTTCACAACAAACACTTTGCAAAAATTTTCAACTGTAAAACATCGTATGTTGTCTCGCAAAACACTTTTGTAACATGAAAAACTTCTCTCCAAGTCATAAGATGTTATCGGGCATATTTAAATGATGTTAACTGCTTTACAGAGCGAGTCAAGTCTCTTGGTGTGACAGATGGTTTTCTTTCGAGGATGCCTCGAATATCGCACATCTGTTTATAACCAGAATTTTTTGAAATTACATAATTCACTTTTTGTCCTGTGCTACCAGGAACCGAACTTAGGTCACATATTGTTTTTTCAAAGACAGTAAGTGATTCATGCAAAGGAGATCCTACAGCTTCCAATGCCGTTATGGCTGTTGGTAAGAAAGAAAAATGGGCAGATATAAAACTAAGATCCTCTTTTAACCCAGTGTCTGACAGAGTATTTTGCACAGTTTCCATTGATGAAGCATTTTTCGAGTGCAATGAATTAACAACCTCTTCGACTATTTCTATGTGCTCAGTATAATATAAAACTGCATCGACCCATGTTCCCCATCGAGTTAACACTGGTGCAGGTGGAAGTCGGATATTAGGTACTGTTGACCTAAGCAACTTACCTCTTTTAGGAGAGTTAACACAAATTTTCTTGGCACTGGATACAAATCTATCTACCAGCGGGAAAGAATCACGTATTGTCTCAGAAATGCGATGAAGAGCGTGTGCCAAACAAGTTATATGAATTAAGTTAGGAAAAATACTTTTCAGAGTTTGTCCCGATTTTAGCATATAAGGACCTGCATCAGTAACAAACAAAAGTAACCGGGCGTATTTGATTCCATATGGCCATAGTAATTTCAAAGTGTCCATCACAAACTGGGTCACAGTTACATTGTTAGTGGCCGACAATTAGCACACATTAAGAAGATAAGGTGTAGTCTTTTGTTCATTATTTAAAGCACCCACGATTATATTAGCAATAGAACGGCGCTCAGAATCAGGGGTTTCATCAACAGACAACCACACAAACTGATCCACTAATTCATTTTTGTATATTTGACAATAGTTATTGTAACAATGTCCTACATAAGTCTTACGCAGTGTACTTTCTTCAGGCACATGTTGTCGAGTGTTCTTGGCAAGAAAGTTTTTAAATGTCGGATTATTAATTTTGAACAAGGGAATATCAGCAGCTAAAAATGCTTGACAGAAGTCATATAATTCAGTAACCCTACTTCCTAAACACTCTACTAGCTTTTTTTTGAACCCGCTCTTTGTTTGCAAGTTTTCTGATTAAATTCTCCTTATATTTTGCTGTGTTTATGTGCCGACCTATTTGAAATCTTTTCTCACTCCCTACATTTTTCTCACAGGCTCCACAAAACAGTGCCCTATTATCTGTAGATATTAAATCACCCGAAAATTCGTTCTGTAAATTAATTAAACTAGCACTCGGAGTTGGTTTTATTTTCGACATTTGAATAGCTTTTTAACATTTTATACCCCTAATTTAATTTGGTGGGAACCAGTTCACAACACTGTTACGTTTGAAGACCACTACGCAACTACCGATGGGCAGGCAAGCGTTGCTATAATCGTGCTGCTCAAAACGTTGACCTGCACTTTATCTTTGCTACTATAAACCTCTCAGATAACGCACTGATTATTTTCTACGAACATACATATAATGAAATGATGAAACAGGGGATTCACTGCATGACAACATGACTCAGCATTAGTTCTCACCACCTCGCGAGTTGCATCATCATGTGCAATACTACCAATGTAAAAAAATATTATACAGATGGAAAATATAATAAAAAACCATAAAATAATTAAAATATGCAATATAGGGGCTATAATATTGAAATCTTTGTGAGTTGTGTCATCGTGTGCAATATTACCAATATGAAAAATATTATCCACATGGAAAACAATAATAAAAAACCATAGAGATCATTAAAATATGCAATATAGGGGCTATAATATTGAAATAATATGCATTTATCAAAAATCAAGAAAATATGCAGTTATATGCACTATAAAATTATGTCCAAATAACTGAAAATTCCATAATTCGTGCACATAATGTAAAAGCATACATTTTTAACCCCTATGAAAAAACATGCAAATGCATGAACTTCCTAGCCCTAATTCTAACATAAACTATTTATTTTATGAAAATTAGATATACTTGATGGGTCCTTAATGTGGAGGCTCCCGAATTTCTTAGATATGGACTTTAAAATTTGATTACAATAATGGGAGTAAATTAACGTTTCTGAAACTTCCAAATTCCAAAACCATTACATGACCACCGTTTCCAAAAGTGACGTAACACAAGGCAATACTAAAGCTTGGAGAGCATTATTAACCCCCATCTACAGCAAAATGCTTGACTCTGCATTGTTTCGGCTCTACACATTTCTGTAGCCAAAAGAAATCGATGCTCCGGGTCAAACAAAAGAAGTAGAGTGGTGCGCCGCGTTAATTGCTGGGCTTTTAGATATTCGCCAAAGCGCATAGCATAAGTTGTTTCATTTGGAATACACGTAAGGTTTTCTTCAAATGCCGCCATCTCTCGCTCTTCGCATGTTCTCTGTGCGCACTGAGAAACAAAGGGCACAATACAGGATGTGAGGAACAAAAGCAGCGTAACATTTAGGGAAGGTGGAGACAGCTGCTTCGAACAGAAAATTCGTTCAGTATAATTTTTCTTAAACGGCTTTGTCGAAAAAAGAAAAGTGCCCTCATGCAAAGCTTGATATTTTTGTTCAGGTACTCAAATCTTTTGTTATGCTTCCCTACACTCTTCTAGCTCTTTTCCAGTCCATAAAGAAAAATGGCATTTTACAGTTTCCACACTAATTTCACGGACTTTCTTTGCTTCCTAAAAACCGTTAACCGCAGTTGCTAAGGGTTGGTTGGCTTCGATACGTGGCTTGTTAGGGAATACTGGTGTGATTTCCAATGCAAGACTTCATTTACTTTCTGCCTCTTTGCGGGCAAGGGTTCAAATCTAATACTGTCGTGAACGGTGAACACTGCTCTGAGATAGGATCCCAACAAGTTTTCTATAATTAGCTACTACATGCAAGAGTTCATTACAAGATTATATTAATTTTACACTAAGTAAAGAACCTGCTCAGAAAGTAATTTCATATATGTGCAAGCGAGTTTATCTTCATTAGCTGTGTGTGTTTGTGTGTGTGTGTGTGTGTGTGTGTGTGTGTGTGTGTGTGTGTGTGTGTGTGTGTGTGTGTGTGTGTGTGTGTGTGTGTGAACAAAAGCAGTTTCAAGTTCATCACGTAGCCCTTTCATATTGTAGCATCTCATAAAACTTTCCTAATAGCGCTTCTTTACATAGACATACGACGTGGTAAAACATGTAAATAAACTGAGTTGAATATTTTAGGTTTTGAAAATAAAGACACTACTCCTCGTGAATTTCAACTCTAATAGCTGTTGAACAAAATTTTGGGGTTGATTTAGCTTGGAAAATGGAGTTATAAAGTAGTATTCTACAATTAATTAAACATATACTACACAATCTGTCGCTATGAATTTATAGCGAATGCTTATATGTGTCTCTGTAAACTTGATTACCTTGGGGTAAACACGTTTGGTTTTAACAGAAAGGGCTGCATTAACTTTTAATTAACCTGTACCATTTTAAGAGTAAAAGGAATGGATGTGTAAAATATAATGGGTTAAATGTTTATTAAAAATACATATTAAAATTACCTCACACACACACACACACACACACACACACACACACACACACACACGCACGCACGCACACACACAGACACGCACGCACACACACAATGATACACAAAAATAGTTCTAAAGAATCAGGTATAATGATAAACTCGGTAAGCAAAAACCTAATTTCTAATTAATTTTGCCCAATTTTTACCAATAAGAATTATGACAATATACTCTTGAAATCTGGCAAAACGTAGTAAGGAAAATTACGCTTTGTTTATTGATGTTGTATTTCATTTTAGTTTAACACGGTATGTTGGCTCAAGTAATCCAATATTTAGAGCGTAGTAACCCCGTTTGAGAGTCGGAGAATAAACATTTTGCTTCGAAGTTTGAATTTGTAAATGACGTTTCTTACGGTACTGCGTAATACCGAAAATACTTTTACTGTAACTTTAAATACTTAAAATTATTAGCATATTCTATACCACCTAAGTGACGAAGAGAACCTTTCATACTGATTATATGGGCAAAACACTAGGTATCTCAAAATCCTAGATTCTTTGATTTCTTCTTATTTAATGATCTGAGCCTATTTAGGGTTTGCCTAAAGACACAGAATACTAAAAATAACATTTAACCTCATACAAGAATATGTGATGGATAGCAAATATAACAAAGACGATAATAATAAAAACCAAATGCAACAATCGTATAAAACATAAGAGTGGTCCTTAAAAGCTAAAATTTAAAGTCCGAAATTTCTGCTGATTTACCGCACGAATTATGTGTATAAAATTTAAAATGTATGTAAACCTGTGAAGTTACTAAGATCTAAGTAACGCTTCAACATGTAACATTTGTATTTGGTTCTCAAAATTTTAGGTTAATAGGTTAAGAATTGCATGTTTTATGTCAAAGTTGCTAATTTCTAAGGGTAAAGTGTCTGACTAATTTACTTTACAGTGTTATTGTGGTTCTCGTACTTAAGAGAGAAAATTCAATTTTCGTGTCCCTATACACACTAGAGAGGAGCAAAAGTAGGTCAACCACCACCTCCCCCCCCCCCCCTCCCCGAGATTGAATTAATGTTTTTTCTCCATCAGATTTCCCGCACGTATCTAACCAATATTAGAATCCACTGGGCTCGTATCACGTTTCTCCCTAACTGGCTTGATGAAAATGGCATGAATCAAAGATGAACTAATCAGAGATATTATATTCTGTGAAACAAACCAACGGTCAGAAATAACCTCTCTTCATGAACTCTACTCTGGTTCATGCAACAAGTTGATTTTAGCCCAATGTAATATGCTTAGTGACTCGACTTTGGGGAAGGGTGAATTAAAAATGGGTTGTTATATTCAAAAGCACAACATCCATAGTGTTTATGTCAAACATTTGTTCAGAAGTAGACTTGGGAAAAAAAATGATAAAAGTATTGACATTAGGGAACTAATTTACCCAAGATATTTTCATGTATGCGTCTATTTCGGTAATACATTTTGTCCATATACATCTACAATCGAATGCTATATGCCTATGATTCTGGTTCTCTATGGTATTTTTCTTTAATATTATTAGAATTTCCTTTTCATCCATGTTCCACGCCGATGCTGATTGAGCCAATCACTTATTGGTTTGAATTCAAATCGACACAAACACATCAGCCTATGAACATGTCTTAGCCCTAGGGACAGGTAAAGGGGAGGAAGCATGGAAACAATTCACCTGAGAGGCTGTAAGGCTAGCTTCGCCAAGAATGTCCACACCAGCTCCTGCATGAAGTTAGATATCTAGCACTCAAACGATAACCAATGAACAAAGATCGGTTTCAGGTTCAGGACTGAAGGAAAAGAAGGGAGGGACAAAGACACAAATTTGGTGGAGTGGTTAAGCTAGATCAGAGTAGCTAAGCTGGGCCTGGTAAAGATGGTTTAGTATTCCCTTACAAACATAAATCCTGCACAGTATGCTGGCACCATTTTATGCACTTGAATTTACATGCCAATAATAATAATAATAATAATAATAATAATAATAATAATAATAATAATAATAATAATAATAATAATAATAATAATAATAATAATAATAATAATAATAATAATAATAATAATAATAATAATAATAATAATAATAATAATAATAATAATAATAATAATAATAATAATAATAATAATAATAATAATAATAATAATAATAATAATAATAATAATAATAATAATACTAATAATGATGATGATGATAAGAATAAAAAGAAAATAATAAATCAAATTTATTTTAACATTATTTTGTTAAAATAGTTATGAACATTATCATTACTACAGTTCCCTTCCGAAGGGAAGTAAAGCCGCTGGTCTCCAGTCGTAGATTTACGGAATTTAAAAGAATATCAAGCCTGATAAAGAGGTCCCTGAGCAAATTTATGCATTCTTTCACGCTGAATATAGAATGAGAACCAAAGCAATTAAACAGCGCCCATAAGTAAAAGCACCACCAAGGACCTTACGGCTTTTATGTTGCACAAAATCTGTGCATCACCAGTATGCACTGTGTTAATGAAAGTAATTCTTTAGGCAGTAAAGCGTGCCAACGGAAAACCACACAATCGGTAGAAACTAGAATCGATCTTAGACCGCCACCCGTGGCAGGCACGTACCTAATTACTTGATATGTAACTCTGTGATTAGTGGCACCAGCACTTAAAGTGGATAGCGCTATATTAAATATGTTTCAGCAATTATGAAGTGTTTGAATGTATAAGGAAGCATTTCAAGCTCCATTTAAGCATCTCCTAGAATTCTAGTTTTACGGAGCACTGAGGTAAAGCATCATTTCTGAAGCAGAAAGGTTTAGAATAACCATCAGTAGGCACTGACAATTCTAAGGACTAACGGAAGGAAACAAGGTTCAACAGTACTATAGGAAAAGACGTCGTAGAACAGGAAACCAACTACCATCGCTCGTATAGTCTTGGCGTTTACAAACGGCACTCTAACCGATGTTTACCTGCCTATCACTAGGCTTCCAGAGGTCTTAGCGGACGACAAAAAAGCAGTTGATAGAGTTTTTAAGTTTTTAGCGAATTGTAATATCAATCTGAGTATTTAAAATTTTAGATATTTGTTTATGCTTTTTGATATCTATTACCTTGTTTTATATTTGGCTATTGCCACCGCTTTTTACGTTTATGTGTATATTTTCTTTGTTACTAGTGAATTTATTTTTGATTTAAATTTATATCTGGCTATTGCCATTAATTTTTAAGGGCGCTGATGACCTAGAAGTTGAGCGCCCTTAAACCCACAAAAAATACAAAAAACAAAAATGCTTATCAATGAACTTTGGCCACTCGTGCTTTGCATTTGTTTCCCTTTTCTTTCCTTTGTTTCTACTTTCCTGGTTATTTTTCTATATTTAGGCGCACACGGGCATTTTATAGTGCAGAGGTTTGAGTGCAGATAACTATACCGACTGCTTAAGAATTCCTATACCTGGCCATCAGTATCGTAATGCAGTACATACGTATATTCAAAAAAAAAAAAAAAAAAAAAAAAAAAAAGAAACATGAATTGGTATAAACTGAAAGATACTTACAAAGGAGTTCTTATAGCAAATAAAAATCTGATGTGATGCTTACATGAGAGTTCTGCGTGGGCTCAACATTAAAATTATTTCGTTGTTTCAACGACGCTGTCAATTGCCAGGATCACATCAGCGTCGCCGCTGTGCTGGAATCCACCTCCCTCTGTCCACCCATACCTAGGACATTCTGGGTAGAGTGCAGTAATGGAGCTGGCATGTGGTCAATAAAGCAGTATGTCGCTAAAATGCGCAAATTATATGTGGTTTCTACGACCTCATCTATGACTACTTTCTGCAAGGACCTGACTGTATCCCTTACCAGGCTTACCAGCAGGAGAAGATATCCACACGCTGGTTACGGAAATCCAATCCCTTCGCACCACAAGCAGCTGATGATGATGATGATGACGATGATGGTGGTGGTGATGGTGGTGGTGGTGGTTGTGGTGGTAGTGGTAGTGGTGGTGGTCGTGGTCGTGGTCGTGGTCGTGGTCGTGGTCGTGGTCGTGGTGATGAGGATAATGATAATAATAATGATAATGATTATGATGATAACGATGTTAAGGATAATAATAGCAATAACAATAATAATCCTAATCATAGTCATCATAATGTTGATGATACTGATGATAAGGATGATGATGATGATGATGATGATGGTGATGACGATGATGATGATGACGATGGTGGTGGTGGTGGTGGTCGTGGTGGTAGTGGTCGTGGTGGTCGTGGTGGTCGTGGTCGTGGTCGTGGTGATGGTGGTCGTGGTGGTAGTGGTCGTGGTGATGGTGGTCGTGGTGGTAGTGGTCGTGGTGGTCGTGGTCGTGGTGATGAGGATAATGATAATGATAATGATAATGATAATAATAATAATAATAATAATAATAATAATAATAATAATAATAATAGTAATAGTAATAGTAATAGTAATAGTAATAGTAATAGTAATAGTAATAATAATAATAATAATAATAATAATAATAATAATAATAATAATAATAATAATAATAATAATAATAATAATAATAATAATAATAATAATAATAATAATAATAATAATTATGATGATAACGATGTTAAGGATAATAATAGCAATAACAATAATAATCCTAATCATAGTCATCATAATAGTCATCATAATGCTGATGATACTGATGATAAGGATGATGATAATCAAATCCCATTGAAACAACATTGGACAACTACGCAGGGGCCAACTGTTACCGTATAACATATTCTCGGGCTAGGGATCAGATCAGACCAATCCGGGAGCCAGGTCCGCCGAACCTAAAAATTTCGACCCGTACAGATCTCTGACATACATGTCTATACCAGGTTAATCATCTGGCCCTAGCTTTCTGAATCTGGCAACCTGCAGATCATAGTTGAAATTAAAAAAGATAAAAAATGAATAATATAAATAAAATTACAAAATAATAAAAAAAAAATTCACATATATTGTCAAAAGTATGTTCTTTTGCAGATACACTGCGTGTAAGATATGCATTCGGTCCTATGTACTGTTATCACTTATAATTGCCCGAACGCAAAGAAACGTCAGTGACTAAGCTAATACATGGTAGTGTTATGAAAGCAAAATGGTGCAGAAATACCTTATTACAGAACATTTTTACAAAGTTGCCCTGTGGTTCATGGATTACCACTCTAAGATACGTGATGATACGTGACTGAAATATCGAGTCCTAAAACCTCTTGAGTTTTCAACTTATTTTTTATTTAAATTCGTTTCGTTTCAAAATATCCAATCTCCAGCCCAAAGCAATAAACTACACGAAAAGCTCGAGCTGCTAGTGCTTCGTAACAGTATGCAACTGGTAATGATGCCACTCAAGCAATCAAGACCTTAAACCTTAAATAACTCTAATCTGAGTTTATAATAGACAAACCGTTTCAACTTGGAAACTATGATTCTATGAGCCTTTTGAGACGACTATATTAATGAGACGCCACGGACTGTTATGTACAGTATATCAAAGAATTGAAATATTAATTCAATATCTTAGGTGTAACATGGTGGCGGCGCTGTGGTCGAGTGGTTCGTCCGTTCGCCTATCACCAAGCCGGCCCGGGTTCGATCCGAGGGACCCGCATGTGGTATTTGTGGTGGACCAAGCGGCGCTTGGGCGGATTTTTTTCGATTTCCCCACCACTCATTCCACCAACTGCTCTAACATCATCTTTCTATTTATCCATTTCGCCTGTATTTCATATTATCCTCTTTCTCACTCTCATACCTGGACCTTGGCTGACCACACGCTTCCAGGTCTTCACGCTGTCCGCTCCGTACGTTCGTCTGCTACCCGACAGGCAGCTGACCCTAGGCACAGGCTTGTAAGTCCTAGGGGGTGTAAGTCCTTCATACGGGGAGGCTATTCAGATAAAGAAAGAAAGGTGTAACATGACCGTACATTGCCGTGTATTGGTGGAGGCAGATACTACATATCTGTGTTTGTTTGTGTGCGTGCGTGCGTGCGTGCGTGTTTATTCGGAAACTGCCATTTTTGTGCTGATTTTTAGCAGAGGTTCCCAGCGGTATTTTTTCCCTGACTATGAGATTTTGCGAATGGTTATAAAAGTACATTATTTTAAGTGTATTAAAGCACCTAGAAAACTCACGAAGCTCTTACAAAATGCTATTTCTTCAGTTGGATCTCATCGCGGAGTATTTTGTGTGAATTAAATAGCATTTTAACGAAATATGGAGACTTCACCTATCTATACAAATTAACAGAAAAGCGGAAGAGAAGTCGGTCTGAATGAATCAGTTGAATGGACGCTGGCCCACTGACCCCGGGAGTGCGGGTTCAAACCCAGCGCAGATCAGTGGCTTTTAAGTGTGCTTAAAAACGACAGCTCCATATCAGGAGATTTACTGACATGTGAAAGAACTACTGCGGGACGAAATTCCGGTACACCGACGGCGTTGATATGATCCTGGCAATTGACAGCGTCGTTAACAAACAAAATCATTTAAAGTGGACGAGAAGGCTGACTTAAGCGGCGATACATCTCTCGAGCATGATATCAAGGAGGATCGTTTGGTCCTTTTATTGCAAATCAGTTCGATCAGGAAAAAGAAACAAAATATAGGTAGAAGGTCACAACTAAAAACACAATCAGTATATTTGCGGAACGTCAAAAATGGTTTTCCGAAATGCGGTTGAAAGTGATGTCATGATAGCGCCCCTTGATAAAACTATGAACAACTTTCCACACTACGTCATAAAATGGTGAATAAATTCTGGATTGGAAGGTTAACATTGTTTTGGAATGGACACTAACGCCTGTTTAGTTTGCTGGCATACTAGTTTGTTACACAAGGTGGTTGCCAAAATATAATCGATATACTCTTTTCTATTATACCAGTAGAATGTAGGCTTGAGAGAGCGGGAGAAAGCTAAATTAAATTACATATTCGCTATTGCGAGATAACTTCATTTTCTCTTAATACACTTTGATTACTTTCCGCTCTCCCTTCCTCACAAAAATTAGATTAGACTGGTTCCTGAAAATACTGTAACCATTCGTGGAATTAAGTAAGAAAACCACTAGACCTGTATCCTACAGTGAATCACTTCGCAATCTTCTAACAGTATTATAAGACCAAACCCAAGGTACATAGTTCAAAAATGGTGGCGTAAACAACCTGGTGACACAGCAAGGAAGCAGGTATGCATTTGGATTTTCTATCACCTACACTGAAGGCAGGCCATCAGAATGAAGTTCTTAATAGAAATTATGTGGGAGCCTGTATATAAATGTAATGCAACATATATAGGATTCAACACATAGGCTGGATTAACTGTAACAAAATCGTTACAATGTGTGGGCCGCATTATTCCGAATCCGTATACATTTAAAGAAACAATATTAATCGAACTTTGCAATTCCTTTTGTTAAAACATTTTGTAATGTGAGCTATTATTTGGAATTATAAGAATATAAAATGTGCCAAATTGACAAGGTGTACAGTAAAATATGTCTTAAATATTTTCTATATAACAGAATTCGGTATTACCCTGTATATACAATTGGTAAAACCTTTTATAAATACGTATTTAAATTTCAGAAGATAATTTACAGGATTCATACAGTGCGTTCGCAGATCCGCCGGTGTTACAAGTAAACGACCGGCAAGTCATGAGTACGGAACGCTAACTACTTCAATAACTTACATTAGGCTCACCAGCATCACAATAGACATTGAAATTGATGACCTTCAACACAAATGCATTTCCTATATCTCCGAAAGCAATTCTGGTTTATTCGCAAAAATTCAGGTTGACTGCCTGTATTTTTCTCGTGATCTTTTTTTTTTTTTTTTTTTCCTTCAGTTCATGTAACGTGTGCAAGTTTGGTGCTATTACTTTGTTGTTTAACGTTCCCCGTAAATAAAAATTCGTGGAGATAGGCCAGGGGAACGAGGTGGCCAGAATCCTCGACTATTATTCCGGCACCATACACACTTCCCAATTCACGCATAAAATTCGCAGCAGTGTTCCTTATATGGATCCAGCTGAAACTAGCCACACAATCCTTCATTTCATGTTGCAGGAAAAATATTTAAAATAGAATTTACACAAAGTATAAATAAACTGTTCTGTTGTAAAATATGGGACCGATGATTCTACGCGCACTCGCTGCGCACCAAACTCTAACTTTGTAACGTGGTTAAGAACTACATGAATACTACGAAAATTCTTGGTAAAGTATAATTGTTTTCGGAGGTATAGGGAATATGTTCGCCTTGCAGGTTACCAATTTTCACATCTATTTTAATCCGTAGCGCAGTTGGTAACGCGCTTGCCTCTGGCACGGAGGACCCGGGTTCAATCCCCGGTACTAGTATGGGGATTTTATCCTCTCTGGGAGGTCTGGCACGTGGTGCACTCGGCGTCGTTAGGTCCCCGGGGGGGGGGGACCAATTGATGGGAAGGGAAAAAAGAAAACAAAAACAATAGAGAAACTGACTCGTGTCAAATATCAATTCCCTTTGTATAGTGCCTTGCATACATGGGTGATTAAAATTAAAAAATTATTTTGTTGTTTAAACACGCTGTCAATTACCAGGATCACATCAGCGTCACAGGTGTGCCGGAATTTCGTCCCGCAGGAGTTCTTTTACATGCCATTAAATCTACTAACATGGAGCTGTCGTTTTTAAGCACACTTAAAAACCATCGGTCTGGGCTGGATTTGAATCCGCGACTTTGGGATCAGTAGGCCAGCATATATGGGTGATAATTCTGCTGTAGTGTTTACGGTTTATTTTGGAATTTAGACCCTATTATACATTCTTGTTGGAGTACTGAAGTGTTCTGTATTGATAAAACTGTTGAAAATGGACCTGAGTATATCGATCTTTAATGCGTATTATCCGAAACTAAATTCATGCACACGCAGTCAATTCAGCGAATTAACATTCTAATAGAACTATGAACATATAAATCACTGGTATGTTGTATACCTTCTGGAAGCCGTATATGCATAAAGTGCAATAATATAATACGTAATATTGCCATCCATTAGGATTTATGGATATCAAGCGCCATTATAAAGCTCAGGGAGTGAAATCACAGGCTTGAGTGACCACGTAAACATTCGCCCGTCCAGTGGTTAGCAGGTTCTGTTTTGGTAGCAGCGATTTGTGTTTTAAATCTTTGTTTTTTTTTTTTTTTCTAAGATTTATTGATCGCAATTACATATATACTATATATAACATTTAGTTCATTAAGTGGGAATATCATAGGATTATAGTACTTATTAACCTGGTGGAATCTGTATGTCCCAATTGACGGTAGACAGGACACATTTGGTCCTCAAAAAACATTTTGTTCGGTCTAGGAAGTAATTCACAAACTCACTAAAATGCGGAAAAATATAAAAACACAAGGAAGAGAATTTTGTAAATAGTTAACATTACATAAGAGAAAACTATTCAACTGTATATTTAATCTGTTGTTGTTGTTGTTGTTGTTTTTTTTTTTTTTTTTTTTTTTTTTTTTTTTTAATAAGTTGGACTGCTATGATTAGAATAAGATCCCCGCCAGTTATAAGTGAAAAGCTCAGAATAAGCGTTCCGAATGTCATGGAAAACTAACAAAACTTGTGATATTTTATTCAAAACTATTAGAGCAAACTTGGACAAAATAAAAAATAACGAAACACTTGTTTGGATAAAATGATGAAAATATGTGGTTTCTATATTTGAAAGTTGGTTTGCTCAGTTGCAAAGTTGGATATTTATTACAGTTTTTGTGTTTGAGTTTCCCTGTTCACATCCACAACTTACATAAATCATTTCATAAAAATGCTTACCTCAAAACATGAATTTCCTATAAAATACTTATGTAGAACTTCTGCGCACAGGAGAAGGTATAAATCTATTCAAGATTTTCTAACAAGTTCCATGGCTTATTCAGTATTTTAAACACCTTTTACTTTCACTACCACACACTTAGTAGGAAGAGGAAGTAATTGTATTCTACCCAAAAATTCGATATTGACATTCAACCGGAAATACGTGTTTTGCGGCCCCGGAATCCAATAAAAGAGTTTAGAAAAAGAAAAGATCCGCGTGCGCATGTGTGTTTGTGTCTGCCTTTGTGTGTGCGTGTGTGTGTCTAAGAACAGTATAACTCAAAAAGGAAACGTGATATTTAAATTCAGTATCTTCCAACGATCCGATACAAAGATTTTGAAGAAAATCCCGCCACCTAGAAATACCATCTACATAGAACATGTGTCGATAATGTTAATTTTCTCAAAATATCTCAAACGTTATTGATTAAAGTAACATTCATTTGAGATACTTGCATGGCAAGGAAAATATATATCTTGAAATTCATGGAAATAGCCTTTAAAGTTGTCTTCATTCAGCGAGAAATTTTTGTTGTTTTTTATCATTAATAAACGTTGAGATATAGACAAAAACGTGCAAAAGTCATAACCCTTCAAAACACACAATTTATAGAAAATAATTTTGTTTATAGTATCAACCATTTCCGAGATATGTCATTGTTGGTTTCAGTTTTTAACCGCTGTATTTTTAAAGCTGGCATGCCAATTTATGTCCGGCGGTGTCATTCTACTTTTCCCCTCCACCACCGTGTGCTGCGGGCGGTTTGACTTTACGGCAACACAATGCTGAAGGAATAAAATCTCCTTGGACGGTAGCCAAACAGAAGAACAAAATAGGAAGGGCGGGGGAGTTAAAGCTCGTGTCTCCTCTATTTGTAGTACCGGTTTAAAGTTACGTCACTATTCACTTGTTTCTAGCAATGTCCTGGAAGAATTACTTTAAACATCTGAATATCCATTCGGTGCTCTGATCCCCGTTCACCGACAAATTAACATACAATGAAACTATTTATGAAAGATGGTAATTATAAAAACTTACTGCTGGTGTTTTTAAACACACAAGTCGTTTGTGGGCAATGTTTAAGAGGTGGAATCAGGACTGAAAAATTCAATACCATAGCGGGGATTTGAACCACGGGTCTTCCGCTTATCGAGCGGCTGCTTTAACCACTAAAGTCCTGATTTCACCTCTTAAACATTGCTCACACGCTGTTTGTGTCTTTAAACACACCAGCAGTAAGTTTGTAGGCATAAATAAATAATAATTGCCATCTAAATGTTACCCAAACCCGGGACATAAAGTACTTGCAATTTATAAGTCGCCCTTGGGGTATTTATCTCTGATGTGAGATTCCCTTGTGGTCTAACCGGGAAAGTACGAATCGGTTGGGGAATTTAATGTCATACTGGCAAGTTGGCCATGGTATCTTAGTGGTTAAAGCAGCCGCTGGATAAGTGGAAGATCCGTGGTTCAACTCCCGGCTATGGCATTGAATTTTTCAGTACTGATTCCGCCTCTTAAATTATTTCTGAAAGTTTTATCTTGATTAGTATGAAACAGATATAGTACCTATGCAGAGAAAGTCGTGTGAATTTTGCACATAATATTATGTAACATTAGTGGTTTTACGAAGGTTGTCCACATATTTGGAAACTACAATACCAGTTAGAATGAAACTGGAACATATCGATACAGCCGATGCAACTCATTGTTGCTTTTAAGAAGTAGTGGATACTAACACAGGTAATTACTTTAGAATACTCTCAGGAACATTCCAAAACCACTTCGCTAACTTGACAAGCAGAATCGAATAGAACAGAACATCGGCTGTCGTGTGCCTCCTGATACTCCCTGTGTGTTGCGGATTATGAAAGGTTTCCACATTGTGAGCAAGCAACTTCGTGTGAAATTACAAATTTCTGGGAAAGCTTTGTTAGAAATATCTAAATAATCCCTTTGAATAAACACTCCAAAGAAATACGCAAATATCCTGCTTTATTATCACCTTCCAATAGTCGGTCTGGGTGACTCAGTTGGTTAGACGCTGGCCTACGGATCCCAAGGTCGCGGGTTCAAACCCGGCCCAGGCCGATGGTTTTTAAGTCTGCTTAAAAACGACAGCTCCATGTCAGCGGATTTACTGGCATGTAAAAGAACTCCTGCGGGACAAAATTCCGGCACACCGGCGACGCTGATGTGATCCTGGCAATTGACAGCGGCGTTAAACAACAAAATATTTTTTTTAACCTTCCAATAGATTTTACTACCTATATTAACAAAATAGTTTTAAAACAATGAATTATTCCCAGAGATGGAATACTCCTTGTCCTTAATAATAAGGGAAAGTATTGCGTTCTGTCCAACCAATTTGCGAGTATTTCAATCGAAATACTGTTTTGAGGCACCCAGAATAAAAATAACAGTTTTGAAAAGAAAGCCCGTATATGTGCGCGCACTTGCGTGCGTGTGTATCTCTGAAGAGCACAGCACAAAAACTAAAAGTAGTGAAATACCAAACAAGTTTCCATGCAACATGAGGAAAATCCCTACACCCTAAAGTACCCTTTGCATAAAAATAACAATTTTCACTCAAATACCATATTATGTATGTTTAATGATAAATAAATGACAAATAAAATGTACCTATGATTTGAATTTCCTGCAAGTAGCCTAAGATGTCTCTTCATTCTCAATGGCTTTAGTGTAATTGGTACACCTACCCTAAGGGATACGCAAAATCTAATCAACTAACGTAGATCTCGTTAAAGCCCAAAATTTGTATCAAATAAAACGTTTACTGACGTTAATCATTTGTGAGATCTTATCGTTTTGAATTTTGAAATATCTTAACATTTTAAGTGGTAAATCAATATTGGTATTTTCTGTTGGTGATGTAAAGAGCCACGAATTTGAAAGCCATCGCACATGCACCTGATGTTTAAAAATCTGACTTGCTTTACTCTACTCTATATTTTATACCTACAGCAGATTTTGTAAAGAAACGTTATTTTCATCAACAAGAAATAGGAGAAGAAGCTTTTGTATGAAAAGTAGAAGTTTGTTTTTCACTTGCTCCTGATTGGTGTAACGCGTGTTGCACATTTGGTGACCAGCGAAAGGATGGCATTTTCCCACATCTGGTTAACTATCAATAACATAACAGTCAACGGGATGGTTCTGAAGCTGCCACAACTTATAAAAATCAAACAATTTTAGGGCATATAAGGATATAAAAGTGATTTTAAGTACGTGCAACAGTAAAAATTATAATAAAAGCACAGTTGCTGTCTCTGAACTCGTATTTGAATAGAAAACAGAGTTTTCTCTAATTTTTGTTGCACTATAACTCTCACATGGAGCGATTAAGGCAAATATGTTTTAATTATCTGATAGAACGGTTACTAGTGTGCAGTTTTGCTATTTTCACTTTTTACCTTAAGTGCCTCTTTTTGCCCCAGTTCAGTATTTTTATTTTGTGCGAATATTATTTACTCTGAGGTATGTCACACCATCGATCGGCTGTTTAACTGACCATACATAATAATAGTATTTTCGGTTAGGTCGGTTACACGAATTCATCTCTTTGATATTGTGAGCCTTTTTTATATTTTTATCGGATGTTAAAGTAAATATAAGACAGCATACTTGTTTGTATGGTTTAGAAAACGTTCAAATACCTGCATAATTATTTACTTCGTTTATTACATTTTCTTAAATTGTCAAATAAACCTACGGTCTGACCACCAAAAGAGGGCTAGCTGCTGGAATGTTCTAGTAAATATTTTCTACCATCCGCGTCAATGTTTGTATAGGTTGCGCGTTTGTTCTTGACGAATGACCTTGAACAGAAATCCAGTCAGCTTGCCTACCCTTAATAAATAGGTCAGCAAATGTTTATGCTACGATAACAGACACCTCTGTTTTCCTCTGTCACGTTTGTGTATACAGTCGACTGCAAAAGTTTTGTGCGGTAACTATAGATGTATGCATGCAACGAAAATAACAGTTATTCAGACGAGGAAGAAGCCGAGGAAGAAATGTCGGGAATAGAAGAAATGCAATAAAGTTAAGTGGAAACAGTTATAGAGGTATAGTGTATAATACGTGTGGCTGATATTACCGGAAGTGTGATAAATTGATTTGTAGTGTTGTGGTACTTCAGCTCAGAAGTATTTGCGCATCTCACTGCAGACTGTACCTCCTCTCTTTCGATGCCAACGTTACCGCAAAAGCTGAGTAAGTGACTCGCATTCAACCTTTCATATAAAATTTTCATTCGTCAAGAAGTAACGCGCGACCTGTACACGCTAGTATCATATACAATACATAGTGTTATGTAATACCCATCACAGCAGTTACATACCAGTGTTAGATGTGGCAACATTGGTAATTCACATACACGCAAACACACATTTTGTAGTAAACAAATGGACCACATGAGCAGATGGACAGTTCAAGCCATACCTAAGACCCCGATCACCTTCTTCTGGTGGTTCGACTTTAATCAGTACTTGCAAAAGCATTTAAATAACCCTTTTGTGTCTGATAGATGTAAATAATAGGTATACTGTACCAATTTGGCTTCTATATGAAGTACATTATTAGGTATACAAATCTATTAGTGACATCCATTTTCCTTTACGACTAAAATAGGAATTAAATAACTTCTATTTCTTTTTTAGCTGTTTACGGTTCACATTTGTCTGAAAATATACAAAAGAAGTTTTATAAGACTTAAAATCTGTAATCAATATCGACCATGTAATTCAATAACTAATCCGCCGCGGCAACGGAGGCGGAATGGCCCTTCTGCTTTAGGACGGATCTGGTGTTATCGTCAGGTGTGTTTTTTTTGCATTTGAAAGCGTTTTTCTACAGATCTATGAAAAATATAACTAGCGTTCGTAATCCTCTTCATTGTACTCATCGGGATCTTCCTGGTTTTAAAGGATGGTGGGTATGTCCTTCCAACTCGAGTAGAATGAATGAATATTAAATATTTATAAGACACTTGATAAATATGTTAATACTTGTTAGAATGTGGGATTTATAAGTCATTGCTTCATATCTATGTCTCCTTAATGAATTAAAGATAACACGGAGAAATGTCTTGCAAATGTAACCTATTTCACTGATCCTAGATGATAGTGTCGAAGACAAAACTTAGGTGTTTCAACCAGGCTTTCTGCAATACATAAACAACACACCTGGTTACTGTGATAGCTAAATTTTTATGACCCCTCCTGCAAATTCGAGCTTCCTTGGTTCAAACCTAAGCTGTGTTGAAGATTATCCGTTATTGAATTCTGTATTTTCTTTCCTTTACCAACATCTGCCCCTGCAGTCTGCGATATTTAAGTCGTAGAAAGCTTTTCTTCAGTCACGAGAAAATACGGCAAGCGGTCCCGTATCATCAATAACTTCACATTACGGATCACTGATTTGCTGTATCCTGAGATTCTGAGAAGTGATTTACATCTCTTAAGTACTTCGGGCATATGATTAAACATACCTTACGAAGTGTTTGCCTTAATGTTTTTGAATAGTAATTCAGTGTTTAAATGTCGCAGCTACCTTAACTGCAACCTACATTGAAAAATTTTTTTTTTTTTATTTTCTAAAAAGCTGCCCCTTTTTAATACATGTTAAGTGTTTGATAAAATAACGATAGGATTAATTTTGGTTGAATAACCTGTGAAGTTTTCATTTTATTCAATTTTTTATAGCTGTTTATAACTGATATCATAAAAATGGAAACACACCTCGTAAAAATGTGGAAATTATTACAAGATAAAGTTTGTTTCAATAAACATTCCCAGAGCTTTAGGAGTTTTTCAAAATGAATTTAATGTAGTTTTTAAGTTTCACAGAAGTTATATCATCTGATAGAAAATGCTTGAGCATTTGTGATTCTTACGTTTTTATTTTTCTTCACAAACGCTCGTTGCTAAACTCGGAATTTATTCCTCCGTTCTTATGGCATAAACAGTTGAATGCTGTTTCCATATGATTTATGCAACTAAGCGTTAATTTCCTAATTCAATATAGCTTATGGTCGAAATGTATTGTAAATGCACATGTATAGTATAATCAGTTTTAATGAATACTATAATACGTCAGGTGATGCACATGCTCCTGGATTATTTAGTTTATGAAACCTTTTTAAGCTAGCTATAAGTGGCCGAAATATAAAAGACATTCCCTATCGGCAAATGCAGCAGAGCTACCCCAGACTTTGGTCTGGAACTTTTCCTTCCCAAAACACATTCGTAATTCTCATTTTGTGCATCAACAGCTGGCACCGCTTCTGGTGACGTACATGGTATGAACGGGCGTTAAACTCCACTAAAAGGTCACCCACAAGCAACGTTTTGTGGATACCACAATTTCGCATAGACGGTTCTGCGGTAAAGTGTAAGGCCCATATTCGTGAGGACCCGGGCTCGATTCCCATCGACCATCCTTTCTGATCTTGGTGCTTTTCATGATTTTCGTTCGTCGGCAGGTAAATGCTGGATTAGTTTTTCAAATACAACGATTTCCTTTCCATCACTTCCCTTTCATTACGTTTCTCTCTCGTCTTTCAGGTGTGCTGGTAGTACCGGACAGATGGTGCGGATGCTTGCTCAAAGCAAAGAGGGCTCCCCGTGGACACTAGAGGCTGCTTGGTCGACGGATCTGGGCAGCTCTAGCCGTTGGATGGGTCTTCGAGACTGGAATTGTTAAGGACTTCCTCGCGTCTTTGTGACCTATCTGCCCGAGGCCTGTAGTCTCATATAGTTTCTTCAGTTCATTCCGTTTTCTTCGGTGGTAGCTGCAATAGATACCCTTTAGGTCGCAGTGCACAAGTTCTCTCTTTGTCGTAAAACATAGGTACCTACCTATACAATATTCCTGCCAGTCATAAAGGTATCTAGATAGTTCTCAAACTAGTTAGTGCTTCTCCAACAAAACGAGAAGCTTCTCAAGCTATTATTTTTGGTGGTTACTGAGAGATTCTCGTTATTATTTTGTAGTTAGTTCCTGGGTTCCTTGCAGTGAGTCACAACCCGTGATGCGCGTGATGCTCAGTACAGGTTCATTTCCTAGGCCGTTGTAATGCCGAGCTCAACACGTGTGGAGCCTCACTCTTGCATCGACACATTCCCTCTTTTATATTCATTATGGCCACGCTCCGCAATGCTGCATACAAACAGTATATCAAGTACACAACAGGAATTTAAAATGCAAAGAGGAGCACGTGTGATAAACTGCCGTTGCTGATCTGACTTAAGAAAGGCCTGCTATGTGTCGGTTTTGTAAAGTAGAGGGTTCATTTAAAAGTTTGGGTGTAGTGTAAGATATACTTGTCGTGATGTAGAGCCGGGTCCGTGACAGTCCCGTAAAGTACCGCGCCAACTTCCTTATTATATGATACATTTTATTTCATGGTACTACTTCACGACCCAGCGCGCTACTTAATTAGAGATACACGTCACAGTTACCCTTGAGCAACCCTAATGCCTTGTTATCGTGCGTAGAGAAGTTGGGCGCTGGGCTGTTGACTCCTGACACTGAATGTCATGGCAACGTTAAACGTAATCTCCAAATTAGATCGTACGTTCCGTACGTTAATGTGATTGTCTTTTAAACCAGAGGATACTGCATCACAATTAATGAGTTCTGTTGTTCTGCGTTATTCTATAAAAGAAAACATCAAATATCAACCAGTGCTTAAGTGCTTAACTGATGCTTAAGAAACTTATTTGGAACACTGGAGACATAGTAATTTCTGTTCACAATTAGGATATTACAGTGCGTGCTACGCTATGACGCAATTGGCTAGAGTGGAGCCAAGGAAAGAGCCCGGGTTCGACCCCACCCATTGGGACGTAGGTTTTAAGTCCCGACTATGGACCAGTGTCTACTCAGCATCGTAAGGAAATTAAGAAGCTGCGATAGGCCGCGATCCCGGTCATGCAGCCAACCTTTCGGCTGGATGATGTGCGATGCTGACCATATCACCTTCTCTATCCGTTGAATAATTATTCACCTCTTTCGTGACTAAGAGAGCGTGAGGCTGACAATCTGGTTGATCAGCTCAGGTTGCATTAGGGCTGTGGTGCCACAGGATTACTATTAGAGTATGAGAGTGAGTGAGTGATTAGGGTTTAAGGGCCCGTCGACAGCTAGGTCATTAGAGCCCCAAGTTAAAAGATAAAAAACGGATAAAACTCACCACCACCTAAAACTCAAAGTTAAATATTAAAACGGAAGCTAAAAACGATAAAAGGTAAAACACTTAAAACTTAAAACTTGTTTAAAAGGTAAGCTCAAAACAGTTAAAACGTGTCAAGTTATCTAAAAACGCAAGCAGATAAAATGTAAAAGGTAAAAAGTAAAACCACGAAATAAAATTTAAACTTGCTTACCAAAGCCAATGCTGCCGACGATAGAGTATGAGAAAAGTTCGCTTCACTGTAAATATATAGAGCGAGCATTTTACCTAAAGGTCTCTCCAAAAATTTCTCTGGAACAAACACAGGAATTTAAAAATGGCATTCATAAACAAAAAGAAGTTCGGGTAGGCCTTTGTTAAAGTAGAAGATACAGGTCATTCAAGCATGTAGGCAAACATAAAGTCGCTATTTCTAAACAGAGAAGCTGTGTTATTTTGACACAATTAATAACTTTGAAAATAACATTAAGAATGGCCTTTATTGCATGTTATTATCGCTTGAGATTCAACGAAATAAGCAAACCTTTATTTATCTTCCGTGCCTTGTGACTGAAAACCTTGTGTCATTTACAACGCAGTTTGTGACAGCAAAGGTAATATTAAGGGAAGCTTTGTGGGATTCTAATATGTCAATCAGCTCGTGATTAACTCCCATGTGAGAATCAACGAGGAGGATGAACTTCAGAATATACAGCTGATGACGTTTCGTTGTGTCTCAAACGTCAATTTCACGTTACAATTTTCGGGATATAATTGAGCTATTGTGATCCAAATATAGGCATTATTATGTTATTTTTCATGGCATCAAACGTAATATGGGTACCCTAAAAATCACAGAACGATCTTTATAAAAATATTTGCTTACATTTTTAATGGCCCTCAACATCTATTTTAATAAGCTCCTGCCCTCCTTTTATACCTCTGAACACACACACACACACACACACACACACACACACACACACACAAACACACACACACACATGCACACGCACACGCGCACATGCACACTCAGAGTTTTAGGTGACTACTTCTGCATATGCAGCTATGTCCGTTTGAACTTTTGTGGCCTTGTGTACGATAGTCTTAACAAAGATCCATTTATAAAACTTGGAAGAAAAGCAGAAAACATTGGATTATCTAAATAATTTATTTTGTTCTGAAAAACTTGGAGAATATTCTATTCCTTGTCAATAATTTAGTGGAGTTGAGCCGAAAAATCATCTCTTTCTCTATAAAACTGGCACATTTGTCCAAAATGTGAACTCCAAATATTCAAATTTAATTTTCTTCTTCCACTTAGTTATTATAAGTGGAGTAAGTATTGCACTTCACCCAAACGTTTAGTATTTCACCTAAAACAAGCCAGAATGTAAGGATGAATACGCCATACTTAAATACTTCGTGATCACGAAATTACCCCCCACCAAATACTCTTTACCTAGAAAACTTTTAGTTGCATTTTATTTTCCCATAAATGGTTCACTATTTTTCTTAATGTACCATATACTGGGTGATCATCAAAGAGCAGAACATGTTTCACGGCTCTCAGCTGCCCGGTGGTTAAGCGCAAGGCTTCACTGTGAGTTGAAATGTGGCTCATTTTGTGATGGCTTAAGCGGAGAGGGTAAATCCTTGATTGCATTCCTGTCACCCTTCTTCCCCATGCCTGATCTATAGCAAAGTAATTCGTTATGAAAAGCTTCCTCGACACTGTTGCGTTAATGGGATGTTTAAAACCGCCATCTGAACTCTAATTACACTGCAAGTTTCACGTTTCTCCTGCATTTCACATTCATAAATTCACGGTGTAACTATGGTTATTAGCTCTCAGCAGCGTTATGTAATCTTTAAGTGATCATGTTATATTTGCAGCGGATAGCTATGGCCTAAAAGACCGGCATTCTAAACGTGGTATTATATGTAAACAGTTGCAACAAGGCCCGATAAGTGTATCTCGTATTTTAAATTGCGTGTACACAATACATTAAACTATAGGCGGTCATTCATGTAACCTTGATACTAGCCTACCATGATTTACCTTGCGTGTTGTTTGTTGTATCGTTTGGCTTCTCGTCCTCTACTCTATGTTTTGATGAAGAAACGCTGAATTCGTTGCTATAAATTTCACTCAAAAGTTTAACCGGCTCTTTAACCATCCAAAAACAGTAATTTTGATTACTGACAGGTTAGCTGTTTTATTCCAGCTAAGCATACAATGCTTTATGTAGAACTACCAAGAAAAGGATAAGAACCTAAGATTCACGCAAGAGATTATGTTAGTTAAAAATTAAATATAAGGTGAAAAGTGCGTGAGATTTTCACCAGTCTGAATTTGGCCTAGAAAGTTGAAATTTTTATCGTCTGCTAGGATTTTTGTCTATGTATACGGGGAATGTACTGTACCAAATTGTGAATCCCACTTCTGACACCAGTGTGACAAAAATGACAAAAGTCGAGCCCAATTACTTTTTTCTCACTTTATTTCCTTTTAAGTGAGTGCACAACACAGTTATATTTTACTGACACTACACAGTCTTCAATCCTTCCTAATATTACAAATCAGAACTGTTTTCTTCTCGTAACCTTGACTCATTCCTTTATGTCTTTCTTCACTTCCTCTGTCTCTCAAACAGGTAACTCTACACTCCTTAACTGCTTCACTATCTTCCTTCACCACGCACCAGTTCTCTTGCGACGACCGTTCACACGCAGCTGACATGTTCGCTCGCGCGCGTGCACACACACACACGCACGCGCGCGCGCACACACAGACACACACACTCACTCAGACTAAAAACTGAGTGACTCATGCCTGTAACTAACTACTACTGTCCACTCCTTTAGACGCCTCACCTCGTTATACAGCGAGGATGACGTAACCTGGACCTTTCTCGAACTTCACCTTTTCTAGACTCCCTTCAAATACGCTGGCCGCCGGACATTTCTCGAAAACCCTTTATGTTACCGCTCTGATTGTTCTCACGTGTTCACAAGCATTCGCGTCAGGCAGCGAGCATGTTTGGTGCACGTGCCGCCTGTGGTGTGGAGCAGCCCGACCCCGAGCCTTTGCTGTGCTGCCGCTGCCGTCGGCCGGCCTCACGGTATTGAAATTTCTAAGACCACAAATCGACTCTTAAATTGTAGTATAAAATAAGCGAAAGTTTCTCAAATTAACTAGATACATGAGCATGTAAAAACGCGATCAAAGTATTAGAGTAAACCTAGTAAATTACTATATATTTCATTAATTAGTATATTTTAAAATGAAACATACTCATTGTTGCCACAGTTATGTGCTTAGTTCAGTCTTTTGACCAACTTGATATTTCTAATGTGGCAAGATCAATGTAGTAGGTTTGTCTTGAAGGGAATATTAGAATTTTCCAAATTATAATACAGGTTTCAACACTTTTGTGGAATTCCTTCATTAGAACCTTAATGGTGAACCACTAATCACTAGACTAATCCAACTAGGCTATCGCATCAAGAAAATTTTAAAAATCAACATGTCTGCAAACATTTCTGTCACAGAAATATTAGTACACATTTAGCAAACATGCAGTGCAGCTTAGTAATTTTCCAAAACATTTATCTAAAACTATATGAAACAATTAAATATTATTAGTATGCTAGTAGCAATGTGTGCTTAGCACTAAGAAAGTATCATACTAGCTCTATATAAAGTGTAACTATTGTAGCACTACAACAGTTGTGGCAACTTACAGCAATGAAGCTGTATAATTTGATCCATAATAATTAATTCACGTTTCAGCAATATTCACAAACCGGCGTGTAGTCTTTCCTACCAAAAAAGCATTTATTTGCTTCGTAAAGTTATTTTCAGATGCAGTATCTCTAATTTTTATCAAAATTTGTCATGGAAGGCGAAAATTGCATTTTCTGTTTAATATAATATTTTATGAATGCCTGGGCCTGATATTCGTGTATTATTGCGTCAGGAGAAACCACGTGAATAGCTTTCAGGTAATGACAATCTAACAACACTGCAATCAGGATCTGCACTCAGCGCCTGAACCTTTTGTTCGGAGACACGTCACTAAAACGTAAATACTCTTCTTGTGAATCGTGATTGGCATGTCCATATATAATACGGTTCTCTACTAAACACCCTGTCCACTTCGAATACTGAAGCTATTAATCAGAACATAAAGTATATTCTATTTATTCGGAATGTATATATTTGATAGTTTCCTCTATTAACATTGAAACACCCTGTATAGAAATGTTAATTTCCCAATAAACGCAAACGATGATGGTCCGTATGCCCAAAATCTTACCACACTTTGAAGATACGCGAGAAGTTCATCTAACCAATTTTGTACTCTCATCGTCTTAAACACCCCTCTCGTGCGGAACTTTCGTTGAGCTACTGAAACTTTCCAAGTTTGCCTTAGGTTTGCTCCGTGTTTATCCTGCTTATTCTGCACTATCCTCATCAACTTTATGACCTGTCGCAGGGTGAAGGTCTCATAGCCACAACAAACAAACGAGACAGAAATCACTCATAGCCTGCCTTAGCTATGTTCCATGTGGCGGGCGAGATGTATGCAGTTGTCGTCTTCATTAACCAAAGTCGTAGAACTTTGGCTGAGAGGACTACATCTTAATGGTGAGTGAAAATGTAACATATGCCAGTCACATCTCTAGAGTTAGTACATCATTGTTGTTCCACCATTCTTGTGAGAACATAACCATATCCTTTCTCTATTGCAGCTGCTGCTGCTTAAATAGGTAGGAGTAAGCTATGAGACAAGCATTTAATATACTGTATTATACCCAATCGCCAGGGAAATGCTTAAGGGAGTGCTGGGAGTATGCAGGCACAAAGGTATAAAGAAAATCTTCGGTGGATTTTGCATCGTTTTCTGGGGCCTTGTGAGGCATGAACTTCATCGCTGATCAAGTTTCCCCCTTAGATTTGAACCCCTTCAAAAGCGTGTCCTGCACTAGCCGAAAAGGTATGGCTACCAATCATGATGATACGTTTGTATCAAAAACTGAATGCACACACTCTAGGTTAACATGTTAACATGTACTTCGTTTCTACGTCATTTTATTACCCATTTTTGGTTATTGGTTAAGGTTATTTAGCAAAAGCAGCGGAACACCCTTGCACCGTGACCTAAAGAAATCAAAGAAATGGCCAGGTATCGTACAACGATAACAAACCGTGCCATGGCCGAGTGGTTAGACAATTTGCCTCTCACCAAAGCAGCCCGGGTTCGATTCCAGGCGATCGCATGTGGAATTTGTGGTGCACAGAGCGGCGCAGGCTGGGTTTCCTTGGGATTCTCAGGTTTTCCCCGCCATCTCATTCCACCGGTGCTCCATCTTCATCCCATCGGTGCCACCGCCTGGGGTGCCATATGTAGCAAAAGTGGGCGTAAAACACTACAAAAAAAAAAAAGCCACAAACTCAGTGCGTCCAAGTATATTAGAAAGTCACTGTTGTTCCTTTTCTAATCTTTCAGAGAAGTTCGTTTTGAAAACCACTGAATGATTAAACAGCATTTTTGTGCATACCACTCCGTTTGCTTACTTGTTGATTTTGCAGATGCATGTGCATGTTAATTAGTTTAGCTACAAAGCAGTGCATTCTCAAAATATAGTAATTATTCGTGACAGACCTATTACATACTTTGATCTTTTATGTTTATTGAGAATTAGAAATTTTACTGTCAGTTACTGGAATACGTTTTCCATACTTTAAATTTATTTCTCTATTATTTGCACACATGTCGCAACTTGTTCAAAGTTTCTTGAACAAATGTTTGCATTTTTAATCTTACTTACAATCAAATCACACATATTATTGTACTTTTTTAACAAGAGCGTTCGTAGCAAATCATGTTTCAAACCTTTACTCTCATCAATCTATATGAGTAAGCAGTTCTCTGAAAGAAGAGTTTTCACCTTTTCTGTTCTTCTTCAGGAGCCATTTTACACACAAATACTCCTGCCTCGTCGTATTTTTCTACAACGTCGCAAGAAAGCAGTGGGAAACGTGGATGTTATTGTGTTCCAATAACACCACAAGTACTTTCTCAACAAGTTATCTTTTGCTGTAGTGTTTAACGCCCATTTTTATTACTACGGCACCGCAGGCCGATACATGGAATGAAGAGGAAGCACCGGTGGAATGAGATGGTGGGGGAAACCGGAGAACCCGGAGGAAACCCGCCCAAGTGCCGCTTCGTCCACCACGAGTCCATGCTGTTGCATTATTCTTTTAATCATTAAAGAAAGCAAGTCCATGTACCAATACCCACACACAGATTCAGTGCAAACCTTGATGAGACCTGGTTCAATAAAGCATTTTTCTAACTTCTAATGGCTTACGAATATGAATAGTACACCAAAGCTTCAGAAGAACGTTTTGAGAAGATGTAAGCACATGGGTATTTACTCTTGTGAAGCTGTACAGCCAAAACTGCAGCCTTGTGAGATTTTCTGCACTGTTCAGTGGCTCATTGATCGCCACACGCACCTATATTGTGGGGTTTCTATTCATTGCTGCAGCTGTGACTCTACCGGGAATATTGTATTATGTCAAGCTAAAACCGACATAATGGTACTTGGTCAAAGCATGAACTGCTTTCATATGAATGCCCCAACACCAACAAAATGTTCTTCAAAGCACTTTTTGGGACCAGAAACACAGCAACTGAGGCGCTATTTAATAAATCCTTAACGACATTTTAACAACAAATTTACAGTATTAAGAAAGAAACATTGTACAAACAGGGTGTTTAAAAAGTGTCTGACATTGCAAACGGAGTTGGAATTGGGCAAACCTAGAATAAATGTTCCTACAACTATATGTCTGAAAACAAGTATCTCCTGAGATATGAGCCATTTTACTCGTGTTGAGTTTTTACACCAGCCAAAGGACTTTTTCTTCCCCATTTGGCGAACCTCAATCCGATGGATTTTTGGCTATGGGGACATTTAAGGGTATTGGTGTGTGCCAAAGCCATCGACAATGTGCATACGTTACGAGAGCGTGTGACTTATGTATGTGCCCAAATTTGAGAGCAACCAGGTATGATCGAAGGAGTTTTGGATTCTTTGAGAAAAAGGGTTAAAGTATGTGTAAGAATGCCTGGTAAACCACATCATATCCTGTAGTAGTATGCACATAACGTGCAGATGTTACCAGAGGACACAATGACAGAAATCATCACAACTCCTATTTTGGTGTTTATGGATGTTTAGCTAACAATTGCTCCGTTAACCGTTTGTGACAGTAAAGTGTTCCCTAGAATGCGCTTTTTGGATGAAGACCATTGTGTGTTGTAAGTACTCATCACATATAAAATGGCTCATATCTCAACAGATATTTGATTCCGGACATGTGTTTACAGAAACATTTATTTTTGTTTTGACCAACCCCACCTCGTGTTGCAATATCAGACACTTTTTTAAAACACCTGGCATGTCTTTACTTTCTTTACTACGTATAAGTAGGGGAAGTATTGTGTTGCACCGTAAAATTTGATACCGAGATTTCACAGGAAATACATGTTTTGAGGCTCCCTGAACACCAAAAGTAAATCTTTTAGACAAAGGTTTATGTATGTGTGTCCTTTTTTGTATGTGTGTGTGCCTTTGCACAGCATAACTCAAAAATGAAGACTTGTTTAGATACCAAATTGGTACTTAAGTTCAGCATCTTCCAAGGATATGACGAAGATTTTCAAGAAAGTCCCCCCACCCCAGACTACTCATTGCATCGAGCATTGTACAAAAAACGATTTTGAATAAAATACCATTTGTTTAAAATATTTTCAAGCCAAAGGAAATGTACATCACGAATGTTCTGGAGTGGCTTCAGACTGACTCTTCACTCTGGATGACTTTAGCACAAGTATCAAAGCGTAAGGGATAGAGAAAATCTTACTACACAAGAAAGTAAATCTCGTTAAAATACGCAATTTATTTAAAATGTATATTTTATGTAATGAATTATTTCCCTAATATTCCTTGTTATTTGGTTGAAATTATACTTTTCTCAAATGGGAAGTCGTTATTCGTTGTTTGTGTCCTGGACATGCTAAGTGAATAAAATGGAACTTCATCACATAAAGACGAGCTCTTAATAGGTTTGACTATTGCCTAAGCTCACTGCGTTCTGCTATGCCAATTGTACGTATAAGAAAATGTAAAATAAGACAGTTTCAATAAACGGCTAAATCGATTAACGTCAAGTGCATAGAGGAACAAACGTTCTGAAGAATATGTTGTACAAGAGAGAGGGAAGAAACTGATGTAAATGCTCACGTTGAATTTTTGCTTATATGCTCCTTAAAATGGTAATTGTATTCTACCCTTGAGTACACGGAAAAAATGCGGTCTATTTATGTACGGCAGGACAAACTGGTATTGATGTGTATTGATCCGCCCTCTTCAAAGTCACCTTTCTACCTTTCTCTTAGGTAATCTTAGCCACCTGATTGGTAAGTTGCTTACATGATCCCTAAAGATGGACAAAGAGTAACATTGCGAGCCATTTATCTATGTTCGTCATAATTAATTACCAACATTAATTACCAACACTACTAAAATCAAATATATCAGCGTAATTATGTCCTAATAATATTTTCATCTACGGAATTCGGTTCCTAAAGACATTTTAATATTTCACTGGCCTTTGAGCCTTAAATTCAATGATGACAGTAATCTTATACCTCGTTTTAGTATCTACTTTGGAATAAATGTTGCCCATAAATGTCGTGCGTGTGTTGTGAATTTCGTGCTGCAAGTAAATAGTTTCTCACACACGCTTCCCTCTAGAAATTTGTGTCACTAGTCGTGGGGTACTGGAGTAGCCTAATTGTGTTTGTTTACATCAATTAGAGTGGAATTCACTAAGAAAGGTTACTTTTTACATCTTCTTCCTTTCCGCACCTAATAAAATATCAACCAGTAGTTCAAATTTGTTTCTTGGAATCTATTCCAAGCCAGTCACAGAAAGAAGCTTTAAGGGTCGGGTGAAATCTGATGTTGATTAAATATATACGGAAACCTTAGGAAGAATATACGTCATGAAACTTCATCCATTCATGTGTAACGGACTAGCATCTACATTACTCAAATCCCACAGCAAAATTAGTTTAAAACAGGTTTCTTATATACAGATTAGAGAGCTGCTTATCATCGAACCACCTTCCAATTGATATACCTAGCAGTATAGAAGAATCACCATTTTATAGGATAAATTATTTATCGTTGCTTGAATCAAAGAACGAACTCGAAGATTACTTTGAGCAAGTTTACAAACTTTTTCTGCTTTCATCTATTTGCATTAGACACTTTGAGAAGAAAGAAAGAAGGAAATAAGGACATAAGAAAGGAAACAAAATAAAAGGCAAGAGACGACAAGAGACAAGAAGAGGGGAGAAGAGAGCATAAAAGAGAAGACAGAAAGGAGGACAAGAGAGAACAGAAAAAAGAGAGGTGAAGAGGAGAGCAGAAGGGATATTAATAGAGGGGAGAAGAGAGAAAAGTGGCGAGAGGAGGAGAGAGGGGAGAGGAGAAGAGAATAGGAGAGAAGAGAGAGGAGAAGGGAGTTGCAGAGAAGTGAAGGAAACGGAGGAAGGAAAGCAAAGAAAGGAGGAAATGAAAAGGAACGAGAGAGAGAAAGAGACAGAAAGTGAGAGAGAAAGAGAGGAAGAAAGAGAGAGGGAAAGAGAGAAAGAATAAAAAAGAGGAAGGAAGGACGGACGGGAAGGAAAGAAGGACGGGAAGGAAAGAAGGACGGGAAGGAAAGAAGGACGGGAAGGAAAGAAGGACGGGAAGGAAAGAGGGACGGGAAAGAAAGAGGGACGGGAAGGAAAGAAGGACGGGAAGAAAAGAAGGACGGGAAAGAAGCAGGGGACATCTGTACGCCTTCCAGCTGCGATTTGAGCGCTGTCTTCTTGTAACGCTTGGTGAGATTATTCAGCGATCCCTCCCAGGTGTGTGTTTGCGTGTGTGTGCGTGCGTGCGTGCGTGTGCACCTGTGCGTCTGTCCTGAAATTGACGGCTTAGACGTTGTAGTACATCTAAGTGTGAGATGTGTGTAAGTTCACATTTCGTCAATAAACCCAACATCCAACTGTCTACATTAAAAACGGGCTTCGAAATGTGTACCTCCTACGTCATTGCAGAGTCTATATTGGCAGTGGTGAGCCTCATATATATGACCCAATATGTGCGGTTGTCTTTAAGGATGTTCAATTGCTCCTTGGACTCGAGCCATAAGGTCGTTCGTTGAAGTTACAGGATACCATACAGCATACCCTTCATACAATCCCACAGAAAACAGTCGAGAAGTGTCACATATGGCAACCGTGCTGGCCAGGGAACTAGTCCACCTCTACCAATCCATCGATTTGTATATGCGACGTTGAGGTGATTCCGTACATGGACATCAAAGTGCGCTGGAGCACATGTTGGACATTTCCAGAGCTGTGTACTGGTGCATGACACACTGCTGTTAAAAATATTCCTGTACTGAAAACTACAGAAGTAATGAAGCACGATGAGGACCAGGAACTCTATGGAGGAATTTAGCGCATGCGCAGGAATGTTATTACGTTCAGGTCATTCATCCCAGTACACAGATGGCTAAAGGGTTGCATATCTTCAGTATTAAGATACCAAAACGAATGCTAAATTGACACAACCTTTCTTCTCAAACGTTGACGCTCTCCAGCGTCCAAAACGTGCATTTCTGGACAGGGGTTCCTATTTGAAAACCGATGGGTTTGTCATGCCACACAATATACCAAGCGTTGTTGGTATTTTTTTGGGACACACACACACACACACACACACACACACACACACACACACACACACACACACACACAAACGCGCGCGCGCACACAGGTTTGTATAATCCAACCCAGCGTTTGCTTACCAACCAAGCAAAGCCAAGACAAACTCCAAAGTGAGACTGCCCGGCCCAACGGGAATCTAATCCGGGACCTCAAGAATGCAAGCCACACTCGTTACGTGGAGCCAACTCGTTTGGTGAGGCAATGTCTTACTAAAGGGTACTACTCCATTACTCTGCGGAGGGGGATTCAGCACATCGAGTGAAAGGCGACCTTTTGTGCCTATGCCCTTGACGGGAGAAACCCCGGGAGGATGAATGACTCGAATGGATTCTAAGGGTGGCCGGAACGTTGCCACGACAGAGTAGGTGACAGGGTCCCTAGATTTTCTAGGTTAGAAGCACCCCGACGGAGGCTGGCTCAGCTCGGTTCGGTTCCTCTCCCAGCCCTTCGGGTTCATACCCCCAAGGGGTGCACGGGACTTAGAAACCGGCACCCCTCCCCCCTTCTACCATCTCATAGGTGTTCCGAAAAGCAGAAAGCTCGTCTTCCAATCCAGGGCGCATTTGTTCTCCCAGCCTTGCTGCTGCCGCAAAGCTCGCCGACGCCTCCAACCCTCAAAGAAAACTAACGGGATGAAGGGTGACATGAAATTATTAATGTAACGAAATGGACTGACAGGAAATTCGGAGGATAGGAAATCCTTCCCAGCATTTGCCTGGCAATCCGGGGAAATCTCCGAAAAAAATCCATGGGTCAGGAAGGTCGGCCACGGAGATAGAACCACAACCTCCCGAATGCAGGGGACAAACGTTACCACTTGAGCCATCCCACTTGGTTACTATAGGGTATAGACAAATTGTACATAAGCGTTTGCCTGCAGTAGGCTCCAGCAAAGTTCGCCTGTCTAACATTTCCGTTCCGGCAAGCCGCCGTCTGCAATCCTGAAACCAACTTCGTGCATAGATTTTAGCCATTATATCTTTCTCTTTCTCGAAAGGAGTGGCTATCCATTATGCCACCATCGGAGGAGTGGAATGGCATGCTGACTTGGGTCTAAGTACTGTTTGCCGTTAAGTTGCTTCAGAACTTTTCCCTTGTTGGCGGAGTAGTTAATAATCTGGCGCTTAACACTGCGGTTGCTGGGCTGTATAGATTAGTTGAGAGTTATACACAGAACAGACTGACAGACGGACAATAACACCATTCCATTGCAAGCTGTGTGTGCATTTGGACCATTGTTTATCGCAGGAAAGGGATGTCCGAATCTCTGCAAGATGAAAACCCTCCAAGGTACACATCATTCATCACTATTCTTGTGTGCGGTTCTCCCCCTCTAAAACGCGTTCCTGCTTTCCTTAGCTGCTTACGTTGTGCTTCTATAAGCCTTTGAATCTCCATTGACTTAACTGCACTCTACAGAGATACTAATTTCTCTCGATAGAGGGGTAGTTTTCACAACAGGCACGATTAATTATCATGAAGTTTTAAATTGCCCACAAAATTGTTAACATCCGGGTAGTATTTCGCGTGGCGCTTCTAATTCACTGTAATAGAGCTGTCAAGAACAAGAGCAGTGATGCTCAGCCATATGCGAAGGAAGGGAAGGTGGATTTACCCTCACCTATATTTCACCGAGTTATGACGCATTCCTTGGACTCGAAAATAAACATTTCTAATGCTCGATTATCTTAATCAGTAAAGGGGAAATGATTCATCCACAAAACAAAGCTGACAGCGTAGAGCAGCAATGTCCAACTTTGTCTCTTTGATCTCTATGATATAAATTTAAACAACCTGTATAGTAACAAACTTTATCCACTAGAAGATATTGCAGATTAAAGTAAACAAGTAACATATATCACCTCTTGCAACACTATTCAACTGGTTTGTATTGCCTGGCTCGTATTTTCTTTCCTGTGCGTACAGATGTATACATTTTACCAGAATTTCGAAGTTTCTTAGTAATACTTCGCTTATACAATTCATAATTTCTTTGCCTCTCTACCCCTGTATGATTACTTTCATTGACATCAATGATAATCTCTTCTTCCGATGTAACATACTCATCACTGGCGTCCATCTTACTACGAGGTGCGTGCGATACCAGCAGTGAACGGCACGGATATAGTTGCAATAAAACCGTTGCACCCGATCTTCTTTCCAAGGACCTCCTGCCATCTAGAGTCATCACATCAAAATATTTTTTGTACAGATGATAGATGAATGTTTGAAGAATACAATACATGTATTTACGCAATAGCCGTTTAACGCTCTTGCACCCAGGTACTCAATTACATATAGCCAGCACTGTACCAGGTCTTCTGGTCAGCCAGCTGGAAGCGTTTACATGGGTATGAGAGGTCTCTCCCAGTACCACTAGAGATTAAAAGAGGCGGGGTACTAATCCAAACCTTCGATTTATTAAATGGATAACAGTCTGGGGTTCCCTATAATGCCGCCTAATAAATATCCATTAGGCTCAGGAAAAACTCCAAGGAAATGCTCGTGCACAGCTAGACCAGTGGCATATTATATCCTTGGTACACAGCTTAAGTACTTGAATTTTGTTTATATCTAGAATAAACATGTTACAAATGCGGTAAGTATGAAAACAACAAACAGTGTCATACTCCCTTTCCACTATAACAATTTATAGAGAGGTACGCGTAGAAACATTTTGTTTTAGTTTTCTTTTCTTTCTTATTTTTTTCCCTTGGGGTTTGATCGACATAGATAACTAGAACTCCACGCATCTTCGAAATAACTGGAGTATCAAACACCTTATATTCCGGCAAGAAAGAAACATGTTTAGCCGTGCGTAGTGGTATTCATTTTAAATTGGTATTACCGTGCGGAGTAGGTTTGTATCAAGGAAGTTGCCCATTTCGCACGCCATAACAAAGTTGCAACTCATTGAATCATTCGTTTAATGTTTCTTATTTTAACTCTTAAAAGATCTTTTATAATTTGAGAATATTTTTATTTCGCACACTGAAACACATGTTCACCCTCGAAACATGTAAAGCGATTTTATGGTGTTGCCATATCTTCCTGGGAGTGGCGCCTTGGTCGAGCGGTTAGAGGGTTCGCCTACCACCTAGGTGGCTCGTGTTTGATCCCAGGGACCCGCATGTGATATTCGTGGTGGACGAAGCGGTGCCAAGGCGAGTTTTCTCCGGGTTCTCTGGTTTCCCTCGCCACTCATTCCAACAATTGCTCCATTATCACCTTTCCAATCATCGATTTCGCCTGCATTTCATATCATCCACTTCTTCACTATCATACCTGCTGCCTGACCCGCTTCCAGTTCTTCACTCTGTCTGGTCCATTGGTTTCTCAGCTCCCTGGCAGACGTCTGATCCTAAGCACTGACTTGTAGGTCCTAAGGGGTGTTAATCCTACATAAGGGGAGGGTAATCAGGTAAAGGAAAAAAAGAACCATCTCTTCCTGTCTCTCACCAATTGAAGAAAAGGAATGTTTCAGAAAATCCAAAACTATTACGTAATGAACCCCAAGTTTCAAACTATTTTCTGTTTTTCCTTCCATTCTATTTCCTATTCATGCAGCAGTTGTAGCTATCTGACGGACAGATTCATTAGCGTTTGAAGTCTAAAGAATCGCTAGTCAGCGCTGATATATCTTGTCCAATATGTTGGATAATGGACCAGAATAAGATTAACACTCAGTACAGTGTTTCATAGAGCTGAAAATGATGGTCGTACGTGTCAGTCAATTCCCCCTTTCAGGTTGCTTCTACGTGAGTGCGTTCAGCATAGCCCAGGTGATGCTTTTTGCATGCTTAGTTACCCACCTGGCTTCTTACCTGTCGTATTTAAGGATGAGAGAATGAAGTGATAACGTTGTCTTTCTATGAGCACCGCACTTAAACTAGAAAGAAAATGCATGGGATCGCTTGGTGTAAGAATCTGATAGTTGTTCTTCAGAGTTTGCTCACTACTTGAGTGCCAAAATGGAGGTATTATTTGGAGCTGACAAGACCTGTCCCCCAACCCCTTCATTAATTGAACCGTCGTCACAGATACCTTTAGGCCTGTTATCATGGTGCAGCCGTCAGTGTGAGGATACTCTTCTGAAGCAACGAAGTGCAGTTGTTTCTATTCACAAGCATAATCCACGAACAATACTACTTTCATTTTTTTTCCATCACCATGGACAGGTGGCAATTAACAAACTTAGAACCAAGTACTTTAAGCTCAAATGTATTCTGATGTCTACACCCACATGACTTTTTCTACTCACACTTGCACACACTATTCTTAGGGCTGATCGCTATAATGGCTTTGACATTCCATTCCCTTTGCATCATCAGGGCATACAAAACGAATAATTACTACTTATTTGAGAACAGAAGCACTAAAATGTCAAAACAATAACAAGGAATATCTCGAAATTGGTTAGCTCAAAAATGGTTTTATTCGACGAAATTGTGCGTTTTAACGACATCTATATTTGCCACATAGTAAGATTTTGTCCATCTCTTACCTAGGGCGCTGATGACCTAGAAGTTGAGCGCCCTTATACCCACAAAACTAAACTAAACTCAATCTCTTCCCAGTGATACAAAGGCCATCCAGCTATTCCCAGAAAACTCAAGATATACCTACCTTTAATTTCTCATGAAAATATCTTAAAGATGTTAAACTTTTTCCATCTATTCGGTAGTTTCGGGTGAGGGGGTTTTCTTGAGAATCAAGTGCATGATGCTGCACTTGTATAACAACTTTGGTATTTAATTCACTTTCCGTTTTTGAGATATACTGTTCACACACACGCGCGCGCGCACACACAAGCCGACCTTGTTTTAAAATACCTTCTTTAGATTTAGGGGACCTCAAAAGGTGTATTTTCAGCGTAATATCGGTATCGAGACACTGACACTCTTAACATAAACAAGTAAATAAAGAGTTCAATGAGATGCTTATTACTCCATATATAATTTGCTATTTTGGTGCACGTTCCTTTACTATTAAAAGGATAACGCTTTATTCATTAATATTTCATTAGTAGTACAGAAAGATCATTCAGTCCTTGATATATACCGGTTTTCCTAGCAAATACCATTTTGGCCACCCTCTTATTTGGAATCGCTGAGATGAAGATCAAGGGAGATCTTGCTTTCTTTAACTTCAGTGTGTACAGAGGTTTTCTACGTGTACATTTCTGCGGAGTTTTGAAGGGGAACACAATATCGCCTAAGGTTTGCCTCACCTTATATAGTAAGCCTTCTGCTCCGCTGTTTATCTTTAGTAGTTCGAATTTCTCCACATTTTCGCGTCAGCTTCTGTACCGTGGAGTGATTTGAAACTTTTAAACCGGAAAACTTCTTATCAAACTTTCCTCCAAGATGTCTGTAGGCACGTATATATAATCGCGCATAAATCAGCCTTGAACCGTAGAATTTACGTCACAATGAGTTAAGTTCATCCCGTCAATAAAAACTTTCCAGACAGTTCTCCCCCTATCAAGGCTCTATTTTCGTAATGGATAACTGATAAGTGGAAAGTTTTTGGGGAATTTGGTAGTTTTCCTCTACCGAATTATGCATTTAATCTTCCTAGTAACGACTATGGGTGCAAATGAATGCGTAAATGGGCAGCTGCATGAAGTATTAGTCACTCCCATGTTCATGCACATCCTTCGTATGGTCTAAACAGAGACTTCCATTCGATTATCAGCGAAGGACTTCTATTTTTATTAAGCGCGACTGAGTTATTCTGGATATTAAACTGCGTAGTGTGGACTAATCTTCACTCCCACGAAAAAAATTACGGCCTTGTACCATCTGCTTTAGCCGAAGTCGAGAAAACAATCGTTTTTTCCCCCAAACATTAATTCTTAAATTCCGAATATTTTATTCCAAATGTGAAATTTAATCTTTGCAACCTATCCAATTCAATTTTTCTCTAAGTCACATTCTCTATAATGCCAAATGCATGTTTCATATGTATAGGACCATAGTACAAGTGTTCAAACACTAATACGATTACTGAGCACAATATTGTTTTTGACACCGAAAAATGTGATCAAAGTATATATTTTACCAGTACCAGATTCCAGCACGTAATTTGAAGTATCATGGTACTAAATTAATAATTTAATTAATTTAATTTAGTACCATGATACTTCAAATTACGTGCTGGAATCAAGCATTGAAAAGATGATAAAAGTCCCTAGATTATATTTCAGTATGTACCCCCGTGGACAAAAAAAAAAAAAAAAAAAAAAAAAAAAAAAAAGTGTCATGTCTGGAACGCCAGGGTACTCCAACGGCAGAGAACTCTCCACCAGTACCAAATAACTTGCAGTTTTCAACAAGTAGATATGTCTGACTGTCTATCTGTCATGGACATATCTGTTTGTAAGTCTGTCTGTATGCACGTAGACACGTATGTATGCACGTAGGTATGTCTACATGCACGTAAGTCTATCTGTCTGTGTCTGTATGCGTTCCAGACATTACTAATTTTTTGTCCATGGGTGTACGTACAGCAATGGAACAAATGATTGAGCGCATTAGGAGGACAAAATATTTCCAAGTCCCACGTGTTGCAGTACGGTTTACACAAATCGATATTTGCAATATACAGCTGAGTTTATTGATTGTCTCTGCCCCATAAGTCATCGTCTGTCGGACACAGCCAATTTGTGATTCCGACAGAGGATAAGATAGGGAACAGAGACTATCAATAAACAAAGTATCGTGTTAGTTATTTTTACTATTTTTACAAACTGCGCTGGAACACCACATTGGACTTAGAAACATTTAGCTCTCCAATTGTGCTTAATAATTTTTCAATGGCTGTCAGTTTTTTCCTGTTCAAAATAACATAGAATTAACTTCTCATCTCATGAACTACTCTACTAATGTCACTGAAAGTAATACACATTTATGTCGGCAATATTAATGGTAAACGTGCAAAATGTTGAGAATCTTCATTGAAATTCGAAGAAAGACAGGAAGAAAGCTTGCCTCATTTGTCTTCGTTATCGTTAATATCGAACTATTTCTGTAATTGTAGAATTGTGGATATTACTTATTGAATCGAAGATTTAAAGTAAAGCTACAGTTGGTCCATTACAGAATGACGCAACAAATGTATAACAAAACAAACCAAGACTTTTGTTTGAAATCCGAATCTGACTGCGATAATTACACACACGCGCGCGCACACACACGCACACACACATACATACAGGTGTCCCAAAACACCGACAACGCTTAGTATATTGTGTGGGATGGTAAACTGGTTAGTTTTCAAATAGGAACTCCTGTCCGGAAATACACAGTTTGGACGCTGTAGCGCATTGTAGTGTGAGATGGGTGTGCGTTCACATTTCATCAAAACCCAACATCGAGCTGTCTACATTACAAACGGGCTTCGCACTCTGTACCACCTACGTCATTGCAAACCCTATATCGGCGGTGGCGAGCCTCATGCACATGACTCAATACGTGCGGTTCTCTTTGGAGATTTTCAATCGCTCCATTGGCTTGAGGCATAAGGTCCTCCGCTGACGTTACAGGAGTGCCATACACCATACTCTCCATACAACTCCACAGAAAATAGTCGAGAGGTGTCCGATCTGGCGACCGTACTGGCCATATAGCTGGGCCACTTCTACAATACACTTGAATATGAGACGTTGAGGTGATTCCGCACACTTCAGAGTAACGCAGTATGGTGCGCACCAAGGACTCTATGGAGGAATTTAGTGCATGCGCAGGAATGTTATCCTCAGGTCGTTCATCCCAGTACACAGCTGACTAAAGGATAGCATACCTTCCGTATTAAGATACCAAAATGAATGTTAACAAGTTGCCACAACCGTTCCTTCTCAAACTTCTACGCTCTGCGGCGTCCAAAAGGTACATATCCGGACAGGGGTTCCTATCTGAAAATCAATCAGTTTGCCATCCCGCACAACATACTAAGTGCTGTCGGTGTTTTTTTTTTTTTTTTTTGGGGGGGGGCACCCAGTGTACACACACATATATACACACACATACATAACACTCAAACAACCTTCACTAACTCCCAACGCACTTAAAGGGCAAAACTTGTAAGCTTTATGTGTAATTTCAATATTTGATTTTGTTAGTCACTGTTCTTCGTTTATCTAGTTTCTAAACAGCTGTATTACAAATTTACTGCAGTCATAAGTAAGGCATCCTTTGTGACCTAAAACAATTCCATAACACCTACGCACTTTCATAAAGTAATGTTTGGTATCTAAGCTTAATAATTATTTAGATACCTTTTGAAGAATTTTACCTTGGTGTTTTTCAATTTGCATCATATTTTCTCTAAGCATAGGGAGCGAAGCGATTGGGCTTTGGTCTTTAGTGTACAGACTAAATGTCATTTCAGAGATAATTCGTTTGTTAACGATTGTTTTCTTTTACGCTGAACGACGCCGGTTAGAAGTAGTGTCCAAAATAAATATAAAATTTGACACTGAATTTAATAACATATTATAAGCTCAGATCAAGTCTAAAAGTACGATATGTCGTTACCGAACACAGCAATATTTATTCACGTGGGTTTCCAGTATGTATAAATATTCCATAAAATGTTTGTCAGTAAGTAATTCAAGAGAAAGGGAATTGTTTTTGACTTACTTTATTTCATATTCAATGTTACACAAATAGCACCGGCGGCAAATAAAAATTTATTTCAGCAAACAGCAGTTACAACTTTTCTGATGCTTCGATTGTGTCAGCTAACATCCGAACATTATAAATGCAGCTAACTAATTCACGTTGTTCTAGGAACTCTATATTGGTGTATCTGCTCCGCAGTTTAATGGTAAGGGAGTAAAGAGTAAAACAGAAATTCGTTGAGAATAAAATTGATCAACACAATTTTTTTCCCTTTAACTGAATAATGGAGCTGTACGTACAGCAAACTAAATCGTATATACTAGACACTCCCGGGCTCAGACGGTATTATATCTGCTAACTTCCAACATATTAATAACCTAGTAACTATAAGAAGCATAAATCGCTGATATGCTAAGCGGCTAATGCTCCTCCAGCGATCGCCAAAGATGCGCGAACTCCAGCACGGTCTTAACGCGCAAGGCGCTACCGATAATCGGTGACAGTTGAACACTTGTAGGACTATCAGATATATCAGCATAGGTAAGTCCTGCCCATTTCACGACTACCCCATCCAAGCTCCTGCACTATAAGTTGCCAATTCTTATACTTCTTATTCGCAACGTAAACACAATTTCTGCGATTTGAACTGCTAATTTCAAACAATTATTTCCCTTTTCCAATTTTCAGGATTGTGCTAGATGGTTTTTATGTAACTTGGCGACTTCTGAACGGACTGAATTTCAAGTACCTGAACCTTAAGCTAATGGATTTCTTGCTGACTGAGTCCACCGGAACACTTAATTGTTCTAGCTACACTGACTTATGTCCGATTGCTTTTCGTCAACAATTAAATTACCTTGCTAATGACTTCTTACTTCCTGACATATTGTCACTCGGGCTTCTTACATTATGCATTGATTTTAACATATGGAAGTGCATTTCAACTCAGTTACGTATATATCTACCTATCATGTGTTTATAAAATTATTAATCTTACCAGTCGATAGTTCCGGTATCAAATATTGTTTTGGCTTTCGGGGAGTCTATCCACCGAAGCTTCGTTTCAACGAAGCGTGGTCCGTTTACGGGTAGTCGCTTGCCCTACACTGTGCTGCTTATAACCGGTTGTAGGTATTCCCTCTCAATTTTCTCTGATTTCCTGATGTTGCCGGCTAATTACCTGACGCAAAGTCTTTACTGTAAGAGATTGGGACCATGTTATAGTGCTGTAATAAAATCAAGGGGTCCGCATACTTTAGTACGCGAAATGCCCATGTATGATTTCTAACCCTTTTATAGGAGTGAGACGGCGATTTATTGACAGATTGTTTGCTATTTTGTGTCTCATGTGGATAGATGTAGAGAAACAGCTTTTATTCTTCGTTAGAGACTTAAAGTAAATCGCTTTGCTCTCTCAGAGAATAAAACTGTAGGACATCGGGGAAAAGAGACTCCAAGAGAGCTTGCACAGAAACCAGGAATTTCACAAACCTGGGATTGGAATGTCACTGAACTTTTAAAACTAAAACTCTATAACTGTAGCACAGGAATTCCAAACACGCGATAATGTGAGTAGAGCTTATTTCTGTAATTGGGGTTTGGATAATGTTAATGATCGCTCCACTGACCCACATTAATCTTTTTGCGGGCGTAGCGTGGTTTTATTTACATGGCCATGAATAATTAGTGAGTGTTAATGAACGTTCCCTTAAAAGGCGTGATTGATTAATAGCGGCGCAAGGACATTATTTCCTACATCAACTACGACGAAGTTTTGTGGTTCTTGCAGTTGTAATCTGTATTAGAAATCTATGCACTGGAATTTAAGGGGCTTGAATATCCTAATCTGTCGGCAAGCAGCCTGCTTCCCAATGCAAGGAAATTCCCATTATACCGGCCACGCGTCCATGTGAACGCCCTGTACTAATTGGCGAAATGGGATTACTCATCAATGACGCAGCAGTCATTATATTAAGAACCTTAAGCTCTCATAGTTTTCAGATTTTATCACATTACATCCACACCGTTAGTATACTTAGAAACTTACATACCTACTAAAGAACATGAAATATATTTCTAAGTATTTGCTGCAAATGCGGTTATTAAAAGGGGGAATATTTGGAAATTAATCGCTACATAAAATGTAAATTACTATAAAAAGGTGCATATAGTCAAATTTCTGATTCTTCACATTTTACTCCTCTCCTTGTTTTAGGAAACTTTCACCAGTGCATTTCCTTAACATCTCCTGAGTGAAATTTTGCGTATAGGCATCCCTCTTTCCTTTAGTCATGTAGATCCTCAATTATTTGCTTCCAGAGTTACGTATTTTCATCCTTGTAGCAGTCCGATAGTTAATTCTATTATTCAGAAGTATTGGGGATAAGCAGTAAGGTAACACAAAGGTAAATATTTACATTACTGACTGAAAAAATGGTGCAGCTCTAGTAGAAGGATCTAATGTTTTCGAGATGGACTTCAATCTAAAGCAACTTGCGTCTATATAAAATAACTTTTCGTCATCTGAATACGCAAATGAGCTGTAAACCGAGCGGTAAATACAAGTATAAGGTGCATATCCCGAATTGTAAGTTGCATTGACAGAAAATTATATTAGGGTGGCTCATAAAGGGACCCTGGGACTGAAATTTGAATTTTCTAAATGTTATACGCATGAAATCCATACCTTGCACACTTAAGTGTGTTTACGTTATAAACTACCACTCAAACTTCCAGCACAATCTGCTTTATAGTTTTGAGGGAATTAATTATTCAGTTGAATCACAATGCGAAAATACCTTAATATTCAAGATATCTCTGTGCATCAAAAATTAAAATATCAGAACAGGTTTGTTTTTAATAAAGTCTAATTGCTCAACAAAGACCATCAATCTCTGGCAGGAACAAAAAATAGTTACGTTTAAAGTACCTAATCAATTTCTTTACTTTGATGGATATTGAACATATTTTTTGCACTTTTTTGTGTATTTAAGTTTTAATGCTAAACAAATTTTCAGATATTGAAACCAAATACTGAAGTTAAAGTTACATAAATATGGAGCACATGCTGGAACAAATTCTAGGGGATAGAACATAATTTAATGTGCATGGAGCAGATAGTTTTGAAAATGTAAAGTCAGGAAAAACAATTTTTTCTACAAACATGCATTCTGATCACGAGTCAGATTACCTGTTTGTCACCCGTTCCTTCTTTTGTCCAGTAGTCTCCCCCCCCCCCCCGCTCTCTCTCTCTCTCTCTCTCTCTCTCTCTCTCTCTCTCTCTCTCTCTCTCTCTTCAGATTCATAACTTTCCCCTTGTGGCGAGGTGCCACTTAACTACTCCTTTCCACTGAATTTGGTTGTGTTCAAGTCCTTTCTGCTCCTACTTTGTTCAAATAGTACCGAAAACTTAAGCAGAATAGGGGCGTTTGAATGTAGCACACACAGCAGTTAAAGCCTACGCTAGACATTTGAAAACGGCGGTATCCAAAAATGTCAATGTCAACCGATGACTGAAGGTTTGGGGAACATTTATATGCATAAGCCTCAAAATCGTCAATTTGATAATTTTTCGGTCACTTCAGTAGTTCAATTGATGGAATAAGCTCTAATAAATTTGCAGAAACACAGAGGATTCCGTTAACAAAAATAGGATAGATGTTCACGCGCCTAGAATGGAGAACCAGAGGTTGTCGACCTTTGTTCAATATACATGCGATGCGACTGTTTCATTTAACTACTGGTGTAGAACACACTGCCCCACCTCTCCTCATAATAGCGAATCGACTCGGGATGTGGGGAGAGCGTCTGTAATCTCAGAGCAGCAGTTCCCCATGTCTATTATAGCCTGTCTTGAACTACACGGTTAGGTCAAACTATCTAACAGACCGTTAATCTGTCCTGAAAGGCACCTGCATTTTGTTGACCTGCTGGCGTTGTTTACGGCGTCGGCGGCGTGGCTCCAGCACGTCGCGAGATGGCGAGGGTTGGTTAAGTGAACCGTAGTCCTTTGTGTGCTGTATCACTCGGCTGCTGGACCTAAGTGCTCTTTTGTGTGTCGACATCCTGTGTTATGCCGCTGTGGTGGAAAGAGGAATTTCTAGATTCCCCATGGTACATAAGAAAGAGATGAAAGCAAAAATTAAACAAATTACATCAAGATGTCCCTATGTTCTAGTACTTTTAAAACCCGGGTTTAGTAATACAGGGCTTTTAAGCATCGTACTTTGAATCATAATGCATAAAATTACTCGAAGGAAAATATTCCTTTACACCAGTGCCATACGCTTCTTTAACTAGGTTTCATTGACACTTTATTTATTTACTAATGATGAACTCATATGGGACACCAAAATGCTATATTTACATACGAGAATAGCGGTTTATTATATTTTATTTTGCTTTGCAGTGTTTCATATAAGGTTGCTATGTTAAATTACTGTGTTCAAACAAAGCTTTGTAAATGAAGAAAAATAACCAAGTGACATTAATTTTGTAACCAGTTGGTTTTGGTTTTTATACCGCATATACCCTTATAGGTCCTGTCATTCTTAGATTTGAATTCCATTTTGTTTACTATTTGTAGGTAGTGTGACGTCGGGCTCGGTGCACAACAAAGGATGATTTGGGCTAAGATTTACACCACATACCAGGTGGTGTGAACACTAGCTCACAGAGGCGCTCAAGGTCAAACTGCATCGCGCGATTTTTTGTGTGTACGTATCCAACAACAATGAGCGCGGCACATGACACAGGAATACTGGAACCCTTGAGACACATAAGACGCCCAGCATTTTTGCGAAAGTCCAGAAAGGTCCATGTTACGTCATCCTCGCTATATAAGGAGGTGAGGAAGCAGAAGAGGTGAGAGTTACAGAGATGAGCCGGTCACTGTGTCAATGAAAGAGAGTGTGTGTGTGTGTGTGTGTGTGTGTGTGTGTGTGTGTGTGTGTGTGTGTGTGTGTGTGTGTGTGTGTGTGTGTGTGTGTGTGTGTGTGTGTGTGTGTGTGTGTGTGTGTGTGTGTGTGTGTGTGTGTGTGTGTGTGTGTGTGTGTGTGTGTGTGTGTGTGTGTGTGTGTGTGTGTGTGTGTGTGTGTGTGTGTGTGTGTGTGTGTGTGTGTGTGTGTGTGTGTGTGTGTGTGTGTGTGTGTGTGTGTGTGTGTGTGTGTGTGTGTGTGTGTGTGTGTGTGTGTGTGTGTGTGTGTGTGTGTGTGTGTGTGTGTGTGTGTGTGTGTGTGTGTGTGTGTGTGTGTGTGTGTGTGTGTGTGTGTGTGTGTGTGTGTGTGTGTGTGTGTGTGTGTGTGTGTGTGTGTGTGTGTGTGTGTGTGTGTGTGTGTGTGTGTGTGTGTGTGTGTGTGTGTGTGTGTGTGTGTGTGTGTGTGTGTGTGTGTGTGTGTGTGTGTGTGTGTGTGTGTGTGTGTGTGTGTGTGTGTGTGTGTGTGTGTGTGTGTGTGTGTGTGTGTGTGTGTGTGTGTGTGTGTGTGTGTGTGTGTGTGTGTGTGTGTGTGTGTGTGTGTGTGTGTGTGTGTGTGTGTGTGTGTGTGTGTGTGTGTGTGTGTGTGTGTGTGTGTGTGTGTGTGTGTGTGTGTGTGTGTGTGTGTGTGTGTGTGTGTGTGTGTGTGTGTGTGTGTGTGTGTGTGTGTGTGTGTGTGTGTGTGTGTGTGTGTGTGTGTGTGTGTGTGTGTGTGTGTGTGTGTGTGTGTGTGTGTGTGTGTGTGTGTGTGTGTGTGTGTGTGTGTGTGTGTGTGTGTGTGTGTGTGTGTGTGTGTGTGTGTGTGTGTGTGTGTGTGTGTGTGTGTGTGTGTGTGTGTGTGTGTGTGTGTGTGTGTGTGTGTGTGTGTGTGTGTGTGTGTGTGTGTGTGTGTGTGTGTGTGTGTGTGTGTGTGTGTGTGTGTGTGTGTGTGTGTGTGTGTGTGTGTGTGTGTGTGTGGTACTGTCGTGAAAAGTACATCGCGTCGAAGTAAGGAAGTTTTAACGAGCGTCGGGTAACTATCGTCGGTGTTTGAGAGAATAAAAGATGAAAAAAGACAATGAGAGGACTAAGTCAAGCTTACGAGAAAGAAACAGCTGTAAGCTGTAAAATAACGAAATACTAAAGACTTAACGTCATTAAAAGAGAACTGTGTATTTGTGCATTCACTTAGAGGAAAATAAAGTGAGAAAAAATAAATTGGACTGATTTTGTCATTTTGTAATAATACTTTCAGCCCTAAGTTCCTCTCCTGGAAGAAATACACGACTGTTTTTATACATATTTGGTGTTACTTATTTAGTTTACACTATTGCATGGTGCAAGGCCTGGTTGTCCAAACCAGTATTCACAAAAGGGAAACAGCAGGATTTTCCATAATCAGCAACATGAATAAGCGGCCAAGTTTGCCCGCCTCGATAGCGTGATGGTTAGCATGTCTGCCTCACGTTCAAGAGGTCGCGAGTTCGAATCTCGCTTAGGGTAAGTTATCCGGGTAAGGTTTTTTTCCGAGGTTTTCCCTACCCTGAGAAGACGAATGTCGGGTAACTTAAAGCTCCATGGACCTCGGGCTCATTTGAGCATCATTTCACCCGTTTCATTTCATTCATTCGTCCGATATGACATAATGTTGGAGGACGTTAATTTAAAAAAAAAAAAAAAAAAAAAAAAAAAAAAAAGCGGCCAAGTTAAAGTTATGCCGCTGAGGGGTGATAAGGCTAAGCAGCAATGTTTAAGAAATCCTGTATTAAAGCCCCTTAGCAAACTGTCCGAAAAGTTATGTGAAGTATCTGTGTATTTACATAAACTAAGAGTTAGGTATCTTTTATGTCACCAACAACTCGCGTCTGCAGAGACTGGATAAAATTATATCAAACAAGCCCATGTCCAGTGAGCTTAGAGTTACGTGACATTTGACTCATGAGCTTATGAGCAGGCACAGTGTCTAAGTATTTAAATCAGGACGGAAAGGGATAAAGGTTGAACTGTCACCGCAGGAAGGTCGAGATAACTAACCACTCCAACCCTCGTAGAGTCTTGACGTTTACAGGCAGCGTTTGGATCGGTTTTCACCTGTTTATCAGTGATCCTTGGCCTTTATTGTATTGCAGTCGTTGTAGTAAGAATGGTTTGAGTGTAGATAAGTTGAAGCCAACTGCTGAAGAATTACAATGTCTGCTCATCAGGAACGAGGAAGAACCCATTGAAAGTAATCCCCTTTCCAGACAACTTATCCAAAGCGAAATTCGTAATCAGCCCTCCATATTCCCTAAAGACACGACACAGCAACCACCTCAGAGCTAAGCAGGAAATTCTGTGGCTATAGAACATATACTCTAGGATAGTTGACATATAACGCAGAAGTTGGTGATGAGTATCAATGTAATAAATCTACATAATGCAGTACATGTAGTATTCAATCAGACCGCCTCTGTGTTATGGGGGTAGCGAGTCTGCCTTATATTCAAGAGGTCATATTACAATCTTGGTTAGGATGAGTTACCTGAATAAAGCTTTTGCAGGGTTTTCACATGTTTGAGAACACAAATGTCTGGTGATTAAGTCTTATGGAGCTACGGGTAATTTGAGCATCATTTAAGCCATTTGAACTATTCATCATCCAATATTACCTAACTGGTTAAAGGACGTTAAAGTTCTAGCAAAATTAAATAAATGAGTGCAACACCACGTATTTTTGTGAAGAGTGACATCAAGCAAGCTGCTATAGTAATTTGAAACCCATTCAATTTCTAATGGACAACAAGTGTCGATTCTTCATCATAAGAAGCGGCTGGAAGGCAGACAACTTCAACATTCCAGAGATGTGAAATAGCGTGCAGTTGTGACAATAATGCTACCATGATTTCATCGGTGAAATCCCCTACTCAATAGTAACTTTACTTGCGTAATGAGGCTACTGATTTCTTCTGTCTCACTAAAAAGCCTAATAATGAGCTGAAAGAGGAATTAAATGAACGCAGTGTGTTAATTTGTGTAAGATATATGGTTTGTGGGAAGATGAATTCATCTCTCCAACACACGTTCTTCGCAAACGATAATTTCTTCCCCCTGAAGCAAGCTATGCAAGAAGTCTCAATAAGAATAGGCTTAAGGATATGAATATATTAGAAAGGAAATTAAAAACAAAGAGAGAAGAAAATATCAAATGAGGGCTACAGAGTGGAACACCTGTGTCCATGAAATAAAACAGCGCCTCAGGATTAATGTCGGCTCACAATTCCCTCCTGGCTTGAGGTGGTGCTGTCAGCGACGTTACAAGCCCTAAGGGTTTCACACCGAGATTGAAAATGCAAGGCTCGAAGCTATAAGGGGAAACACGGACCATTATACCTGCTAAACTAGTCTTTATACTTCTGTTTAATATGGGATAAGCCATCGTCGTCAATTGAATGCATACAACACGCTCCAAGACCCACGTCACTCTTGCAGGATCTGCTTACTCAAGCAAAATGTAAATATTATGGAGACAAAGAGAAAAATGAGTAACGCGTATAACAAGGTATGCAGCCCAACTTCCAGATGTGTTCTGTCGCAGAAATGGTGGCTCTTAGTGTCTTCCCCTCTCTTCGTCATTCAGGCAGATAGAAAGTTATTGAAATCGACTTCCAGCTGGTTCTTGTATTCATATCTGTATACAATACGACGAGCAGGAAGGAACGTTAGTTTTCTTTGCTGACATGCTCCAAATTATATAGGGTAATTTACCTTTACATTCATTACCGTAAGATAGATACACGTTTCGGGCCATTGTTGAGTTAAGGTGCAACTCCGGGTACGAAAGAAGTGCTGAAGAAATTCATCAATGAAGTTTGTAATCATATAATATATTTCGAATATAACAATCTACCTAAGGCTAAGAATTATCACCAGAAATATATCAACCCTTCGCTCAATTAAGTCACTATCACAAGATCTTATAGAATTTTAGAAGATTTCACATGCTTTGAATAGACGAAGGGAAGTCAGATGAAAGTATTTGAATCTTCATGCCATTACTCTAAGTTTGCAGAACTGTTACCAATACTTTAAGGAACGATCAACTCGTGACAGCACACTTCAGACAAGTAAATGCTGCCACAATACCAGTTTAAAATGGCTGTGATGCTTACAGCATGCGCCAATGAAGAATAACCTTCTATCGTACGTTTTCTGAGTACTGGAAGTGTGTAACCTACTGACATCCATTGGCGAATAAAGGTCTAGTATAGTGATTCATGTTTGTCACTGCAGCAAGTGTGGGAATGAGCAAAAGGTTCAGAAACAGCGTGAATTCTGTGGCGTATGCTCTCCGCCCTGGTCAGGCACACCGCGTTGTAACGACAGTCTATTGCAGCAGTTGAAACCATTATGTTGGAAAATTGCCATGTGGATGAAAGCCGCAAATTTGAACATTAGCCATGGCGTGCTTAAGTTTCGCAAAAATTTTATAAGGGGCTGCCACAGCAGCTCACTCCAGCAGCTCCACGTTGTTTCAGAAAGCGTAGCTGGCTGTTTCTTTAAGTTTTGACATTATGGCCGTTATGTGGCTGATCGGTGGGTTCGAGTAAGACGAAACTCGTATGGTACAAATTTTGTTAGTTGTGTAAATCGCCCTAGGCTTGCAACACAAAAATATCATGAAATCTTCGGCCTTTCAGCATGGTTATAAATACTGCACATTTAAGACAGTTTACCAAGAAATTTACCCAAGGATGGTTCACAACTACAGGCGCCTCCGCAGTGTGGCCAAACAACTGTAGGCCAGAGTGTAAGCAGTTCACAAATGAGATGAAATTATTATATTCATAGACCATCGTCTGAAGTTAGCCATTGAGCGAGTGTCTGAGTGAATGGGGATTTAGGGCCCGTCAACAACGAAGTTAGTCACTGTTTTGAAGAACTTTTTTAACAAATCAAATCAAAGACAAATAGTTAACTGTACATTGAAGTGAAAAACCTGTTCTTCTAAAGTATTGAAGTTATAAACAATTTATTTTTGCACACCTGTTACTAGCAACCAAAGAAATGTATGTGCCAAATTCTATTCTAATATCTAATCACATCCTTGATATGTTAATTTATATCAATTTCATTCGGTATAATCAAAATCTATCTCCCCCAACAAATGTTGAACAACAGAGCTGATTTTTCAAAATTGTATCTCTTGTTACCGTTGTAACAACTTGAAGTATGGAAATTTTGATATAAGGAATAGTTTTTCTTAAAACAAATGTTAATTCTGTAAGCTGTAAAAATGCCATATAAAACAGCGCATTATTATATCAATTATTAATTTAAAAAAGGTATAAGCAATGTCAAAATTCTAATGCTACATTTTATTACCCATACCTATTATGAACTATATTGGAGAAAGCCTTTAGATTTCTAGCAAGATTTTTGTGGGAGGAGATAGATTTTGAACATGAGAAAGTAACAAAAATATGGTTTCCGAGAAAAATGAGTTTAAAGTTGAAATGGAAGGCAGAGGCAGAGGCGCACTGCTGTTAATGGCGTCCAATATGTGTGTTCCCCACTCCTTAGGGGATTAAAACTTCGGAGGTATGTTCTTTAATGTATGGTGAATTTTTTTGCAATTAGAATCCAAAAGTCGATTTTTCTGACCAAACAGACTAAAATTTCACTTCGGTGTTCCCTTAATAATTACCTTCGTGCTCCTTTCTTTTATGTAACTCACCAGTATTGTTTAATTTGCTTGCCTATCAATGATTTTAGACCGCCTCCGTAGCGAAGTGTTGGCGTGCCTGCGTCTAGCGTGGAGTACTCGGGTTCGATCCCTGATACCAGCGTGGGGAGTTTTCTCCGCTCGAAGGTCTGCAAGGAGTGCACTCAACCTCATTAGGTCCTTGAGGGGTAATTGAGGAGCTACTTGATAAAGAAGTAGTGGCTCCCAGGTCGCGAAGGCTACATAACCGGCTAAGAGGACTCGGGGCGCTGACCACGTCCCACCCTGCAGTTGTGTACCTCTCCCGTGATGTCTGAGTGGGCAGAGGTGGGGGACGCAGCGGCCGGGCGATAAGCCACGAAGGGATGTTGCG